>QEOQ01000688.1:1135788-1339364 GCA_010279815.1 Brachionus plicatilis | reverse complement strand
CAAATAAAGAGCCTCTCAAAAAAGGACCTCAAAAATAGAGCTTCCCATAAAAGGACCTTAAAAAAAGCATCCCAAAAAAGGACCTCAAAAATAGAGCTTCCCATAAAAGGACCTTTAAAAAAGCCTTTCCAAAAAAGGACGTTAAAAAAGAGCTTCATAAGAATGTACTTTAAAAAAAGGATCTTAAAATAAATCTTCCCAAGAAAGGACCTCGAAAAATAGCTTCTTAAAATAGGTCCTCAAAAATAGAGCTTCCCAGGAAAAGACCTTAAAAAGGCCTATCCAAGAAAGGACCCTAAAATAGAGCTTCTTATAAAAGGACCTAAAAAAAAGCCTCTCAAAAAAGGACCTTAAAATAGAGCTTCCCAGGAAAAGACCTCGAAAATGAGCTTCCTAAATAAGGACCTCAAGAAAGAACCTCTCAAAAAAGAACCTCAAAAAAGATCTTCTAATAAAATGACCTAAAAAAAAGCCCTTCCAAAAATGGACCTCAAAAAAGAGCTTCCTAAGAAAGGACCTTAAAAAAGGACTTTCAAAATAGTACTTTAAAAAAAGCCATTCAAAAAATAGGACCTCAATATAGAGCTTCCTTAGAAAGGACCTCAAAAATAGAGCTTCCTAAAAAAGGACCTTAAAAAAATGCTTTCCAAATAAGGACCTTAAAAATAGACCTTCGTAAAAAAGTAACTAAAAAAGCCTTTCCAAAGAAAGGACCTCAAAAAAAAGCTTCCCATTAAAAAACCTCAAAATAAAGTTTCCTAAAAAAGGACTTTCCAAAAAAGGACTTTAAAAAAAACCCCTTTCAAAAATGGACCTCTAAATTGAGCTTCTTTAGAAAGGACCAAATAAAGAGCCTCTCAAAAAAGGATTTCAAAAATAGAGCTTCCCATAAAAGGACCTTAAAAAAAAGCCCTTCCAAAAATGGACCTCAAAAAAGAGCTTCCTAAGAAAGTACTTTAAGAAAGGACTTTCCAAAAAAGTTCCTTAAAAAAAGGAACTAAAAGAGCCTTTCCAAAGAAAGGACCTCAAAATAGAGCTTCCCGAAAAAGGAATTATAAAAAGCCTTCGCAAAAAAGGACCTTAAAATAGAGCTTCCCAAGAAAGGACCTCGAAAAATAGCTTCTTAAAATAGGTCCTCAAAAATAGAGCTTCCCATAAAAGGACCTTAAAAAAAAGCCCTTCCAAAAATGGACCTCAAAAAAGAGCTTCCTAAGAAAGTACTTTAAGAAAGGACTTTCCAAAAAAGTTCCTTAAAAAAAGGAACTAAAAGAGCCTTTCCAAAGAAAGGACCTCAAAATAGAGCTTCCCGAAAAAGGAATTATAAAAAGCCTTCCCAAAAAAGGACCTTAAAATAGAGCTTCCCAAGAAAGGACCTCGAAAAATAGCTTCTTAAAATAGGTCCTCAAAAATAGAGCTTCCCATTTGGGGCCTTAAAAAAGCCTTTGTAAAATAGGACCTCAAAAAAGAGCTTCCCATTAAAAAACCTCAAAATAAAGTTTCCTAAAAAAGGACCTTAAAAAAATGCTTTCCAAATAAGGATCTTAAAAATAGACCTTCGTAAAAAAGTAACTAAAAAAGCCTTTCTAAAGAAAGGACCTCAAAAAAGAGCTTCCCATTAAAAAACCTCAAAATAAAGTTTCCTAAAAAAGGACTTTCCAAAAAAGGACTTTAAAAAAAAACCCTTTCAAAAATGGACCTCTAAATAGAGCTTCCTTAGAAAGGACCAAATAAAGAGCCTCTCAAAAAAGACCTCAAAAATAGAGCTTCCCATAAAAGGACCTTAAAAAAAGCCTCCCAAAAAAGGACCTTATAAAAAGCCTTTCCAAAAAAGAATCTTAAAATAAATCTTCCCAAGAAAGGACCTTAAAAAAGCCTTTGTAAAATATTACCTCAAAAAAGAGCTTCCCAGGAAAAAACCTTAAAAAGGCCTATCCAAGAAAGGACCCTAAAATAGAGCTTCTTATAAAAGGACCTCAAAAAAAAGCCTCTCAAAAAAGGACCTTAAAATAGAGCTTCCCAGGAAAAGACCTCGAAAATGAGCTTCCTAAATAAGGACCTCAAGAAAGAACCTCTCAAAAAAGAACCTCAAAAAAGATCTTCTAATAAAAGGACCTTAAAAAAAAGCCCTTCCAAAAATGGACCTCAAAAAAGAGCTTCCTAAGAAAGGACCTTAAAAAAGGACTTTCAAAAGAGTACTTTAAAAAAAGCCATTCAAAAAATAGGACCTCAATATAGAGCTTCCTTAGAAAGGACCTCAAAAATAGAGCTTCCTAAAAAAGGTCCTTAAAAAAATGCTTTCCAAATAAGGACCTTAAAAATAGACCTTCGTAAAAAAGTAACTAAAAAAGCCTTTCCAAAGAAAGGACCTCAAAAAAGAGCTTCCCATTAAAAAACCTCAAAATAAAGTTTCCTAAAAAGGACTTACCAAAAAAGGACTTTAAAAAAAACCCCTTTCAAAAATGGACCTCTAAATAGAGCTTCTTTAGAAAGGACCAAATAAAGAGCCTCTCAAAAAAGGACCTCAAAAATAGAGCTTCCCAAGAAAGGACCTCAAAAAATAGCTTCTTAAAATAGGTCCTCAAAAATAGAGCTTCCCATTTGGGGCCTTAAAAAAGCCTTTGTAAAATAGGACATCAAAAAAGAGCTTCCCATTAAAAAACCTCAAAATAGAGCTTTCCAAAATAGGACCTCAAAAAAGAGCTTCCTATAAAAGGACCTCGAAAAAAAGCCCTTCAAAAAGAGGACCTTAAAAAAGCCTTTCCAAAAAAGGACCCTAAATAAAAGCTTCCCATGAAAGGACCTCGAAAATGAGCTTCACGAAAAAGGACCTCAAAAAAGAGCCTCTCAAAAAAGGACCTCAAAATAGACCTTTCAAAGAAAGGACCTCAAAATAGAGCTTCCCAGGAAAGGACCACAAAATAAAGATCTCAATAAAAGGACTTAAAAAAAGCCTTTCCAAAATAGGACTTCAAAAAAGAGCTTCCTATAAAAGGACCTCAAAAACAAGCCCTCCAAAAAAAGGACCTTAAAAAAGCCTTTCCAAAAAAGGACCCTAAAAAAAAGCTTCCCAAGAAAGGACCTCAAAAAAGAGCCTCTCGAAAAAGGACCTCAAAATAGACCTTTCAAAGAAAGGACCTCAAAATAGAGCTTCCCAGGAAAGGACCACAAAATAAAGATCTCAATAAAAGGACTTAAAAAAAGCCTTTCCAAAATAGGACTTCAAAAAAGAGCTTCCTATAAAAGGACCTCAAAAACAAGCCCTCCAAAAAAAGGACCTTAAAAAAGCCTTTCCAAAAAAGGACCCTAAAAAAAAGCTTCCCAAGAAAGGACCTCAAAAAAGAGCCTCTCGAAAAAGGACCTCAAAATAGACCTTTCAAAGAAAGGACCTCAAAATAGAGCTTCCCAGGAAAGGACCACAAAATAAAGATCTCAATAAAAGGACTTAAAAAAAGCCTTTCCAAAATAGGACCTCAAAAAAGAGCTTCCTATAAAAGGACCTCAAAAACAAGCCCTCCAAAAAAAGGACCTTAAAAAAGCCTTTCCAAAAAAGGAACCTAAAAAAAAGCTTCCCATGAAAGGACCTCGAAAATGAGTTTCACGAATAAGCACCTCAAAAAAGAGCCTCTCAAAAAAGGACCTCAAAATAGACCTTCCCAAGAAAGGACCTTAAAATAAATCTTCCCAAGAAAGGACCTCGAAAAATAGCTTCCTAAAATAGGCCTCAAAAAAGGGCCTTCCAAAAATGGAGCTCAAAATAAAGCTTCCTTTGAAAGGACTTTAAGAAATGACTTTCTAAAAAATTACTTTAAAAAAAGCCTTTCCAAAAAAAGTAACTAAAAAAGCCTTTCCAAAGAAAGGACCTCAATAAAGAGCTTCCCATTAAAAAGGACTTTCCAAAAAAGGACTTTAAAAAAAACCCTTTCAAAAAAGGTCCTAAAAAAAGAGCCTCTTAAAGAGGACCTCAAAAATAGAGCTTCCCAAAAAAGGACCTTAAAAAAATACTTTCCAAATAAGGACCTAAAAAAAAAGCCCTTCGAGAAAAGGACCTCAAAAATAGAGCTTCCCATAAAAGGACCTTAAAAAAAGCCTTTCCAAAAAAGGACGTTAAAAAACAGCTTCATAAGAATGTACTTTAAAAAGAGGACCTTATAAAAAGCATTTCCCAAAAAGGATCTTAAAATAAATCTTCCCAACAAAGGACCTCGAAAAATAGCTTCTTAAAATAGGACCTCAAAAAAGAGCCTCTCAAGAAAGGACCTCATAATAGAGCTTCCCAGGAAAAGACCTCGAAAAAGAGCTTCCTAAATAAGGACCTCAAAAAAGAGCTTCCCATTAAAAAACCTCAAAAAAGAGCTTCCTTAAAAAGGACCTCATAAAGAGCCTGTCAAAAAAGGACCTCAAAAATAGAGCTTCCCATTAAAGGAACTTATAAAAAGCCTTTCCAAAAAAGGACCGCAAAATAGAGCTTCCTTATAAAGGACCAAATAAAGAGCCTCTCAAAAAAGGACCTCAAAAATAGAGCTTCCCATAAAAGGACCTTAAAAAAAGCCTCCCAAAAAAGGACCTCAAAAATAGAGCTTCCCATAAAAGGACCTTAAAAAAAGCCTTTCCAAAAAAGGACTTCAAAAAAGAGCTTTATAAGAAAGAACTTTAAGAAAGGACTTTCCAAAAAAGTTCTTTAAAAAAAAGGAACTAAAAGAGCCTTTCCAAAGAAAGGACCTCAAAAAAGAGTTTCCCGAAAAAGGACCTTATAAAAAGCCTTCCCAAAAAAGGACCTTAAAAAAGAGCTTCCCAGGAAAGGACCTCGAAAAATAGCTTCCTAATATAGGTCCTCAAAAAAGAGCCTCTCAAAAAAGGGCCTCAAAAATAGAGCTTTCCATAAAAGGACCTCAAAAAAGAGCCTTTGTAAAATAGTACCTCAAAAAAGAGCTTCCCAGGAAAATACCTTAAAAAGGCCGAACCAAGAAAGGACCCTAAAAAAGAGCTTCCTATAAAAGGACCTCAAAAATAGAGCTTCCCAAAAAAGGACCTTAAAAAAATGCTTTCCAAATAAGGACCTTAAAAAAAGCCCTTCGAAAAATGTAACTAAAAGAGCCTTTCCAAAGAAAGGACCTCAAAAAAGAGCTTCCCATTAAAAAACCTCAAAAATAGAGCTTCCCATTAAAGGAACTTATAAAAAGCCTTTCCAAAAAAGGACCTTAAAATAGAGCTTCCCAAGAAAGGACCTCGAAAAATAGCTTCCTAAAATAGCTCCTCAAAAAAGAGCCTCTCAAAAAAGGGCCTCAAAAATAGAGCTTTCCATAAAAGGACCTAAAAAAGAGCCTTTGTAAAATAGGACCTCAAAAAAGAGCTTCCCAGGAAAATACCTTAAAAAGGCCGATCCAAGAAAGGAACTCAAAATAAGGCTTCCTTAAAAAGGACCTCAAAAAAGAGCCTCTCAAAAAAATACCTCAAAATAGAGCTTACCAAGAAAGGACCTTAAGAAAGGACTTTTAAAAGAGTACTGTAAAAAAGCCTTTCCAAAAGAGGACCTTAAAATAAATCTTCACGAAAAAGGACCTCAAAATAGAGCTTGCAAAGAAAGGACCTCAAAATAGAGCTTCCCAAGAAAGGACCACAAAATAAAGCTCTCAATAAAAGGACCTTAAATAAAGCCTTTCCAAAAAAGGACCTTAAAATAGAGCTTCCCAAGATAAAACCTCAAAAAGGCCTATCCAAAAAAAACCTCAAAATAGAGCTTCCCGAAAAAGGGCCTTAAAAAAAGCCTTTCTAAAAAAGACCTCAAAAAAGAGCTTCCCGAAAAAGGACCTTAAATTAGCCTTTCCAAAAAATGACCTAAAAATAAAACTTCCCAAGAATGGACCTAAAATAAAAGCTTTCCCAGAAAGGACCTCAAAATATAGCTTCCCAAGAAAGGACCACAAAATAAAGCTCTCAATTAAAGGACCTTAAAGAAAGCCTTTCCAAAAAAGTACTTTTATAAAAAGCCTTTCCAAAAAATGACCTCAAAATAGAGATTCCTTAGAAAGAACATTAAGAAAGGACTTTCCAAAAAAGGACCTTAAAATAAATCTTCCCAAGAAAGGACCTCGAAAAATAGCTTCCTAAAATAGGTCCTCAAAAAAGAGCCTCTCAAAAAAGGACCTCGAAAAAGAGCTTCTAATAAAAGGACCTTAAAAAAAGCCCTTCCAAAAATGAACTCAAAATAGAGCTTCCCAAGAAAGGACCTTAAGAAAGGACTTTTATAAGAGTACTGTAAAAAAAGCCTTTCCAAAAAAAGGACCTCAATAAAGGCCTTTCCAAAAAAGGACCTCAAAATAGAGCTTCCCAAGAAAGGAGCTCGAAAAAGAGCTTCCTATACAAGGACCTTAAAAAAAGCCTCTCAAAAAAGGACCTCGAAAAAGAGCTTCTAATAAAAGGACCTTAAAAAAAGCCCTTCCAAAAATGGACCTCAAAATAGAGCTTCCCAAGAAAGGACCTTAAGAAAGGACTTTCAATAGCGTACTGTAAAAAAAGCCTTTCCAAAAAAAGGACCTCAAAAAAGGCCTTTCCAAAAAAGGACCATCAAAAAGACCTTTCCAAAAAATGTCCTTGAAAAAGACTTTAAATAAAAATCCTTGAATTAGACCTTTCAAAAGAGGATCTTGAAAAAGACCTTTTAAAAAAGGACCTTGAAAAAGAGATTTCAAAAAAAGTCCCTGAAAAAGACTTTTCAATAAAAATCCTTGAATTAGACCTTTCAAAAGAGGATCTTGAAAAAGACCCTTTAAAAAAGGACCTTGAAAAAGAGATTTCAAAAAAAGTCCCTGAAAAAGACTTTCAATAAAAATCCTTGAATTAGACCTTTCAAAAGAGGATCTTGAAAAAGACCCTTTAAAAAAGGAGCTTGAAAAAGAGATTTCAAAAAAAGTCCCTGAAAAAGACTTTTCCAAAAAAGTTCCTTGAAAAAGACTTTTCACAAAAAAGGACCTCAGATTTCAGCTTTCAGCTTTGATTTATTCTTTCTTTAAGATTTCAGCGTCTGGTTAAAAGTCGGTATTCAAAATTTTATTTTGAAATAAAAATAAAACAAAGTTGTAAATAAAACCTTTATAATAGATCTTTTGAATAATTAGTTTCTTCAAAATATTTTTTAATACATTTAGACACTTTTTGTATTTTTTTTCCTGGTTGAAAAACAAAGTTAATTTTTATAAAAATAAATGAATCTTAACATAAAGTAAAATTTTTTATTTTGAATACCGACTTTTAAACAGACGCTGAAATCTTTAATTCTAAATTCAGTCTTCTCGATAATTAAATCATGTTTTCTACATTTCAAAATTTTATTCAGAATTCTAATAAATTTTAAACCATGTTAAAAATTAGATCAATTGAAAACTTTGAAAAGTCAGTGATCGACGATTGAATTTAAAGGTATTTGATTGTTTTTTCTTGAATCATTGTTTTTGAGAGTTTCAAGACTTCTTTTAATATTTTCAAGAGAAGTAGAATCATGTTGTGTATGATAAAAGAAGCATTTGCAAATTTTATAATATTAAAAATAACTGCAATTGTAAAATTTAGATTATAATGTGCAATAATTTAAATTTGATAGGTAAAGAAGAATGTTAAGTTTATTTTGTTAATAAATCTAATAATCAATTAATAAAAATAAGATTGATTTCTTCTTCTGATGTGTATAGTCTAGTGATTAACTTCGTCAAGAATTTTTTTAAAATAGTCCAGTAATTGTTTTTATATACGCATTCACGTTTGTTTAATTAGCTCGTCACCTCGTTCCTCGCAAATAAAATTTATATTTTATTAATTATTGAATCATAAAAGAAAAAAATTTCAAAATTATTATTCGTCTCTTTGAAGACATTGGGCGTTTGAGTACATGCTACATGCGTTTTTTTATACGTTTAAGTCCATCCTGATTCAAACATTAAATGTACAAGCAAATCATAGACATTGCATATCGTAATATATTTGCAGAAGTTCCAAAACAAGCTTGTTTAAGCCAATATGACTTGTTTTAAGTCAAGTTTTAAGTGACAACTTTTTTTATTTCATTGACAAATATTTATTTAAATTGACAAAAATAAAAAAAATTGACTAACATTTTTATATATGACATTTATTGTTATTTTTTGAAAAAATGTCACTTTTCTGGTTAATAATACTTTTTTTTTTATCTAATTGTTTCAAATAAGATTAATTATTTGAATCAATTTTTTTTATTAGACAGGTGAGTTATGCTAAAAAGAATGAAATTTTTACATAATAATTCAAAATTAGTTGTCTTCAGTGTTTTATTTAATTAACAAATAAGTCATCTTTAGTATATTAAAAATAAAAGTCTAGGCGAAATTTTGGATTTGAATTTTTATTTCATTTGATCCGACATCAACCAGTTTCATGGTGGCTGTAAGAAAACTTATTTTAGTACTGTCAAATTTTTTTATTCATCACGTAGATTTTTACTAATACCGCTGTTTGAGCTTAAGTTTGTGCTATTTGTAATAATACTTGGTTGCTGTCCTGCTCTTATCGGCTTAATTATGTTAGGTATGTTTCCTTTTTTGATTATACTTCTTTGTCTGACTGCTTCTTTGATTCTTTCTACCTCATTTTGATATCGTTTACGGTCTTTCATTGCACCTTCTTTGGCCTCCTTCAGAGCAACTTCTAATGATTTTACTCTCTCCATTGTAGCTTTAAGTCTCTTTTCTAATTTTGGCAATTCACATCTCAAATCTGCATTATCTCTTACTAATTGCTTGTGAACTTTAGTTAATTGCTCCAAATTATTTTCAAGGAATGCAATTTTTTGCTTTTGTGCAATTGTTGATCCAGTATTTATAGTGCCTATGTCATCTTCTTCTTGTTCAGGTACATTCGAATTGATTAGATTCTTATTGGTCTTTTTTAATCTTGCTTGTAAGTCTTGAACAAACAATTTTCTCAAATTATGCAGTGATTGTAATTCTTTGGCAACTGTTTCTTCCAATCCTTTCAAGTCTTGTTTAGCCTGTTCCCTTAAATCTTGTTGAGTCTGTAGCTCGTTAAATTTAGTGATCCTATCAAAGTCTTCTTTTTTCAGTTTTTCAAAATCATTTTGCAGCTTATCATACGCTATCTTGAAATTTTGATATTCATCTTGCAATTTCAGATAATTTTCTTGTATGTCATTATTTTCATTACGCAATTCTTTTAGTTGTTTTTTTAGTTGATCTACATGTGTCTCTAATTGAGCATTTAATGCTTTGTGAATTATTTGTTCATCATGTGTTCCAGATAATGCTTTTACTTTAGCTAATTCTTCACGAGTTACATCTAATTCTTCTTCTAATTTTCGTTTTTTAGCGTCAATTTCTCTAGAAAATTCTTGCTGAGACTTTAGCCTTGCTTCATTTTGAACTAGACTTAGCTTTAATTCCTCTATTTCATTTGATTTTTGTTCAAACAATTTTTCCGAATCAGTTTTATGTTCATCTAGGTGGCTGCATTTGCTTACTAGACTTTTTATTTCGCCTTTCAATTTACTAACAAAAAGTCTCGTCATTGTAAAGTCTTCTTCGACATTTTCAATATTAAATAGTTGAACAGCTTGTGTGCTATTTAAATCAGTGCCTATGATTGATCCTATTTCCATCAAGTCCTTCAATAATAATACCATCATATCTAAAATTCTTCTACGCTGTGAGCTGGCAACTTCTTTTAGAGTTTCCAATTCTTCTTCTATTGATTTTAAATTTGTCAACCTTTTTTCTAATTCATTGCTTAAATTTTCGTTTTCTTTTCCTTTATACTCTGCCTCTTGTTGTTTTTGGTCAAAATTCATAGCTAGCTCCTCTAAAGCTTTTAACACTTCTTTAACTTCCTCTTTCTGAGATTCATTGTCAATTTCTAATGTTGATATTCTTCCTTGTAAATCATCGTTTTCCTTTCGCAGTTGATTTATAAGTTCTTCCTGTTCTTGCAATTGGATTGAATATTTTTCAATCATTTGAGATTGATTATTTATTTCGTCATCTTTTTCATCTAATTGAGAATATAGAACTTCTTTTTCCTTCAACCATTCAGAAGATGCATTACTAGATGATTGTTTTTGTTCAGTCTTTAAGTTATTTGTGCAAGCTAATTGGGTACTAGATGAGGAAAGTGGTAGCGAACTAATTGCAGACAAACTAGAAGAAGATGCTAGAGATTCTAAATCATTGGCTTCAAGATTCAATTTGATTTGCTCTTCTGGACCTACTGATTCACCTTTACGCCATCTTTCTAATTCAAGTTCAGCCTTTGCTATTTGCCCTAAAATATACATAATAATACATATTATTTTTAATAAAATATATGAAACCTTTTAGTCTAGCAACTTTATCTTTTTCTTTTTCGTATCGTCTTTTCCATTCTTCGGCCGTAAGTTCTTCATTGACACAAACAACATTCTTTACAGTCTTAGCTCTTTGTCCAAACAAAAGAGTTGATTTTGTTTCTGGTTCGTTATAGGATGCAGGAGAACAACAAATAATTATTGTTGTTCTTGCATTTCCACCAAGTGATTCTTGAAGAATACGAGTCAATTTTGAATCACGATATGGAACATAAGGTTTTGCATCCGCTAACGCTGATATTACATTTGCTAGTGCTGATAGTGATTTATTTATATTCTTAGCCTCTTCTAAGACCGCTCCTTCAGCGCCAGTTTTACTTACTTTTTCGCTACCCGCTAAATCAACTAGGTACAACTTACCACTCAGTTTCTTTTCTGTTTCTTGATTCTCTTGTTTTACATTTATTAAAAATACAGAGTGAGATCTTGATGAATGCTCGTTCATATTTGTAACGGCAATATGTCTATTTGATTTACCATCTTCTATACATTCAAACACTTCTTCTGGAGTGGTTACAAAGCGCTCCGTTGCTCCTTTTACAAATGGAACCCGATTTTTATCCTCATGAACACTTAAATTTGTTTTGCTCACGTCCAGTAGATCTCTTATTTTATCCATGTAAATCTCGAAATATGAAATTTTAATTTGAAATTCTAAACTAGAATCCATTTTATAGATATGATTAAATATGTCCTGTACTATACGAGGTATTATTCCTTGATATTTTTCATCGCCAAGAACACCTTCCATTGTATGAGTTTTTCCAGAACTAGTTTGACCGTAAGCAAATATTGTTCCATTATAACCTGATAAAACATCTTCGACTATTTCTTTTGCAGTTGCGCCATAAACCATCTCTTGTGTTGTATCAGTACGGAATACTCTATCAAACACAAAAACCTTTCCGGCAATCACGACTGAGTCTTCAGTATCTGGTGGAAATTTAACAACTATTTTCGATGCCGACTTTTCTTCTGAGTCATTGAGTGGACGAAAACGACATATCACACGAATGTTGCATTCGTTAGCCATTTTATCTATTCAATAGTTGATTTGTTATGTTTTTAAATATCGATTTATTTTAAGAAAATATTCTCAGCGTATGAGACCTTTTTTTATCATTACATAAAAAAATAAATAATGTGTAGCTCTTTTCAAAGGTTTTGTACTAAAATTGACCAAATCGATTCTATATGAAAAATTATATTTGAATAGATATAAAATATGAAAAGAAAAAATGATAAGAATATTAAATTTTCACTGTATGAATGAAAAAATTGAAAAATATTTTATTATTACAAGCTTGCATATAAGTCGATAGAAATTATAATATTTTATTGGCATAAATTAAAATAATTAATTGAAGATTTTCAAATTATTGAATTAATTAAATCTGTAAATTATGACATTACTTTATTGCTGTATTTCAAATCGAAAAAAAAATCAAATGAAATTTATATTTAAAAATATGTCTCAGTTTCTTTGTTTTAAATATTCAGAACAGTTTTATATTTAAAAATTCTATTTATATATTTTTTAAATTCTAATGCTTAAGGAAAAAACATGTCTATAATTTTGATATGATTAAATATTCAAAAGAAAATTTCAAATTTTTGATTTGAATATATAAAATCAAAAATTTGTCTCATAACTCTAAGACTCTTTTGAATGTATTTCAACTGAAAAATATTTGGTACAAAAGAAAATTAGTAAGAAAAAATTCAATTTTAAAAAATCTTAAATTTTGAAAAAAAAATCAACTAATTATTAAATTGCGCTGTTGTATTATACAATTAAAATTTTACAAAGAGCTTCTTTTCTCTTTATTTCACTGTTAATTTTTAATTATGTTAGCAATGCTAATAATAGTCTCAGTTAGGACTGGAAGTAGTAGGAAAAGACTTTTAAATTAGAAAAACATTAATTAGAAGTTCCAAACTAGACTAGAAAACATAAATATCGATTGACCAAGAAAGACAGGTTTCATCTACATTCAATGAAAAGATTTAATTAAATTCTGAAGTTTTAATTATCTCTTTTGTGAATAAATTTTTCTATTTTATTTTGTGTCAAATGTTTCAAAAGGATTTCTTTTTGAAAAAATAGTTTGTCTAAGAGAAATACATGATAAAACAGTTTAAGGTTTTATTCTAAACTCTGAAATCAAACTCGAAAAAAAAATTTAAGAGCATCTTAATACCGTCATATTCATCAATTTCAATATCTGATTTGCTCTCTATGTCATACATTTTTTTTCACTAAAATTTATTATCCAAATTTAAAAATGATTTTTTCAATTTAAGTGAAAATCTAAAAAGATTTTTTTGGATATTTTATTCTAATTAGAATTTTATAAAGAAAAATTTTCATCTTATTTCACGCAATCTGAAAAGATTTTAGGTCTGGTGATTTGGGAACTGAATTATTTCAAAGTAAATATAAAAATAAAAAACTCTAATTTAAAATTAACTTACGCAATGAATTAACCCACTATATTTTGTTTCGTTTGAAAACCGAATAGAACTCTTTGACTGCATTTATATTACCATTATCCTACTAATGGATATCTTTTTGTTTTATTAAATTTTTTAATTTTTAAGGATTTTTTTAATTGATAGTTTTCATTTTATTCAACTATTCAATTTCTCAACTTTTCAATGTATTTTTAAAATTTTTAGAATTAAATATCTTTTTAATGGTCTATGCAGATGAATCATTTTAATTGAATTTTAAATGTTCAATTACAGTGCTGCTACGATACCTTGAATTCACCATATTTTAAGTAAATTATAGTAAATTAACGATATTTTACCATATTTAACGTAAAATATGATAATCTAAAAAACGGTATTTATCGTTAAATAACGATAATTATTGTAAATTTCTCGAAAATAACCAATTTTTATTTTCTAATTGATTTTTAAATTTTTTTATTGAATTTTTGAAAAAGTAAAAATAAAAAAATTTTCATGAATTTCTTGACGAAAATTGACGTAAATTTCGGTATTAAATTTTTATATTTAATACAAAAATTATTAAAAATCATATATATGAAGCTGTAAGTTAAAAAAAGATATTCAATCAGAATTTAGTGATCTAAGATATGTCTAATCAATAAAAAATTAAAATTTTTTATAGTTTTTTTTAATTTTCAAAGATGTTTTATAAATTTCTTAAATTTTTCAACCGTCAAAGCTTTTTGAAAACCATTAAATAAAATAAACTAAATAAACTAAATTCTGATTGAATTTCTTTTTTAAATCAATTTTTTATAAATGATTTTTGATAATTTTTGTATTTAATATAAAAATTTAATATGTTCATACTTCAAATTTTCAAAAAACCAACTGGGAAAACTAATAAATGTGAAATTCATTCTAAAAGGATCCACATTCAAAGAAGCTTGGGACAATGCAGCGAACAGATTAAAAGCAAAAAATGCTAGAAAATAAAATTTGTTTTGTAAATAATATTAAAATATTAATTTTCATAATTTGTTTAAAAAAAATAGAATGTAATAAAAAAAAATCCATTTTTCCTTTTTTGTTGAATTTTGGGTTAATTGTTAATTGTTAATTGCTTTTTTGTTAATTGTTCTAAATGTATTTAGTGGTAAATAAATTATAGAATACAGCGGTTCTAATAAAAACGTAACGCTAAAAAAGCCGCGTTCAAACAGCGGGCAGCGCGGCCGGCCGTCCAGGATTGTTTGCAGCTCCGACCCGTCCGACCCATCCGACCTAGACGGCCTATCAGGCCATGCCGGCCGATTCGCTTCGAAAACCGGACCGAAATGTAGTCTTCGTAATTTTCCTATCGACGAAGCAAAAATAATTATATCAACGAGTTCAAAAAAGCTAAAAAAAGGCTAATCTTAAGAACCAAACAAAGAGAGTAAAACTTATGAAAAATGCAGATTTTACTGAAAAAGAAGGTTTAATTTACTATGTTGATTGTAAATTTAATAATAAAATGTCCATTTCTATGCTAGTGGATAATGGGGAGGCGCTCATCTCCTTTTCATGTACCTTTTTGAGCAATTGTAAATTTGCTTTTTCATTATTTTTTTTTTATAAAATTTATCTTTTTCTAATAAAAAATTTTGCTTTTAAATTTGAAGGGAATATATTAAAAATTTATTTTTCACATTAACAATTTGTCTTAGAAAATGAATGTCTTTAAAAAATTTTAAAGTAGCTCAATAAAATATTAAATGTAAGATTAAATTATTACTTATCACATAAAATATCAAATGTCACAAGAAAATATTGACTTTTACATAAAATTAATGTTCGAAAAAATCCCAGAGTTATTGAAACATTTGATTATTCCACTCTGGGCGCAGTAATATATTCTTATTGTCAAATAATCATTGCATTCATATGGCATTCATCGATTTCATTAGCTATTAGTAATGCTTGTACCTCTTCTAGATCCTTGCATTCTGGATATACTGTATAAATATGTCTTGTTCTTTTTGGAGCTGGCTCTAAATCTTGAACATAATTTTCTGGTAATTCAGAGTCATCACAAACTTGACTCATTTTTCGAAATGTATTTCTCAATGATAAAATATTAATTTTCTTTTGGTTGTATTGGGTTAATTCTATTTTTTAACATTTAGAATTGATAAGATTTTTTAAGATTAATCCTAGCTAATTTGTTATATTTATTTGGAAAAAAAAATAGGAAGCTAAGGAAAGAAAAAAGGGTTATCAAAATTTAATATTTTAAGTGCATTTAGGACATATGTTACATGCTATCTTGTTTTTAAGCCAAAAAATAAGCAAGTATTTTGTGACATATTCAAATAGCTTCTTGTTTTTAAATTTAGGTCCTTCTAGGTTTCAAGGCCAAAAGTGAATTCTTTTTAAAATTAAGAAAGTTTTGTAAATAAAATCTCGGGAAAATGGAGACATTAATCTTTTTTTACCTATTTTAGGTAAAATTTAAATTTAAATTTTGCTTAGTCATTGATGTACAAAACTTTATCAATTCTTTATATCTTTATTCATGAGGCTTAATTCTTGTAAATAACAAATATTTAATAAAACTAGAATTTTGTCTTTGTAGAATTCTGAAAATAAATTGAAGTTTTTAATTTATTTAAAAGATAAAAATTGAAAAATCAATTATTTTGTTTCTTCATTTTAATCCCCTAATCGATATCCTCCTCTTAAATTTCTATTTTGTCCAACATTATTTTCTCTTCTGGCTGAATTGTTAAAATTTGTTCTTCGACTTGGAAAATACTTGTATCTAAAAAAAAATGTTAATAATTACAAGTATGGTAATTATGAATATGACAAAGCTTTTGGAATAGTTTAAGAGTAAAAAATATTCAATTAAGAATATTGATATTTTACTTACAAAATTTCTGGTGTCTTCAAAATATGAATTCCATTAGTTTCAGGATAGCGAAACATTAAAAAAAAATATAGATGGCCCACCAGAATACCAACCAGTTCTGAAATCCCACTAAGTTTCAAGAAAAATATAATTATTTTAGAATTTTTATGTATGCATAAAGATACCTTCCACGTATTATCATATTGAACGCAAGTAAAACCCTTGAGTATTAATTTTCATGAAAATTTTTTGAGATCAATTTAATTATTACCATGGTAAATATAAAGCCTATACAAATTTAAATTTAAATTTTAAAAAATATTCTATTTTCAATTATACCTTAAATCTTGTTCCGAACCAAAAGCTAACAATTTGATCTCGGTTGATTTGTGACCAAATATACATCACACTCATTATCATTGGATCCATTAATATCTTAGGATGGATACAAAATTTAAAAAAATAGTTAGTCTCTATAATAGATTTTACTTGAAATTTCAAAATAAATCCGACAATTGTCAATATAAGCCAATTAAAGACTAGCATGAATAAGTAGTCTGCTGGTTTACCCTCGTAACTTGCTAAAATAAATATAAGTAAATTGGCGACTAATATTATTTTTTTATTCAAATAAAAATTTTACAATTCTCTAATCCAACTGAATATGTATACAAAAAATACAAATTTATTAAGTAAGAAAATCCGCTTTGGGGTGTAATCGGATAAAAAAATAAGGCTGTTACTGGTCTCCAAAACTTTAAATAAATATTTGAATGTTAAATAAATTTACTCATATATTTTTAACGCATTTTAGAACGATAAATTATTTTGAAAAATGCTCACATGAAAGTCTTTTAAGAACGGTTCCAATAGCAGGATCAAATAAATCGGATTTAGAATTCCCAGTCTTGACAGGATTGGTATTATAACCGAACCACTAAACCAAAATCTTGTTATCTTCGGTATGGAGTTGAACCAATCCTTGAAATCTGTTCCAACAGCTGACATTCTAAAAAAATGTTTTATTTTTTCAAATTTTTCAAAAAATTTTAAATATTATTAATTTTGAATTTTACATATAAAAATTATGATTTTGAAATAAATTATGATTAGTATTGAATACTTAAAAATATGTTTATGATTTTATCTATTTATTCTTTGAAAATTACAATAAATATTTGGATTAAACTTGCTATTAATTTTGTCTTTTTTTCATATCGACGATAAATTTAGTTGTCATATCCGAGATCAGATTTTCTTTTTTGTAACATCTGAATGAGTCCTTTAAAAAAAATCTGGGTATGATCGAACATAATTTTCCAACTCATTTTTCTACATCAAATTATTCGCTTTTACTTCAACAATTCTACTTAATTCTCTAATTGATTTGTTGGATATCGTGAATTTTGAAACAAGGACCAAAAAAAAGAATTTAAAATTTAAAAAACTTTTTTTTTAAATGTCAATTATTTTTAATTGGTCCTGCAAAATTTTTCAGCTGATACAATCTTTTTCAAACAAATATATTATTATTATTTTTTATTTTATAAAATTACGCCTTTATTGGCGATGCTTAAAAAAATTATTAAAAAAAATCAAAGGTTTTAATGACGTTTTATTAAATTTAATTAAATTAGGTCTATTCAAAAGCTTTAAGTCTCTAAAGCCTTTGTATAATTAAATAATCAATATTGAAATGCAGAGAAAAAATCTTAAACGTTGTATCCGGCAGATAAAAAGTCTGTTCAAGAGTATTGTGAATTTCGTTCAAAAAGTTCAGTTCAAAATCTTAAATTTGTATTTATTTTGAATGTAATGAGAGATAAAATAAGAATTTAGCACATGATGTAACAAAAAATGTTACAGGACTTTAAAAAAAAAAAACAAAAAAAAAATTTCATTTAACAATTATTGATTTTCCAAAAAAACTGAATGAATTTTAAGTTGGTTTTGAAATAAAAATTTCGAAATTTAAAATTAAACACTTACAAAAATTTTAAAATATTGCAAATACAACTTGGCATGTTCTATCGTGTTTTATAACAAATTTAAATACAACTTTGAAAATGCATTGAAAATGTGCGATGTTTCAGATATATTTTATTTTAGAAATATATAGGAGAAAATTTTGCAATGTCGCTCTATTGAAATTATATACAATGTTTCAAACATAGATTATTTAGTTTGAGATGCTATTTTGAAAAAATTTACAATTTTTCTTTTTAATTTAATATTATTATAGTTTTTTTTACAATAATTTGGTAAATTTTTTTGAAAAATTGAAAGTTTTAATTAAAAAATTTTTTGTATTGCTCTCTTTTTCACTAAGATATTAATTAATCCCGTGTAAAAATATCAAAATGTTTAATCGCCTTTGATCAGTATTGACATATACTCATATAATGTTTTTTTTGTAATTTTTTTTAGCAATATATTTAAAAATTTTTAAAATCTTCTTTCCCCTTTTTTACAGAAAAATTATTTAAATAAATTTCTGATTTTTAATTAGTTAAATTTAATAGTGAATTCGGTTTCCTTTTCGTATTGCTCTCTTCTTCACAAAGATGTTAATTAATCCCGTGTAAAAATATCCAAATGTTTTATTGCCTTTGATTTGTTTTGACTTTGTTTCGACTAGATTTTCTAATATCATAATTAATTTTATAATAACTTAAATTTAATAAGTTATTTTTTAGCAGTTAAATTAAAGTTGTTTGCATGATTGAAGTTTTGAGCATCGAATTTGAATGTAAGCGGCTTAATTCAAAATAAAAAAAACAACAGTTAATAGAAAATTAATTTATAGCTTGAACAAAATCGAAAAAGATTCTATGATCTTGAGCAACATTTTGATAAATTTTATTGCTATGATACGTGTATAGATAAAAAATCTTAGTTTTTATCCTAATTTTGACATTGAACATACTTTTTGTATAAGGTCTTTTTTGGTGATATAGCACTAACAAAATTTAAAAAGTAAATTCAAGTTCCAGAAAATTCCAGAATATTTTCATTCTTAAATTGGTTTTAAACCATAACAAGTAAGAAAATAATGTAAAAATATGGCTTATGTGCTTTTCAGCATAAATTAAAAATTTTATCATTATATTTTAAGACAAAAAAAAATTTTAAGACTTTTCAAAAAAAAAGTCCGAGCTTGGACTTGACTTGAGACTTGTTATTTTTAAACAACCCTGCCAATGACAAAATCCAACATTTGTGAAAAAAAATTTGGAAAATTTACTCAAGATTGATAAATATTTTTGTGATCAAAAGATCAATGCTGAAAAATGCAACATTCTAGCTATCAATTAACAATAAAATCAATTCAATCTTCATTGACTTTGTGACTAATTTTTTAAATTTGATATAAATTAAGTATAAATTGAGTAATTTAAATGAAAGATGAATTACGAGAAAATTTTTTTATTAATTTCTAAATTTTCAGTTGAAAAACATCTTAAAATATTTTATCAATTCTGAAGCCTCATTTCCAGAATCACAACTTTGATGCATTCAAAAAAACTTTTTCGATTCTGTTAAAGCATATAATCAAAAAAAAATCAGTTTTCACTGCATTTTCAAAAGAAATTTTTTAAAACTTAATGATCATATCAGATATAGTGAGGTAAAAAAAACATAAAAAGAGACAAAAAAACATAAACTAGTTATAAAAAATCAAAAAGAGATAAAACACAAGTTATACAAAAAATAACCTGAATAGTTAAAATGAGACCAAATTTAGACTAAATCTAATTCAAGAATGGTTTAAAGAAATATTTAAAACTCTCCAATTTGAAAAATTTATTAGTTTTTTAATTTTTGAACTAATAATGATAAAAAATGTGTTAAAATATAGTAAGACGGCATAACCGGATCCCCTTTTTTTTTGATAATTTTCGTAAGAATTAATAACGATAGAAAACGCGAAATTGAATCATCCATTTAGGCCAAAATTTTTAGGGTCTACCGGTTAGCTGCTGCTGGGGTTAATTGGGAGGGGGATAATTCGGTTAATCCTATAAACCCAATCGGCCAATTTTTTCAACCGGTTAGCCCTGAAAATCACACAAATGGGTTGGTAATGTATTTTTACATAGGTAATATGAGTTAAATGAGTTATTTTCAATGTTTATTGTGTGAATTTTGGCACTAATTAGGTGATACCCTATTAGCCGAATTGGCCTAAAAATTCACTCCTTTAAAAGATTCGTCTAAAAAAAAAAAATGTAAAAATTTTTTTCTTTAGCATATTCGTTGAACATTTTTTAAATTAAATGGCAAAAAAGATTATTTAAATAAAATTAAAATATCTGAGATTTTAACCCTAAACCAAATACATAATTTGATAGAAAATCACCCATTTTGACCAATTATATTTTTTGACTCAAAAATAATTAGAAAAAAATTTTTTTTCTACAAGCTGTTTTTTTTTTAGAATCTCTTGACGCTCAATTACTTATTTTTAGAAAAAAAATTTTTTTCTACAAGCTGTTTTTTTTTAGATTCTCTGGACGCTCAATTACTTATTTTTAGAAAAAAAATCCCAATGCCTACAGAAAATTAACAATTTTATTAGCTAATTTAAAAGTTGTCACCCCGTTCACATATAAAATAATTAGGCTTTTTATCTGAAGGAGCTTTAGCTCGGTTCATATATACAAATAAATAAATAAATACTATTCTTGTAAATTTACGTGAAAAAGTTAATTCGTCTTTTATCGCAAAGGATTTGAAAATTTGCTTTTTTATTTGTTATCTTTAATTTTAAATTGATTATATGTTTTTTGTTAAACTAAAACTATTTTATTAAACTAAAAATAAAAAAATAAATTGGATTTTGAATTTATGTTTTTTATCTTTTCATAAAATTTGTTATATGTTTTTTTTCTTTTTATATGTTTCGTTCTACCTGTCCCATCATTTATTATTTTAAAACATATTCAATGTCTTAATAAATTTTTTTGAAAATTTTTTGTCATTTTATATTTTTGCATTTTTAACTTAAATTTTTACTAATAATCGAGAGAGCTTCAGCTCAAATCTTAAAGGTGAAAATATTAAATTATTTTTTACTCTTAAAAGTTATTTGTAATCATATTGAAACAATGGTAAGGACCAGGAAGGAATAAAATATTCAAAAAGAATCGATACTCTCTAAGATCCAGCACTCATAAACAAAAAAAACGTGAGAAGTGTGAGATAAAAATTAAAAAAGAAAAGAGTCAAAAAATGGAGAAATTAACCTGAGTGAATTTTTGACTTGGTTTTATTAGTTACTTGAGCTAGTTAAGAAAAAAACCGAAGTTTCCAGACTTGTCTAAAAGTCAGGAAAAAAATGCCAGATCAATTCAAAAACAAGTCAAAGTATGACTTGGACCTTGGAATTTTTATTACAAATGACACTTGCCATTGACTTTCGACTTTTATATAAGTCTGGTATTAACTCAAGTCTTAATTTTAATTATTATTATTTATTTGTTTGACTTGTGCAGGGCTAAAGCTTATTCAGATTAAAAAATAATAAACAAAAATCAAGTAAAATTAGATAAAAGAAATATAAGTTAAATCATATTATAAAAGAAAAGACAATTTCAGTGCTGCTACGATATATAATAAAGAGCTAAAATTACGTAATTTTAAGATAATTTACTTAATATTTCGAAAATTTAAGTAATTTAACAGTATTTTGCCTCGAATTTTTTTTATAAAATTAAAAATTTTTACGGAAATAATGGTAAAACCAAAAATTGGCACAAAAAGATGATTTTTTACATTTTTTAATAGAATCAACCAAAAAAAAATAAAATTTTTTTTTTGAATTTTCAAAGCATCACAAATAATTTACCAAATAATTGTAAAAAGCTATTTTTTGAGATAAAAAAACGTAAAAAAATGAAAGTTTTTTATTACAATTTATTACAAAATTTGTTCTTTGAATTAAAAACAGAGTTGTATTAAACTCACAAGTCACAAGTCAAGTGCAAGTCAGGACTTTGACTTGTTTTAGAATAGAATTAAAATATATTAAAAAATCTTAAGTCTTAAATTTTTTTCAGAGAAAATAAAATTTTTTGTTTAAATTTCTTTTTCAATGTGTTTTTTTGTTGTTTATTAATAAAAAACAAAAAAAATTGTGCCTAAAAATTTAGAAATAAATTAAACAAAAATAAAAAAATTTAAAAAAATATAAAAAATCAAGATTTAAAAAAATTTATGACTTGATTTTTTAAAATTTTTGAAATTAGTCAAAGTCCTTACTTGTGTTTATTTATTTTTTAAAACAAGTCTAGTTTTTTTTTTAAATATATTTTCAAGTTCAAGTCATACTTTGACTTGTTTTTTTACTTGTTACGACTTTTTTCCATGTTATTATTGATTGGAAAATAAACATATATGATAATTTTTAGATAATTAATCAATTCAACTGTTAACAATAAATAAATGTTGTATAGAATGCTTAAGAATAGACTTGAAGATGAGTGAACCCTTGTCCGTCAGGTCAAAAATGATACAAAATTCGCTTTAAGACTGAAATTGGTCAAATTTGACCTTTTCTTGTCTATTACGAGGCTAAAAAATTAAATTTTTTTCGGGAATATTATTTCAGCACAATCAATTTCTGATTAGCACAATGAAAAAAACATTCAACACAATTCGATTTCTTCTCAGCAAAAAAAATTATATTTAAAAAAAAAACATTTAACACAAAAAATTTGTGTTTGAAAATAATTCTTAAAGGAAATTTTTTTTCAACACAAAAATATTTATAAAAAAATTAATTTTTTTTAAATTTTAAATTTTATTTAATGATATTTATAAGTGGAAGTTAGGTAAATAAAGCAAATTTCGAAGCTTAAAGAAAAGAAATTAAAAAAATTAGTCTCTAGAAATCCATTTTCCCGCATTTTTTGCTCTACCTCTTTTAGGTTCATTGACAAATTGGTCCTTTTTTTTTTTAAATTCTTTTAATGCCAATAAATGTGCACAATATTCTAATTTAGTGAAAAACTTGCAAGAACATTTCTTACTGTTAAACTCAACTTTATAACAGTTGTTGAATAAATTTTTTTTAAATTTTCTCTTCAAGCCATTAATTTTTGTGCTAAAAGTATTTTTTTCAAATTTTAATTTTTGTGTTGAGAAGAAATCATTTTGTGCTCAGCGTTTTGAAATTGTGTTGAATGGTTATTTTTTTGTGTTGAAAAGGTAGACCCATTTTTTTCATAGATCAAAGTAAATTTTTATTTTTTTGACAGATAAGGCTAGTGACTGTTAAAAGTAGATAAAAAGCACAGCACCAATCATGTGAAAGAGCTGCTTAAGTAATTCTTTAAAACTGGAAATTTGAAATCAAAGTCATTTGATGGGATGTCGTGTTTTAAAACACGACACGACACGAAAAATCTGCTTTCTACACTCAAAAATAAGATTATCACAACCAAACCGTAAAAAAAAAATTTGGGTTGTGATAATCTATATAGAATAAAGATGATGGTTGTGAAAATCTTTTTTTTGGGTGTAGAAAGCAGATTTTTTGTTGTCAAAAGGTTTTTGCCCATTTGATGAAACTATCTATGATGTAAAATTTTTAATTCAAAGAATTGATTTTATAATAAATTGAAATAAAGAAATAAAAAAAGTTTGATTTTTTTTACCGTTTTTTTACTTTTCTTCATGATTTTTAATCTCAAAAAATAATTCTTTACGTAATTTTACGGAAATTTGGGAGATTTATGTTTTGATTCTCAGAAAAATCAAAATATTCTCTGTGATTTTTCAATAAAAATGGAGGAAAAACAAATTTTGGGTGGTTTATTAATAATTTGGGGGTATTCGAACTAAATTTTCCTTTTTTTAATGTGACAAATAAATGACTAAAAATTTGATCAAAAATTTCCTTCGAATTTCCTAAAAATTTGATCAAATTGGTACATAATATTGGAGGAAGTATCATATTTCAGTTTCAAATTCGATCGAACTGCTGAATTTTGGATATCTGGTATTTTTTGGTGTAAGTTTCTGAAAATGAGTTTAAACAAGGACTAGAATAATCCAGGATTAATCCTATTAAGGATATGTAAAGAATATCTAATGTTTTTGGTTTTGGAAACCATTTCCTATATAAGAGATCTAGACTCTTAATTTCATTAGTTATACTCACTCACTTTTTTTAATTAAAAGAATCAAACAATATACAGCCTTATTTGGGTCTAAATCAGCTTTAAGGTCTTTCATTTTGAAAATTCATCTGTTCATTTGATTAAAAGAATAATTGTTTAAGATAAAGTAAGAGAATTTTGAATGACCTTTAAAAAATTTCATTCGATCTCATGATTCTCCCAAAATTTTGAACATACTCAATTAATAATAATAATGCCTCAAAAGAAAAGGAAACCGAATTCACTATTAAATTTAACTAATTAAAAATCAGAAATTTATATAAATAATTTTTCTGTAAAAAAGGGGAAAGAAGATTTTAAAAATTTTTAAATATATTGCTAAAAAAAATTACAAAAAAAACATTATATGAGTATATGTCAATACTGATCAAAGGCGATTAAACATTTTGATATTTTTACACGGGATTAATTAATATCTTAGTGAAAAAGAGAGCAATACAAAAAATTTTTTAATTAAAACTTTCAATTTTTCAAAAAAATTTACCAAATTATTGTAAAAAAAACTATAATAATATTAAATTAAAAAGAAAAATTGTAAATTTTTTCAAAATAGCATCTCAAACTAAATAATCTATGTTTGAAACATTGTATATAATTTCAATAGAGCGACATTGCAAAATTTTCTCCTATATATTTCTAAAATAAAATATATCTGAAACATCGCACATTTTCAATGCATTTTCAAAGTTGTATTTAAATTTGTTATAAAACACGATAGAACATGCCACTTTAATTTTAAAATATTGTAAAACTTCTTTTTTTAAAGAGACAAATAAATTGTCTTAAATTCGATTGATTTTAAAAGCCGATGATAAATTAAAAGAAAAACTTTCAGAATTTATTTTCAAGGCTACTTGTTGTAACAACTTTTGTTACACATTGTTACATATTTTACAGGAGCAAATTTTTTTATTCATCGGAAAATTTCAATCAAGAACTTTTTTTTTGAACTTTTTGAACTATTTGAACAAATTTTCACAATGCTCTGTTCAAGCTAAACTTTTGCAAAATGATTTTGAGACTTAAAAAAAAATTTTTTAAATTTTAATATTTATCTTTGATTTTGATTTCATGTTAATAATAATAATAATTTAAGGTTAGACGTGTTAGATAATTTTCAGTGGGTGAGGTAGAAAAAAACATAAAAAGAGAGAAAAAAACATAAACTATAAAAAATCAAAAAGAGATAAAACATAAGTTATATAAAAAATAACTTAAATAGTTAAAATGAGACCAAATTTAGACTAAATCTAATTCAAGAATGGTTTAAAGAAATATTTAAAACTCTCAGATTTGAAAAATTTATTAGTTTTTTAATTTTTGAACTAATAATGATAAAAAATGTGTTAAAATACTTGTAAATTTACAAGAAAAAGTTAATTCGTCTATTTACGCAAAGGATTTGAACATTTGCTTTTTATCTTTAATTTTAAATTTATTTTATGTTTTTTTTAAACTAAAACTATTTTATTAAACTAAAAATATTAAAAAAAAATGGATTTTGAATTTATGTTTTTTATCTTTTTATAAAATTGGTTATATGTTTTTTTTTTCTTTTTATATGTTTCGTTCTACCTGTCCCATTTTCAGTCTTCCTTATTCTGCTGTATTTTATATTTGCCTTTTTGGCATTTATTAATTTGGTCAAGCAACTTTTCTTTGATTTAAGAATCTGTATAAATGCAAAGCTTCATTGGTGAATAAATAAACCAAATTTTTTGAAACAAGACATTTAAAATATTTTTAAATATATGGTATTTTTAGAACCCTATTAAGAGTATATTAAAAAATGGATTTTATTTAATCAAATGAGAATTATTTTTTAAATTATATTTTTTCATCTATAAACATAAACATTTTAATTTTTAAAATTCTTTAAATCAAAATAAAATCATCGAAATTAATTTTTTCATCTTAATCTTATTATATATATTTAAAAAATTTTTTCTTTTTCCAAAATCATAAAAAAAATAATTTTGTTCAGTTAGTAAAGCTATCGTAAAAATCTAACAGAAATACCTCAAAATAGATTTTTTTAATTTTATAAGAAAAACTTTAATGAAAATTCGAATCTATCTTTAAATAAAGAATATTTACAATTTTTTTCAAATTTTGAAATAAAGTTAAATTTGTTCTTTTTCATTGTAAAGTTTAGCTTTAAATATGTCAATATTTAAAGCTATTTGCTATTTATAAGCATTTATAAGCAGTTTGCTAATTTTTAAGTTTTTCTTTTCAAATTTTATAAATTAACTTACCCTGTTTTTCGGAAAAAATCACAGAGAAAAAGTTAAAAACCTTTTTGCAATAAAAAAATGTCTAACAGTTTTTCAACCGTTCCAGAATACCCTTAAAACATCTTATATTTTCGAAAACAATTGGCAAAAAAATTGTCTTTGTTCTATCATCTAAACGCGCAATCTTAAATTGATAAACTGTAATCATAATTTCCTAATTAGTCAGTCTATTTTTCTTTGTTCACATTTAAAGCTAAAAATATATTTAAAAATAAATAGACATATTTTTTGTCTCAGTCTTTTTCATTAATAAATTATTTAAAAATTTTCTAAATTTCATAATTATCTCTGTCTTTAATTTTTGGATTTATAAATTTCATAATCATAAAAAAAAATTCAAACTTAATTGCTTTTTTCAAAAGATGAATAGGATATTTGGTTCTAAGAAAGCTCCACTACCAACTCCTAATCTAAATGATTGTGTGGCCAATATTGATAGCCGTGGAGAAAGTGTTGATAAAAAAATTCAACGGTTAGAAGTTGAAATATCAAAATACAGCGAGCAAATGAAGAAAATGCGAGACGGTCCTGCAAAACAAGCTGTAAAGCAAAAAGCGTTGAGGATACTAAAGCAAAAAAAAGTTTACGAACAACAACGGGATATGCTTTATAATCAGTCATTCAACATTGAACAACAAAATATGGCAATTCAATCAATGAAAGATACTCATACCACAATTCAAGCTATGAAAACTGGACTCAAAGAAATGAAAAGAGAATTTAAAAAAATTGATGTCAACAAAATAGAAAATTTGCAAGATGACTTAGAGGATATACTTGAGCAAACAAATGAAGTTCAAGATATAATGAGTAGAAATTATGGCATGCCAGAAGTTGATGAGTCAGAACTTTTAGCTGAGCTTGAAGATATTGCAAATGAAATGGAAGGTGATACAGATACAAGCTATTTAGACGCACCTTCAGTTCCTGCCAGAGAACCTGGAATTGATTCATTAAATGTGAATGCAGATGGAATACAAGTTGATGAATTTGGATTGCCAAAATTATCCCAAGCAAACCGAATGTGATTTTAATTTGATTATTTTTAAACAAAATTTTTCATTCATTTTTACTACAGAAACTTTTAATAATAACAATAATTAGGTATCAAGACCTAATCAAAAAATAAATTAAAAATTGAACTTAAAAAGAATAATAATTATTTGAGTTTGTAAATTGAATTTAAAATTAGATAATTGATATATTAACAATTTTTTGAATTAAATCCAAATTAAAAAAAAAAGTTATGGGAAAGGAAATAGCATTAGCTTTTTTATAATTATTTATCTCATCGTTTTTTTGTACTGTGCAATTTATTTAAAATAATAATATCAAGTAGCATAATTTATAACAATTAAAAGACTAATTTTTCTCTTTAATTTTATGATTTTTTTTTAGTCCTTGACTTTTAAAAAAATTTTATTTTGATTAAATTAAGATTTATTATTCTCCCTCTTTAAAGGTATTATTTTTAATTATTTGAAGTCAAAAGTTTTTTAAAAGCTCAATTTGGTTAAGATTAAATGAAACTCAAATATTACTGTTAAAGATTTTTTATCCTACAGTAGCGTAAGAGGGAGTAAAACCAATCAGTCGTTAGAATATCTCAAGTAATATAAGCAGTAAAAGAGATTTTCTTTTTTTTAATATTAGCTTTGACTCTTACAAACATTGATATTATAAGTTTAAGAAATAAAATATAAATAAATTGAATATTTTTTTATTAAATACTTTATTGGTTGGTTTTACTCTTACATCATGCATTTATCGTATATAATACGGAGTGTAAAGCTTTATTTCACAAAAAACCTCTTATGTCAAAAATTGTCATGAAGTATTTAATAAATTTAAATTCTCTAAAAATGATAATATTATTTGCTATGTTTTTAATAATTACTATTGATAAGTTTGACAAAAGTTTTTTCTTCAGTTTTGAAGTTCAAATATTAAAAAATGAAATTATTTAAAAAATTATAAAAATGAATAACTTGAATTGATTGTTTATTTTTCTTTAAACCTAGGCTAAATAATATCTAAATTGACAATCTTGTAGCAAGTTTTATTAATTTTATAATAACTATAATTTCAAGAGTTTTTAATAATTTAAAGACACTTAAATTTAAAAAAAAGCACAATCTATCGACTGGTTGTTTTTACCAGCTTATTAATCCAATACCATTTAACGATATTATCTTTCATAGAGATTTTATTTTAAATAGATTCAATCTTATTAGGTTTTACAAAAAAAAACAAAATAAATCTATAAATTTTAATTAACTGAGATTTTTACACTAATTGTTTATTTTTAGTAAATTATTAAAATTTTAATCAATTTAAATAAGACACATAAAAAATATGTTAAAAAATCAGGCTTTATATTATTTTTATTTTTTTAATTTAATTTGAATACTTTAAGACGATTTTGGATTGAAAATAGAAGTTAAATAAAATCTAAAAGAAGATTAGTTTTTTTAAAGTTTTTATTTTACCAGTTTATATTTTTTACTCTAAATTTTTAAAAAATTACGTTTAATATTTTTTAAAAGTAAAATGCTTTAATGGCTTGTATTTAATGTTGCACTATAAATTAATCAGAAGTTGCACTTTTTTTAATACCAAACTGCACTTCCAAAAAGTACTACGTTATTTTATGTGCACTGAATTATTCGGTTTTTTACGAAAATAATTCAAATCAGAACTTTTATATTTCAAAACTTTACTATATAAATCACCTGGCACTTAAATAATTTTTGATTCTTACTAAAATAATTTCTGAGTTGAATTAAAACAATTTCTAATTTGACCCTAAAATAATTTTTGAGTTACACTAAAATAATTTTTGACATAAACTAAAATAATTTTAAATATTAATTTAGACTTTATTTTTATTTTTATTTTCGAAGCTTATTTCATTTTATTTTCCGTCCCTTTTATAAATTCCTTGCGGTTACTTATTTAGAAATTAAAACAATTAACAGCTAGTAACTCAACGATAGATCATCATGGCATGGCAAGGTTCCAGAAATATAAAACTTAAGTGCTATCAGAATTTCTAATTTTTGACTTAAAATAAAATTCGTAAACTGCGTCCTTTGAAACCCTAGATTTAATTTTTTGTGGGGGACAAAAAAAAAATTTATATCCAGGTGTCTAAAAAGAACTAACCCTTTAAAAAGTTGTAGACCTTTCAGACTCAATCACTCAAAGACAAAATTAAAATTTTTTTTAAAATTATATATTTTCTGAAAGAGCATAAAATTTTCTACACCCTGGTGAATAGTTTTGTTTGGAAAAAGGGTGTGGCAATTTTTATTATTGAAAAAAAACCAAAAAGAATACTTTTTTTCAGTTTAATTGTATGTACCAAAGTCTAAATTTATCCGTTCTCGCATTAGTAATTTTTTAAATCATCTCAACCTACAAAACGTCGAAAGTGTCTTGATTTAAAGTCTTTTAAGGTAGATTATTTTTATTTAGTTATTTTAAAATTAGAAAAAAATTAAAAAATTAAAAGACTGCTTTACATCTCTTTTAGTAATAAAAATTAAACTAATTGTGATATAAGGGAAATAGGTAAGGAAAAAATGTAGTCGAGGAAGACCCACTTTGGCTAGTACTAGTGGTAGATCCTACTGGATTCAAAAAAGCTTAAACGCTTATTTAATCCGTTAATTTGATAAAGAATCAGCTACTTAATAAATTCAATTTTATTTTTTTTTTATTTTATTCTTATGTATGTATTACTATATTTTTTTTCTCTCCAAAATTAAATCACATATTTCTAATTGTTATTTGTATTCTCTTATGTTTAAAAAAATTGAAGTTTTTGAAATGTTTTTATCTAAAAATGAATTAAAATAGTTCAGGTCTAAAATTATTTTAGTGCTTTTTAAAAATTAATTTAGTGCTTATTAAAGAATATAATAGTTTAAGAATGTAATTTATAGTGCAGCCTTGATTAATAGGGCATGTAAATATTATAGTGCAATTTAAATATTATAGTGCAACTTTTGATTATTTATAGTGCAGAATGTATTCGATGCCTGTTTTAATTATTAATTTTATTTAGAAATTTACTTTAGATATATGAAAAAATGTCTTTGAATATCGCAGCGAAATATTTTAGGAGAAATGATGTTCAAATAATTTTAAAAAAAATTAGTGGTTTTGATCTTAAAAAAATATACTCTCTAAAATTTAATGAGAAGTTAAAAAATTCTGAAATTCAGCTTCTTACAAATAAAGAGCTCAGCTTAGTAGGTTTTTGCTCTAAAATTAACTCAATTAAAAATACAAAAAATTTAGGAAATAAAAAATTCAAATGAATTAGCAAAATCACTTCTTCAAATGCCACCTTTTTTGCCAGTTCGTGATACATCAACTGAAGTTTTGTCATTAGATAAAGATCTTGACCCACTCAATTTTACCAACTCAAATTACATGTTCATTGATATATCACTGGAAATTCCTGAGAATGTAAGTCAATCATTTTTTTTTAATTAATTTTTAGCTTCGAGAAATAATATTTTTTGATGAAATAATAACAAATATTTATTAGAAGAGAATGATGGTAGTAAGAGAAAAAAACGGTCTTTTGCGAAAAGCAGATTATGACGAAAGAGAAAAAATACTTCAAATATACTTTCCAGCTAATGGGAAATCAAAATACATATCTCAAATGTTCAACCCAATTAATTTAGAAGTATTTTTATTAATTATTTTTGAATACCTGATCTACTTTTATTTGTAATTGAAAAATCTAGGAATCCTTAAAAACAAAGCAATACATCCTTATTTTAAATAAAGCTTGTATGCAATTTGAACCAAATAATCCAGAATTTATAAGAGTTTCGCATAGAGTTTACGAGTTTATAAACGAAGTTCAAGATTATGAATTATTATATTCTACTCGATATTTTGGAACATTGATTTTTTATCTGGTTTGGTTTAAAAAAATTGAGAATTTGGTTACTTTTTATCTTCTAAAATCAAAAATAAGTGATTGCTTGAATCTAATTCAATTGTATTCAATTATACATGAAAAAAATCAATTCAGTCAGCATCTTTCTGAAGAACTAACAGAACATGAAAAAATAAAGGTAAATTTTTTCATAAAATATTCCATTTAAGTTTAATTAAAAAAAATTTAAGGTGTTTACCAAATATGAATTAAAGAATAGCAATAAAGTTGAACAAGCATTACTAAATATTATCGAAAAAGCTTAAAAATTATTCATTTAAAAAAATAACATCATAATTTTATAGAATAAAAAATTTAAAAAAAATTTTTATTTCGTAAAAATTATTTTGTTTAAAATTAATAATTAGAAAAAAAATATTTAGATCAATTTAAATTTAACTCATTAAAAATATTATTAAAAACTTTATAGTGATTGTCTTAAACATGAATATCCAATTAAATCATTCGTTCAAGAATTTGTGATACTTCTTTTACGCATATTTATAACTGACTACTTTCAAAAATCGATTTTTCAAAATTAAGCTTCTTACAAATAAATAGCTCAGCTTAGTAGGTTTTTGCTCTTAAATTAACTCAATTAAAAACACAATAAATTTAGGAAATAAAAAATTAAAAATCTTAAAAAAATATATACGAAAATAAACTCTTAAAAAAATAAAAAATATACTCGCTTTGATCTTAAAAAAATATACTCGCTAAAATTTAATGAGAAGTTAAAAAATTCTGAAATTCAGCTTCTTACAAATAAAGAGCTCAGCTTAGTAGGTACATAGAAATTATTCACCAAATAGTTGTCTTCACCAAATACAAATTCACCAAATTCACCCAATACAATTCTAGACATCGATCTAGACATCTTCTGAGTATTCTGATCTCCAGAACCGTTGAGTTGAATACGTGAGATGCAAAAGTGACACTTTAACATGCAATCAGAGATTTGATAGCTTAATATGAACGAAGTTACCGCACTTCACCATCCCAACTGATGATAATGTCCGAAAACTGTAAAAAAATCTACGATTAATTCTGATGGATAATCTTTGGCAAGACAATTTTCAAACCGATCGATTATATTATTTAGCCCTTTATGGTTGAAAGTTGAATTAAAATTTTTACGGAAAAAATGATGATTAATAAAGAAAATGTGATTTAAACAAAATAGAAAATATGAAAATGTATAATTATTCCGAATAATACGCAAATTACCAGAATTTACAGAATTCTGGTAATTTAAAATTTCGAAAAAAAAGCAAAATTAGGAAATTTCACAATATTATATTTGAAAATTGAAAGATAAGATTTATTACGTAAATTTTCATAAATTTTAATTAATTTTAGTAAAAAAATAGAAAATAAAATTCAATAATTTAGAAATAACACTTTTTAAATTAAGCTTTTTCAATACCAAAAATAAAATGAGTACAAATTTTTACCAAATTTTAATTATTTGACTATTTTTTTTCATATTTATATTGAGAGACACCTACTAAAAAATATATTTTGCTTCATATTAATTTGTGTTGTTAATGCATATTTCGAGCGATACCTTTGATATAAAATTAGTTCCTGTGAAAGTAAGCTACGTTTGAAATTTTGTGAATTGCAAATTTTTCGCAATCTTCAAATTTTTTATGAAATAAGAATTTAAGTTGAATGAAAACAAAATTAATTGATTTAAAAATGTTGACCATTTTGGGAGAAATTCAGTCACAAATTAAATCAATTAATAATTTTAATTTTAAATAAAAATATATACCTATAAAATTTCTTATTTCGTTCTTTTGTATTCTAGCATAAGGTACAACAATTAATTTCTTATTTAAGTCATCATTTTTTCAACTTTCCTAAAGATTAATTTTCAAATTTTTACCATATGTATATGCATGCATTGGGAAAATATTAAATTTCATAATTCAAAATGATAAAACCAAAACGTAAAGTTTATTTTTCCAAATACAATCAAAATAAAAATTTACTCAAAATGTTTTACTTATTCATTTTATTCAATTTAAAAAACTAATTTTAGAATACTAATTAAATGGATGAGAAACAAAAAATAAATGATGATGACAATCCATCACGAAAAGATAAAACTGAAACAAAGTCATCAAGCAAAGCGAAAAAAAAACACAAGTCAAAAAAAAGTAAAAAACACAAGTCTGATAAATCGATACGATCAGAAGAAAGAAATCTAAACAAAGAATCAAAATGTAAAAAAGTAAAGACCAAGTCAAAAAAGAAAGCTAAATCTAAAAAAATAAGCCGATCACCAAGTTCAATATCATCAATTTCGAGTGAATTTAACACAAACTCGTCCCGTTCGTCGTCAACATCATCCATTTCGTCTTCACTCTTATCTAAATCTTCTGTCGAAGAATCTTCGATTCGTAAAAAAAGCTCATTGAATTATTCAAGAGGATCAAGATCAAGGAGCCGTTCGTCAAATAAAAGAACATCTTACCATGACAAAGAGTCAAACGTGAAAAACAAAAAGTATTCTGATAGTGCGGACATTTATTCGGGAAGTTCCCAAAGCAAGAAAGATCACAGCAATTCAAGAAAAAATAAAAGCGAATATACAGATGCTGAACAGTACAGTCGCCACCGTAATTATATACCAGAACCGTTGAGTCGAGAGTACTCTCGATACAGATCAGACTATTTTAATTATAGCGATTATTATGATTCAAGTTATTACAGCAATTATAATTCACGATACTCATACGATGCAAAGCCATCGACCATATCCTATTCTAAAAGAAATGACAACTATGATAGAGATAAACTAAGCTATCGTTATGGAGATCGGCGCCGTTCTCCTAGTTATGATTATTCTATTAATAGAACAAAAACGAGTCTTCATAGATCAAAGCGGTCAAGATCAAAATCATCCCATAGGTCATCTGACATTCGTGTGTCGCCAAGGAACATCAAATCAAAATCGCCAGATTACTTTCGTTCCTCGCATAAAAGTTCCATTCGGTCCAGATCTCGCACAAAATCCAGGACCAAATCAAAATCACCCAAGCTTATTAAATTGCGTCGAGAAAAAGACTGGAAAAGAGAATCGTCCATAAATTATCTGCCCTCTGTTAGTCTTGGAGCTGAATTGCAAAAAGTTGTCGGTGAAAAACGAAAGTCAAAGAGTTTACAGGTCGAAAAAACTAAATCCGATAGTGAAAGTCTTGAAAAAAAAAACGACCAAAAAAATGAGCAAAAAAACGAGCAAAAAAACGAGCAAAAAAACGAGCAAAAAAACGAGCAAAAAAACGAGCAAAAAAACGAGCAAAAAATTGAGCAAAAAAATGAACAGACTGAAACAGTTTATCAAGAGAATTTGGTCAAAAAAGATGAAAAAATATCTCAGAAAATTTTAACCAAGACACTGCCACCTCTTCCTTTGCCTGAAATAGACGAAACCGAAGATAATGAAATTGAAATAAGCAATGACTCTAAATTCGATTCCAAATCGCCAAAATTAAGTGACAAAAATTCAGAAAATTTAACCAAGTGTTTGAACTCGTTTGAGCTACGCGACAAAATTCATATTGAAGGAAAAAAATCAATTTTGACATCAAACTCAAAGCGTCCTATTATATTACAACGAAAAAATGAAGTCAACAAAGAAAATTGGGGCGAGAAAAGTGTGGACATGTTCGAGAGGCTGGAAATAATAGGCGAAGGCACATATGGCAAAGTTTTCAAGGCAAGAGACATAGAAACAAATGAACTTGTGGCACTAAAGAGCGTCAAATTAGAAAATGAGAAAGAAGGCTTTCCAATAACAGCAGTCAGGGAAATAAAAATATTAAGGCAGTTACAACACCCAAATATTGTGAACATGATTGAAATTGTTACTGACAAACAGGACGTGTTAGAATTTAGAAAAGATCGTGGAGAATTTTATCTAGTTTTTGAATATATGGATCACGATTTATTTGGCCTTTTAGATTCGGGAGTTTTAGATCTAAATGATGATCAAATAGCTAGTTTCATGAAGCAACTGCTAGAAGGCTTAAACTATTGTCATTCGAAAAATTTTCTCCATCGTGACATCAAGTGTTCTAATATTTTGATTAATAATAGGTAAAATACTTTCACAATAAATTTGTCTGATTTTTTTAGATAAATACTCTTTTACTTTTAAGAGGCCAAATTAAACTTGCTGACTTCGGACTTGCTAGATACTATAATGCAGAAGATAAGGAAAGACCATACACGAATAAAGTAATCACTTTATGGTATAGGGCTCCAGAACTTTTGTTGGGCGAAGAAAGATATGGTCCATCCATTGATATATGGAGTTGTGGGTAAATATTTTCTATAAAAAAATATTAACTGAATTTCCAATCAACATGTTGTATAAAAAAAGCTGCATCCTAGGAGAACTTTATGTTAAAAAGCCAATTTTTCAAGCCAATTCAGAAATAAACCAGCTAGAATTGATATCAAGAACCTGTGGATCTCCGAATCCTTCAATTTGGCCTGATGTCGTTAATTTACCTTTTTATGATGCCATTCGACAAAAAAAAAACTATAAACGTCGTCTGAGAGAAGAGTTTTCATTCATGCCTTGTTCTGCTTTAGACCTCCTCGATCAAATGCTTGAATTAGATCCATCTAAACGAATCACTTCGGAAAATTCGCTAAAATCTTCATGGTTAAAAAATATTCAACCTCTTGAAATTAAACCTCCAACGTAATTCTTTTAGTTTGTTTAAAATTAAAGTTAATTTTTTCTTTTCATTTATAGATTTCCGCTTAATCAAGATTGCCACGAAATGTGGAGCAAAGAATTGAAAAAAAAAAAAAGAATATCAAACGATTGAGCGATAGAATAAATCAATTAAATTAATATTAAGCTATTATGTTTTTAAAATTGATATTTCTTGTTTGTTAAATAAAATTGTAAAAATCATTACAGTATATTTTTTAAAAATCTTTTAATTGTAAGTTATTTAACTAATTTAATTTATAAGATAATTTCTCAATTAGAATAATAGAAAATTTCAACAACAAAAAAACTTTATGATAGCTCAAAAATTTTAAATTTTAATTTAAAATCCTATTTGGCGTAGCCAGAACCAGCAACGTTTTTTCCTATAGTTAAATCCATTTATTAAATCAGCGATAAAAAAAATACGTTTTTTTAAAATTAAATTATTATCTAATTGTTCATCGAAAAAGCGATACAAATAGATTTCCAAAATCTGATATTCTAAAATTCTAATAAATTTTTTCAAAAAACAATAAAATTAAATTGTAACCTTAAGAATAAATTTAATTTAACAGTCCTAATTCAATTCAATATTCATTTTTATTAATGAGACAACAAATTTTACCGAGTACAACATTTCTTCATAAATAAATCGATCAGTACTTTAATGTAAAAATTTCTGCTTTAAAAAAGTGAATAGAACGTAAGCACTCTTTTTTTACTTATTATTTATTAATTTAAATTAAAAAAATTATGATGGCTAAAAACATTATTAATTATTTTTTTTAAATTTCAATTTTTTGATGCAAAATATTAACTGGATACAGTAGCCCCTCTGTCAGATCGAAGATGTCGCCGAATTGTGGAAAAGCAGTTGAACGACTCCCCAATTATTGATTTGAATAGCATGTGACAAATTATTATGAACTTAATTTGATATTTAATATGATTTTTAATTTTTAATTTTTTTTGATAACCAGGAGAAAAAGTAATTTAGGTTGAATTTGAAGTTTTTAAAAATTAACATGATGAATGCTATGAGTAAAGTTATTTAATTTTCAGTTTTTTATTTCAATAATAATAAGACTGTGACTAATTCTGTAAAAATCAAATCAAATGATTGATGAAAATTTAGATTAGAAATTATAAGTTTTCAATTTCAGAATTAAAAAATATTTTAAATATTTATTGTTTTCAAGTTTATTCAATAAATTTTAATCATCAATTTTTTCTTAATCATTGGCGGAGTCGATTGAATTTTTTTTTTGAAATTTCTTAAGATTCGATCATTTTTGTTTAACACCAAATATATGTGAACTTAACAATAGTATCTAGACAAATAAAAGTTCTCCTCTTCTTTCAAAAATTAATTTTCCTTCTTCATTATAATAATTCTTCTTTGAGGTCAATAAACGACATTTACTTACTATATGAAGCTTTTCAAATATATTTTATTAAAAACAGAATAATATTAATCGATTCATTTTTCCAGAGTAATTGTTATAGAGAATAAATAATATATCAGAAAAATGAACTAACTTGAGAAATTAAATATGCATAAAAACTAAAAGCTAAAGAACGCAATCAGCAAATATTTTTGCATATCTTAATATGATTTTTTTTTTAAATTTATTAATTTCTTCTATTTTATTTATAAAATTTTCTAATAATATTTCTTGGATTAATAGTGATTCAATTGCATTAAATTATTTTCTGTAATTAAGATTTTTGTAATATTTCAAGAAAGAAGCCAAAACAGTTTAAAAAATATGAAAAATTACATGTCAAAGAAATTATTCAAAATTTCATCTCTTGAAAATTTAATCAAAAGTGAACAAAATCAGCCGCTAAATAATACAAACGAAGCTGTAAATCAATCAGAAAATGTTGAATCAAAATTGAACAATTCTAATCAAAGTATCTATGATTTAGAGGAAAATTCAAAAATTCTAGACATTAATAAAATGACTAATAAAACACTGGACCTAAGTTTAAATTGCATGAATTATTCATATTCATTTGACATTGATGACAGTGAGTTATTTAATCGTTTCGATAGAAACAAATTGCAGATAGACAACAAAGATTGGTTATCTGAAAAACCGATTAGTATTTTACAATTAGATTCTGCTGATAGAGCAGTTTTAAAAATAGCCGGTAAATTTTTTTATTTTATTTTGCCAAGAAAAAAATAATTTTCTTAAAAATATTTAGATCAGAGAGATAAAATTCAAACGAAAACCTTCACAAAATGGATCAATCAACACCTAAAGAAAATTTCGATTCAAATAAACGATTTATTTTCAGATTTAAGAAATGGTATCAATTTAATATTGCTCTTGGAGCTTTTGACCGACACAAAAATAGTAAAATACTAATAAAAATTAGCTCAAATATTCATTAAATAATTCTAAAGAAAAAAGATTTCGGCTTAATGAGATTTCACTGGTTAGAAAATGTAGAAAATTGCCTAAAGTTTCTCACAGCTCATAATGTATTGTATTAATTTTGTCAGTAAAATAAAATAAATTTTTGTTTTAGATTAAGATCGTAAATATTCGTCCTGATGAAATCGTCGATGGAAACCCGAAATTGACTTTAGGCTTAATTTGGATTATAATACTTCATTTTCAAGTAATTTTATGCTTAATTGATTATTTAAATATTTTATTTTAATGTAATTCAAAGATTTCTGAAGTTATTTTGGCGAATACAACAAATAACGAATCAGTTGTTAAAAACACTCTTATGTCATGGGTTAACAAAAATCTCGAACACTTTCCTAATCTCAAAGTTACAGACTTTACTAAATCCTGGAAAGATGGCCGAGCTCTTTTGATTCTAATTCAGCAATACATGTATTGAACAAAAACTTGAAACAATTTTTAAAATTAAATTTTTCAATTAAGACCAGAACATTTGATAGCTGAGACAATATGTGAAAATACAAATAGAGATAATTTAAAATTGGCTTTTGACTTAGCTGAGTCATACTTTAAAGTGCCTAAGCTCCTTGATCCAGAAGACGTTGATTCTGATATAGTGGACGAGAGATCAATCATGACATATTTATCAAGCTTATATCTTTCGCTTGCTCGACTCAAGTGTTCATCAGAAACGATCAGCGAATTGCCGAATCAGTTTCATGAGTACAGATCTACAGAGCTTTTTTCATTAAATAAATGGATAGATGAAAAAATTGAATTTTTAGAGAAAAATGACCACTTTCCTAATGAATTAATTGATTTGAGAACACAAATTGAGGATTTAAATATTTTCTATTCATCTGACTCCAAATCGAATGATAAAGAATTAATGAAAGTTAAATCAGTTATTTCAGAGCTTAAACAAATAGAATTAGATCAAAATAACAGCCATGACGAACAAAGTTACCAAGAATTAGTCAATAAATGGGAAAACTTAAAAAATTTAATTGAAAATAAAAAATCTCAACTTGACAAAGCTAATTTGGAATTTGAAAAAACCAAAAAAAATTTCATTAATATTAACAATGAATTAAATAATCTCGAAATGAGTTTACAAAAAATCGATTCAACAATATCAGCAGTAAGTATTTTTTTTGTATCTATGAACTAAATTTTGTAATTATTTTGATTTCTCAATTTTTCAAATTAGTTCACAATCAATAACGAAAATAAATATCAGAGTATTGTGAATGGCGATTGGATACAATTGGAAAAAATTGAGAATACGATCTTTGATTGCGAAAAACAAATAAGAAAATTCTCATTAGATATTGACATGCTACAGAAGGACAATTTTCCTAATTCAGACTTTTTGGCAAAAAGGTAAGTTTTTTTTAGTTTTTTCACTTGAACACAAAAGTCTGCAAAGTTTCTTTCACTTGTCTATAAAATAGTGATATTTTCAGATAATTTTATACTTTTTGGAGATAAATAAATGAAATAAAATTGCTTTTAGCGAATTTGTTTATCATTTTATTTTTAAAAGCTATTAAAGTTTTCCTAATTAAACTTAACCAATAAAAAAAGTATCTCACTGAGCATTTATGTCAAAATATTGTTTCCTAATTTTTTGGGCTTCTCATGCTCACTTTTTGCCCAATATCTGTTTTTCAAAAGTCTTTAGTATTTTTCAAAATATTACCAGATCGCAAAACTAAAATTTGCACTCAAATTTTCCCATCCACTTTTCATCCGTTTTCAAATGACAGATACAAAATATATAAAATGGAACTTTGTTACTTTTGTCAGTTTTTTTTATCCTTTAAACCTGAAACTCGTACTTGATGAAATAAAAAATAAAATGAAAGTAACTCTAAGCTCTTAACACCTTGCATGAATTAAGATTCAAAATTAAACGAATTTTCAAAATAAATGTCCAAATTTTAGGTGTATTTTTTTCTAAAAAAACCATTGCCTTTACTTCGGATTTGCATTATTCTAATTTAATAGGTTTTCTTATGAAATAAAACATAATACATTTAAAGATTGTAAAATCTAATGTTAAAATAAATCAAGATCGAAGAAAAATAGATGGGAACTGAGAGCTTAATGGTTAGGATTAGCAATTGGTGGATTTTTTGTTTTTTCGATTAGATTATTTATATATTTTCCTCAATTGAACAAATTATTGGTATTGTGAAATTCAAATACAAATTGAACAAAAAATCTTCTTTTTTTGATGAATTAAAATTAAAGTAAATAAAACAAACTTTTAAAAAAAAATACTGCAACAAAGTGCAACATACATGTTGCACCTTTTTTCCTTAAAAAATTTTCTCATGTTTTAATAAGACAAAAAATAGAATATCAATAAGATTTTAATTGATTATTGGTTTAACTAAAATAAAAAAGAAAACAATGATTTTATTTTAGGTAATAAAGGTGCAATTAAGTATGTTGCACCGTTTGTTGCAGTATTTTTTTAAGTATATTTTATTTACTTTAATTATTTATTATGTGAAGATAATTTGCGATGATAGAGCTCAAGAGAAGCAGTTTAATAATTTTTTTATAATGACTTTGATTTTTATTAATTTAGAATTAAGAAACTAGAACACATGACATATAACATTCTAGTCGATTATAAAACAAAAAAAGCAGAATTCGAATCGGATCTCAATTCACTTTGTTTAAATCATCCCGAGGCATCTCAAGTAGATTTGAAAAATAGAGAAAATTTCGACCACAGCAACAAATTAATTAATCGTAGCATTAAAATTATTGAATCTACGTTTATTTTGTCATTATCATCGAATTTAGAGCCCAAGAAAAATAATCAAAGAGAATTGGCAGCAATATCAGCTTGTAAAGTTCTACCATCTAATCTTAATCAGTTGGTTGATGATGCTTTTGAATGGATTGAAAATTTAAATAAAGAAATTTCTAATTTTGATTTCGAAAACAATGTTTACGATAAAGTAAATCACCGAATGGAAGAAATTACCAACGATGTCAAAATTTTTCATGACAGCTTAGAGGCAATCAATTTGATCGAGCATTCTGATTCAGCCGATCTTAAATCAAAAACCGACAAAATTTTCTGTCAATTTAATGCACTATGTAAAAAATTAAAAATTAGCACTGAAACGTTGGAGCTTTTTGCACATTTTCTTAAATCATTCAAGCAAGAAATGAAAGAACTTAATACAATTGAAAATGAAGAATTAAATAGAGATTGGTCAGTTCCGAGCAAACAAAACATAGTTGAACTAGAAAAATACAGAAATCAACTTTGCTCAAAAATAAATCTAAGAAAAAAAAACATCAAACAAATAACACAAATGGCTAGCAAACTCATCGAATTAAATCATCCTGCATGTGAATCTATTGAAAACAAAACCAAAACACTTTTAAGTGAAATCGAATGGACAGAAAAATTGCTCATTTTATTTGATATTCATTTGAAAAATCTTGAACTTTACAGTAAATTTAATCTAAGTTACATTGAATTGTGGTCTAATTTAGAAATGATCGATGATCAAAAATCGGATCCTTTTTTAATTGAACAAATGGAACAACAAATAGGAGCATTGAATGAAATCCTAATGCAACTTCCATCATTTAGAATTCGTAAAATGAGAATTGTTGATCCCTTACCAAACGCTATTCTTTTAGTAGATTACAAAACTATTTACACTAGTTTTTCCAAAGGAGAACACTTTAGAATTTTGAATAATTCAAATTACTTGAGATGGAATATTTATAGTATTTCACAAGATAGTGAAGATTTTATACCTAGTGTTTGCTTCATTATTCCTGGCCCCGACAAAGAATTAAAAAAAATAGCCGATAATTGTAAACAGAAATTGGTTAATTTTAAAAATCGAATGAATGTACAACATGCCAAAAAAATTACTGTCAAACAACCCAATGAATTTGAAAATTCTGAAAACAAATTGCTCAACGAATTAGACGAAAAACTAACCAAAATGTTGGAATCTACAGATAACAAAATAAAAATTTTAGGTAACTTTCTTAATTTTTAAAATTAAAATTAAAAAACAAATATCTAATTCAGCATTTTTAATTTAAAGACGGTATTTGTCTCAAGTCAAATCCTCCGATTTCAATACCATTAGAAATCATGGATTTGAATTTAATCTTAAACTCATTAATAGATAAATTTGCTCAGTTGAGCAAATGCGAATTGTTTATAATCGACTATTCATTAAACGACCAAAGTAACCATGAAACAGAGAAGAAATGTGTGTTGAGAAAAAATTGCTATTTGATTAATAAGTTTCAGGTAAACTTTTAGTAGAATTAATTATAATTTTAAAAATATTTCGCATCAAATTAACTAGTTCCTAGTCGACCTGTATGGCCTAATTTTTTCATTTAATGTAAATTTGAAATATCTATGTCACTTTTAATTAATAATTGGTATCATTACCTAGAAGCATTTTTAAAAATTTAAATTAAAATCTATCATTTTAGATTCAATTTTTTTATTTGATTTGATTTGATGAACTATACTGAATTTTACTACTCTTTATTCATCTCTTTATTCTTTTCGAGAGATTTTATTTGAAAACTAGAAATTTTTTTAAAATTAATTCACTTTTAAACAAAGTGATTTGCTTGCTTTTATAAATATTGGACATAATTGATTTTTTATTTTTTCAAATACTTGGAAAATATTTTATTCCAAATATTTTCATTAAGCTTTTAGGGCTTCTTGTAAATTGAGTTTATGTTACGTTTAATTCGATGAATAGGTGAATGAATAAGGATTTTATTCCATTGAATAAGAATATTACGTGTTTTTTTATTTTGAGTTGGTAAATTTCTATAAATTATTTTAATTTTTTAATCATTTTAATTTTTCCATTCAAAATTGTATGCATTCATTGTATTAAGATTTGAAGATTAAAATACACAGAACAAAATTTATTATGTATTGGCCTAACAATGTTTAAGGCTAAGTTTATAGCAATATAATTTATTTTTAATAATAATCAAATTTAAGATGAAATTTTATTGTTAGAATTTTATTTTTTTTTGTTATTTTCTGTTTTTATGGAAAAAAACAAAAATCTGCCATGTCTTTGAATCGAAAAATACATTCCGAAACACATCAACAATCTGTTCGAACAACATCTTTTCGCTTTGAAGTCAAATTTATCAGTCATCAATCTAGACAAAGGTTAAATACGATTTCAACAAGTTCAAATCGGTCATCATGTTCCTCAATTTCAAATAGATACACTAAAATTAATACGCTAAAAATTGAACCTAAAAGAGAGATAAATACTCATTCCTGTGATGCGGCACACGACACTTTTTCACTAAAAGCCTCTTTGAATGATTCATCGAAAAACTCAAATTCAAGTCAATGTCCAATTATCCTTCCGATTCAAACATGTGAAAAAACAAATTTAAAAACTTTTAATCTAACTGATCATCTAAAATCAAATATTCAATTTGATGTCACTTTAAAGCCGTCATTTTGCATAAGAAATAATCGACTTGATGCATCGTTAGATATTTCTCAAAGTGTATGATTTATCCTATTTAAAATTGCTTCTAGGACTAATCTTTTAAATATTAACAAGCCATTTAACTAAATTATTTCTAAAATAAATTTTAATTTAAGGACTTGAATGATTTTGATTACAGATCCTTGGAAAAAAAATGCAGTAGCTTACAAAATAAAATAGACTCTTTGCAAATGCCACAAAATATGAACGAAAAAGACATATACGAGAATAAACTTGTTCATATTAAAACAAAATTTAAAGAAATAATGGACTTATCAAAATTCTTTAATAATAAGTATGTTATTGAATATTTAATGCTTTCGAACTAATTATTTAAAAAAAAAAAGTGCAAATAATATCGAAGAAATGGCAGTATCGCTGGATAGATTTATCAATGGGCTTACATTTATCGAAAATCAGCTAAAAATAAGTGATTTTGACAAGTTCGATGATATTGAGCTAATGAAACAAGAAATGGAACTAATTTCAGTAATTGTGTGAATGAATAAATTCATTTTTGAAAACATATTTTTACATTTAGAACTTAAAGAAACTTATAAAATCAAATGAAAAAGAAATGAAAAATCTTTTAGAATTTAAAGAAAATTTAGAATCAAAATCAAAAGATTGTTTAAATGTGAATCCAAATATGTCGAAGGAAAATTTTAATTTTGGAGGCTCAATTAAAAAATTTGGAGATTTGTTGACAAACTACAATGAAAGGTGGAAAAATTCTATTGCTGAATATAAAAAAAGGTTTAGACTTTTAATATTAAATAATTTTAATAATTGAATTACTAATAAATAAATCAAGGCGGAATAAGCTTAAAAAGTGTTTATATGATTATCAAGATTATATTCAGTTACAAAAATCAAGATGCATAGAAAATGATCTATTTGACCAAGAAAACCTATCAATTGCTAATGAAATTGATGCAACAGAAGAACTTAAGCAAACATTTTGTAAATCAAAGGTATTTAATTTTTTGATTTTTTTTTAATCATTCTATTTTGAAATATTCGAGGAAATTAATTAACATTTCTGTATTCAAAATTTAAAACAAAAAATTACTTAAAAAAGTTTAGTTTCATTAAATTAAAGGCAATTTCTTGTTTTTTAATAGAAATGAAATCAAAAATCTCTGATTTTATTTAATTTATCTTTTCAAATACACACACACTTAAGACTATAGTCGATTTTAATATTAATAATATTACATAGATTAAGCACAAAAATTTTTTTTTTAAAGTTTAATAACGTAAACAAAAATTTATATCTATATGAACATTTAATTATAATATAATGAATTCATATATTTAACTTCACCAAAAAGGTGCGCTCTAAAACAAATTACATTTTTTCTCGATATGAATAATATTCATCTATTAAAAGCTTTGTAAATGAAATTGGAATAGCGCGCAATAGCGAAGCAATAGGTTATTTAATTCAAATTATGAATTTTCCAATAAATTAGTTTTTGCAAAAGCCAACAAGAATCATTTTAGTAAAATATTTTGTATATTAAAATCATTTTTGTCTACAATAGAATATATGTATTATTCAAGTTAAAATTTTTACTTAGCAATCGAAATTAAGTTATAATTTTTGTTTTTTTTTTTGATATCTAAATTCAAAAAAATACCGTTTCAATTTATTTATTTTAATATTTTGTCTTAGATTTTTAAGTAAGCTTATTATACATTTCTTTATTTTTTTAGTTATTTTTTTTTATTTTTTGTAAAACTGATGACTAAAATGATTGTTTATTGAAATAGTCTAATACTTTTATGCACTCAAATGAAAAAAAATGATAAAACTTAGGCCATCATTTTTATACTATTTGGGTCAATCCAACAACAAAAAATTTCTAATAAAAAATTTTGCTTGAGTAATTAAATAAACGTATCTCTATTATTAGTTTTGGTTTGAATTTAGAATACGTGTTTTCGAAGATATTTGTTTATAATCTAAAATAACTAAATAGTTTGGATTATTTCAAAAAATAAATCGCTGAATTTTCAAAATGATTGGTTGACAAAAGTTTCTTGAGACATTCAATATTTTGAATAATTGAGTTAAACCAGGCTCTATTGATTGATAACAAGAAGTATCTATTTACTTATTTATTTTAATCCTTTTTCTCCTACTTTTAATTTAGGTCGACTAAACGACTAATGATAGAAAAAGTAATATTGAATTTATATTCATTACCAAAGAGTTTAAACAATATAGTAATTAAAAGAGCTTGAGTTTCTTTTGTTTCAAACATAATGATAATTTCAAGTTATTAGAATATTTTTAAGTTGTTTTTGTTGCTGAATATTCGATTGCTTGTTAAATAAAGAACGAACATATTCTAAATCATAATACTTTTTTTCAAAATTTAATGGAAATTTGAATTTTATATTTACAAAATACAAATTAAAAATACAAATATACAACTCGTTCGTATGTGTTAGAAAAATATACAAAAAGCTTATATCGAATGGCTACCGATTCAACAAACATTTATTGTTATTATAAAAGCTCTTTGATATCAGATTATAGATTAACGCTAACTGATTTATTTGAGATTAACTTAATCGACCAAAAAAATGGCCTCATAATAAATCCACTGAATGGAGATCGTCTGGCCGTAATAGACGCAATACGAATTGATTTGATCAATCCTGATGTTAAAGAAATTTTTAATACATTTAAAGAGTGCAGTCAAGATGATCAAATTTTATCGGAAACTAAAATTTCAATAAACGAAGCAATTCGTTTGTCAATTTTGGATCCATTGAAAAATTTTATACATTTATCGTCCATCAATCCGGACTTGAAAGTAAACATCTACGAAGCTGCAAAGCGGTTTATAATACTAAAACCGTTAAGTTTGAGCGAAGCATTCATCAAAAATTTGATAAGATCCGATGGTTTTGTTCGAAATCCGTTTAACCAAAAACTTTACCAATTTAAAGAACTTGTTACTGACAAATCGAAGGAAAAAAGAGTGAAAAAATTGCATTTCTTTGACAATGATATTAAGCATATAACTGTTGCTTACAATTCCCATAGAAAACTTTTATCCATTCGAGAGGCTATTGAACAAGGATTTATAATACCTGAATCGTTTCAAGTAAACTCAAATATTTTAGAAAATACTCATGTTGACAAAGTCAGTGTTTATGAGGCCTTCTATACTGATATTTTAGAATCTAAATTTTATTTATTATTGTACAAGCCTACAGTCGAAAACACTTTAATCACAGTTGGTAAAAATGAATTTAGTAATTTACGTGAAAGAATAGGATTACTCGAGGCTGTGAACCTTAATATCATTAGCTTGAAAAATTTAACCTACTCGTTTTATTCGTCAAAAGAAACAATTTCGTTGAACGAAGCAGTTTACAAATACAACGTGGTTGACAAACAACTGTTAGATCTTCTCAGCTCATCAATTGGCTTTTGCAAAAATGGTAAAAAATTGACAATATTGGACAGCATTAATGATTATTCGTTGGTACTGGATCGACATGTTTACAAAAATCCAATAAATCAACAACTAATGCCCTTTGATTCTAATCTGTGTCAATCGATTGTTGGAAAAAATGTTGTCGAAAAATTTAAACAGTTGGCGCCTGAAATCGTAATGAAAACTTTTGTTCTATCGAGTTTATCAATCAGTAATGGTCACTCAGAACGATTGAATAGAAAATTTCAAAATATACCTCAGGCTCACAAAAAAGATCAAATTATTGCACACAATTTAGACAAATTTCAAAAAAAGCAATTTGAAAATGAAAAAGAGAAAAAAATGGGCTTAGGTTGTCTTGTTGATCGTGAAAATGGAACGAATACAAATAAAAATAATCAGATTTGTATGACAGGTAAGAAAGCAGTTGAGATAGATCAAAGTAAAATGCCTGGTAGAGATGTTAATGCTTGTTTTTATTTAAATCGTGGCATAAATTTAAAAACTGTTCAAACGGAAACCACTTTGGCCGTGCATTCAATTAAAGATGAAAAAAGTGGAAAATTTTGTTCAATTAATGAAGCGATTGACAGAAAAATATTAGATAAGAACAAGTTTTCAATCAAAAGTACAATAACAGGAGAAGAGCTCAATTTGATGGAAGCTTATAATAAGGGATTTCTAAAAGGTCATGTCTCAAAAAATTATGTTAAAGATAAATCTATTGTGACTAATGATGAAACAAAAATGGATTTGGAAGATAATGTTACTTTGATTGAATCAGAAGAGAAAATATTTAAAATCAGAGCGGTGTACGATCGAAAAAAAAAATGTTTCTTAAATATAAAGCAAGCGTTGGACGAAGGCCTTGTTGATGAAACAACTGGAATGTACAAGGATCCAATAAGCGGACAATATTTGAGCTTAAATCAAGCAAATACTCAAGGATTTATTTTAGTTGATTCAAGCGACGGTATAAAGCTAGACGAGCCTAATTCAATTTTAATCATCGATATAATTGACACTAACAAAAACAATTCACAAATCAATAGCTTTTATTGCAGCAAAGTTGCATCTGATAGAACAGTTCTTTTTGAAATTACTGAACTTGGTCAAATTAAATGTGAAAAGTTGTTCGACGCAATCGAACAAAATCATCAAAATTGCAGTCATGGATTTTTCGAGCGTCCAAATTCAAATGAACAAGAAGTATCAATCGATGCCACACTTGAAATCGATCAAAGTGACAAGTCGCAAATGTTCGATACAATTTCTCGTTGTGTCAAAAGAGATGTTCATTTAGAAACCGATGGAAAAAATTTAAAATTATTTCCCGAGTACAAATTAGCTTCGAATAAATCAAAAAATTATAGTAGAAATAAAACTGTCATAGTAGTTAACGAAAATATTTTCTCAGATAACACTCTGGAAAATAGACTAAGATTAAATAAATTTTGTAGTGAGATAAATTTTAGCTACACAAAAAAGTCCAAAAACGATACACGATCAGTAAGAATATTTAAATATAATTGTGAATTTTCGACTAATTACAACTTCGAAATAATATTTGAAGTTCGTTTTGCACCTTTTTTTAAGATTTAAATTTCTCATCCTTTTGTTTTAGAATGTCCGAAAGAGATCATAGTTCAAGAGATTTTTTTAAACAAGATTTTTTTCGAATAAGCTCTAAAGAAAAAATGATTAAATTGTGTCAGAAATACGAAATAATATCATTTTTAGATCCCACTTCAGGAATTGAATATAGCATAAGTCAAATTATTGACTTAAAGCTCTTTGACAATATAAAAGAAGAGTTTTTGTGTCAAGATAAAAACATTAGATTATCAATAGATGAAGCTATAAAATTAAATCTAGTTAAATTTAAAATAATTGAACACTATTTTGAGGAAATATCTGAAACTAATACATTTTTTCAACTAAAATCGTTTATTAATGAAAATAAATCCAAAAGTAACATAATACAAAAGGTATTCTATCTATTTTCTTTTTGGGAATGTTGATAAATTCTAAATATTTTTTTGAAATTTATTAATTTTTATTTTTCTGGTATTGATATTGAAAAATTTTTATTTTCTATTTTGCAAATAACTTATTTTATTTTCTAACTTATTAATTAATCATCAAACATAAGTGATTATAAATTTTGTACGCATGTTACATTTTCAAAAGCATTTGATGCTAAAAATAAAGCTAAATTTAAGACAATTTTTAATATTTTTTTAAATGTTTTTTTTTTTGTGTATAAGGAATCAAACGATTACGAGAATAAACAAAGAGTTGACTACAATGAAAAAGAAAGAACTGTTTTCAATGATAAAGAAAGAAATGTGTCTACAGAGAAAATTTTACATAGCAACCCAAGACCTTCTGAGGTATTATTTTGGCTCAAAAATGTTCATCATTTTGTTAATAATTTATTAAAATAGTTTGGAGAAGTTTTATGGAATAGAATTCTATCAGAAATTGATGATTTAAATTCAAACGTTTTGAATATTGAGAAAGAATTGCGCTTGCAAAGTCACATTAATCAAAATGTCGAAGAGCTTTTTTTCCGCTTAAACGAAACAGAAACTTTTAAACGAAAACTCGACAAGATCATAGACGGATTTAAACGTAATCTCAATTTGACCCAAGAGTTCTATAAGACAAATCCTTCGAATGTAAACTTTGAAGAGCTTCGAAGTAAACACAAAAGCATTGATTTCAATATAGAAAAAGTAAATTTAATTAATTACATTTTTAAAACAAGTTTATTTTAATTTTTTTTTAAATAATTAAGATAAATAAAGAAATTTCACACAGAATCAAAAACTACAATGATCTAAATGAAACATTAAAAAAATTGAAATCAAAATTTAGTGATTTCATGGAACAAATAAAGTTACCAAGTGAACAATTGGGCGAATTTAAAAAACGATTCAATGAATATCCTGATCAACTATCGAATCTAGCTCAAAATGAACTTGATCTAACCACAATTGAAAAAAAAATCAAGTCTAATAATTTAGACTTGCAATCAATAGCCAATTTAACGCAAACATTTAATGATCTCTTAAAAAAAAATGATCAAATTTTAATAAAATTCAAAAATGATATTCAGTTCAACGAATCTCCTAATTGTTTTAAAAGAGAAAACTTGACAATTATTGAAAATTATGCAACAGAATCAAAAGTTTATTATGAAAGTCTTTTACAAACGATCGATCAAATTAACATGTTGAACCATAACTTTAGTCAAGCGACGTCATTCATTTTGTCTTTTGAAACATGGTTTCGGTCTTTTGAATCAAAAATGAATGAGGAACGTCAAATGGTCAATTTTTTACCAGACAAAGAAATTAGTGTGGATCACTTAATAAATAACTTTAAAAACTTTCAAAATGAAATAAACGAAAAAAAATTAAGCCTAAAAAAGTTAGAAAATCTTGAGCTGAATACATCGATTGTTTATGAGAAGTTAACAAATTCGCCATTTACCCAAAAAAAGTCACCTGAACATCTGGCTCGATTGGATTCGATGCAAAATCAAATGTCCAATGTTATACAGTCGTTATTATCTTTTAATAAATATCAACAATATTTAGATGAAATGAACAAAAAGTTTGAAGATGTGCAACTGAACGACGATGTGAGCGTACAAAAAATTTCCAAAATGATTGAAAATTTAGCCAATCTAAAATCTGACTTGAAACTAGAAATAAACAATTCAAATAATTCAAAGATCCAAGATAATGATTCAATCAACAATATCATAAAGAGCATGTCAGCGCTGTCCAACAAAATTGACAATAAATGTCAAAATTTGAGTGGGCTAAATGATCTTTTGAAATTGTATGAATCGAAAATGAAACAAGTGGAGATAGCTATTGATCAAGCAGACAAAGCTATCGACTTAGGGAACACGGCAAAGATTCCGCAAAATATCGACTCAATTTTGAACAATTTAAAGCAAGAGAAAAACAATTTGGAAAAAAAAAAAATAGAATGTTTTGAAAGCATTCGTAATTTATGTTTGTATCGGATTGAAGCTGATTATGTGCCTGATCTTTTAAACACCAACATGCTAAAGCCCTTATCTAAATCGGTCGCTGAAAAAAAACAGCAATTAAAAGAAAAAATTCATTTAATTGATAACAATATTGAATATTTTTCACGAATTCAAGATCTTCTAATAAAATACTATGATTTAGTTAACAAAATAGACAAATGGGTATTTTGTGTGGAACAAAAATTAGCTGAACCTATAGAGACCAGTTTTGACAAATTAGAAAAACAATATGAAATAAACGAGGAAATTCTAGCTGAGTACACAAGTAGACTAGCTGATATTGATGAATTAAATCAGCTATCTAAAACAAACTTCACTATTTTTGATAAAAAAATTGAAGCAATACAAATGGACAACAAATTGAGACAAAAGTTTGAAAAAAAAGTTTCTCTTGTTGATTTGGAAATAAAGCTAATTAAAACAAATCAAAACTTTGATTTGATTGGCAAGCAATTACAAGATCGTAAGGCTATTTTACTCGATTCTCTGGACAAAATTAAAACAATAAATGACGAAATTGACTTTTTGTTCAATCGTTCCCAGGAATTAAATTTAAATCTATGCGAAATTAAAAATTCAATCGACAAAAACAATTTGAATAATTTTGAATTAAATGAAAAAATAAAATTGTTTGAAAATGATTTGATGAAGTTAAAATCAGACGTAGACTTAGTGATGCCCAGAATAGATAATCATGATCAAGATGAAGGCATAAAAATCAAATTGAAAAAAATTAACTCGAATATTGACAGTGTCATGTCTATTTTGAAAGAATTAAACGACTTTATTTTTGACAATAATTTTAATATTTCAAATTTTGACCATCTTTTTAAGGATTTATGTCGTATTTTAGAAGAAAATCAATCGAAAATCGATCAAACAATTTGTGACATGAGAGAAACATTGATCAATGAAGAAAATGCCGAATTAAAGCTAAATGAATTGAAAAATCAAATCAAAAACATTAACAGAGAAGAGAAAAGAATAAAAGAAATTAATGAATTTGGTGAAAAATTTTTCAACACACATAACATAATGCAAAACCTAACCAAATTAAATTCAAACTACGATATTTTTATTGATAATTTTGAATCTTGCAATTCGTTTTCAAAAAAGCTTATTGAATTGATCACCGTCATGAATAACAAAGAACTGAATTTGGCCAAAGAATCATCTTTAATTAACTACCAAATTGACAATATTACCAGTTCTTTTGCTCTAGATCATCAAAATTCTTCTACAAAAAGTTATTTTGATCAAATTAATTCAATAGAGAGTTGTAATTTGAAAACTGCTATTGACTATTTAGAAAATTATAAAAATAGTTTTATTAATTTAAATGAAAATATTAGAGATTTTTATTTAACTAGAAGCCAAGAAAATTTTGATCTGCATGATACACCATTTGAGCGCAAAATCGAAAGAATGGATCAACAAATTCAAAATATTCAAAATCGCTTAAAGTTGCTAAACGAGTCTTTATCGGAATATTCAATTGAACAGGACAACTTTAATAAAACCAAAAGTATATTGCTTAATTTTATTGACACAAATGAAAAAGAGCTTCTAAATCAACAAACCATTCACGATATAAATAATGTTAGTGAAAAAAAAGATTTTTGTCAACGCATTACCAAACAAGTCGGTGAATACAATCTAGAAATGCAAAATTTGATAAATATTAATCGCAAAATTGAAAATTTTAATCCGCAAAAATTCAATCAACAAAACAGAAAAGTGATAGGACAAATTCAAGAAAAGTACGCTCAATTTTTAGAAAAAGTAAATTGTTTTGCCAAAAAAATTGATTTGTGTGAAAAATTTGCTTGTCACATCTTAAATTTTGAGAACAAATATCAAAATTTTGAGAACGAAATGGCTCTATCTTTAAACGATTGTACTGATGTTGATCTAATCGAGAGTTATTTAACTCGGCTTGACGAAATTGTTGACTTAGAGTTTGTGCCAACTTTAGAAATGATGTTTAAAGATGTCCAAATTGAAATGATCAAGACAAAATTAGAGGATTTTAGAATGAAAAAAAATAAACTGAAATCAAAATTGGAAAATAAGTTGGCTAATGTTCAACAGCAAAATAAACAAAATATCAAAGACGAACTAGACAAAATTAATTCAACATTAGAACTATTGGAAAACAGTATTGACTATAATTTTGATCAGATCAATGCCAAAAGTGAAATGAAAAGACAGATAGAGCAAATATTTGCTAATGGGAGCAAATTTGAAGCTAATTTAAAAATGGACGACCCATTACAAGAACAAATCAATTTTGTTAAAACACGTCAAATGAATCTTTTGAAAAAATTTGAAGATCATTTTTCTCTTTTAAATCGGTTGCAACATTTGCAATCGAGATTAGATGATATTGATCTTAAAAATGAACAAGTTGAATCAGCTAAAAGTATTGATGGCAACAACAAAGAGCAGTTGAATGATAAAATGAAAAGTGTGCATAGAGCCAAAAGTGAATTGGAGTGCATAAAAAACGAATCAGTTAAGTTGTTAAACGAAATTGAAGATTGGACAAAAAAAGGTGAAATGCATAATAATTTTAATGATTCAATGATGCAATTGAAAAAAAAAATGGAACAATTAATTGAAAAATGTGAAATGTCAGACAAATGTTTTGCACAAAAAGAAATGATGTTTAAAGACAAGTTGCAAAATTCAAAACGATTACAAGATAAAATGGAAAATCTCAATGCACAGATAAAATTGGCAAATTCAAATATTGAAAGCAAAGTGGAATTGATGAATAGTGCTAGTTTGGTACAATTAGATGAGTTGAAAAATAGTCTCGATTGTGAAAATAAAAAAGGCGAAGACTTTAAAGCCAAAATCGATCAAATATCAAAAGAAATCGAGTCGTTAGACTTGGACATGAATGTTCAATGTTTAAACGATAGCTTTAGTCAAATGGAAAACAATTTGAAAAAAATGAATCAAAAATTTGAATTTATCATTTCTCAAAGTTGTGAATATGAACAAAAAGTTTTTGACTTGGAGCAAAGTGTTTGTTTAATAGAAGACGAATTAAATCAACTGTCCAAAATCAAATACAATCTTTGCAATTTGGAATCGATTGACACTGACATAGATCAATTGGATCATTTGACCAAAAAGCTAGTGAATGTTTCAAATGACATCGACGATTTCAAAGAGTTGTGTGAACGATTGCTGCAGAATTTTAGCACTAGCAATTCATCATGTTATCAAGTCGAAAAGACCATGGATTCACTAATTCACAAATGGAATCAAATGACGCGCAAAATAGACGAGAGAAAAAACAATTACATTTTTCTAAACAACCATTTGAAAAAATTAGCTCACGATTATCACATGCAAACATGTTTTATTGACAATTTGGACTCGAGTTGGTCGTGCAATTTAGTTCTGAATTGCGTTGACCCAATAGTCATCAAGTACCAGTTTGAAAAAATGACATCCATTTATGACAATTTGCATCAACGATTTCTAGAAATCGGCGATATCAAACAAGACGCCAAGCATTTGACACGTTTAAATCAAGACTTTGAAGCGAAACAAACTCAAACTCTGAACACCCAAGACCAAGTGGTGACCGAGAGTGACAACAAATATTTGGAATATTTGTCCAAGAGCGCTTCGGCTGCTTCGTTAAACAATTTGGTCGATTTGATGGACTCGGACCAAATTTTAAAAAGCATTTATGCACTAGAAAACAAAAATGTTATGTACAAAGAGCTGCTCAATGCCAACTTAAATGTGTTTCATCGTTTGTATCCAATTTGTGATAAGTTGTCATTGAGCTTGTCCAATTTGAATCAGTCCATTTCAATATTGGAGTGTGACTTGGACTGGTTGGACAGCAGCAGTGAAAATCAAATTTGCTTAAAAGACAAAAAAGATTTGTTCGAAAAAATACACGACAAAATTGGCAACAACTATGAGCTGTTCGACAACGACATACAAAATACAATATGTTCAAGAATAATCGCGGAAATAAACTCATCGAGCAACATCGAATGCAACGATTTGATCAACGACATAAATGGACACATCCAAGAAACGCGTCTAAAACTAGACACTCTAAACGAAAAGTACACCAGAGGATACGAAAAATTTCAGCTTAAGCAATCAAATTCAAGAGAGATCTATGCCCAAATGAATGACATTCTCGAGTGGCTAGACATGATTGAATCTAAATATTCGGATTTGGCGCTCACAATATCACACGATGTGTCCACAATAGAAAACGAATTAAACAATCAAATTGACTTTAACGATCAAGTTCACGGTCAAAAGCTCAAGTTGCGAAAGATAGACGTCAAAAGTCAACAAATGATGCGTCAAAACCAAATAGAGGACTCAATTGAGTTCAAAGAGAAACTGGTCAACATTCACTTTCAATTAGACAACTACATTGAGATAGGCGCCAGTAGAGCCAATCGTCTGCAGGAAGCTCTTGTCATCTGCAAGCAGCTCAAGAACACGTATGAACCTTTTATTAAATCAATGTGCATTGTTCAAGACCGATTGGATTTGTTGGCCAGCATTGATCCAATGACTTGTGGTCCGGATACCAAAGAATTGTTGTCCAACAAATTGGGCCTTTTGGAGGAGATCGAACATCAACTGCTGGACAAACAATGCGATCTAGACATGCTGGTGAAGAACGCCAAAAATTTAATCAAAATATGCGACAGTCCCAAAAGTTATCTGTCAAAAGTGTCCTATTTGTCTAGTGACTCAAATTTGGAAGGCCATGCGCAAATATTGGACACCAACTCTGAAAGTTTTGAATTGAAAAAACTAATCGACTATGCCAATGAGACTTATGCTGAGCTCAAAGCAGACATTGACACTAAAAAAGACGAGCTAGAAAGCTTTGTGTGGAGGTCGGCCGATTTGACAGACAAAATAGAAAGTTTGAACTTATTTTTGAAAGAAAAAATTGATTTGATCGAAGCGAACGCAACAATTGCCGCTCATCCGGACAAAATACGACTTCAACTAGTCGAAAATAAAACTCTGCTGAACGACTTGGATAAAAGACTACTCGCTGTCGAACAACTGAAAACGGTTGCGGCCGACTGTGAGTCTGTTGAATTGAAGAAAAAAATGAGCGATGTGCAAAATATGTGCTCGGAGCTGAAGAGTGCGGCCGAAAGTCGCGAAAAAGTGTTAGGCGAGGCACTTCAATGCTCCGAACTGTTTTGGAATAGTTTGAACTTTATGAGCGATTTGACGAGCGACTTGGACGATAGACTTCAGTTGCTGGAGAGCGAAACTGTTGCAATTGATCCCGATTCTGTTCTAGAACAGCAACAGTATCATCAGCAAATAGTCAAAGACATTGATGAGCACGAAGACAAATTTGCTCACATTCAAAAGTATGGACACGAATTGTGTGAATTTTGCACTCTTTCATCCGATCGAATTGAGGTGGAAAAAGCCAGCCAACAGTGTCAAACAGACTGGGATCGAGTGAAGAAAACAGTGAAAACGCATGAGATCAACATACAGATGACATTTTCGAAAGCTTGCGAGTTTCAACAAGAGCTCATTGAAATACTCGAGTGGATAAGTTTGCAGCAAGAAAAATTTGTAAACTTAGATTCGAGCTTGAACAGCGATGATCCCAAAACGATAAGATTTCAAATCAATTTGCTCAAAGAGTTTAAAGAAAAAGTCGATCCAAAACAAATGAAAATTTTGACACTCAACCACAAATTTGATCAATTGAAATTGAACATTCGCACCAATCAATCGTTCGAGGTGCTCGAGTCACTGCAGGAGCCGTTGAACAGCGCCAACAAAGAATGGAAACGATTGCAGTCGTCCATTGGCGAACGAAAGTCCAATCTGCACAACATTTTGATTGACATGGGCCAGCTGAACGAGGCGCTCGACGAAATCGCCAAATCAATGGACACCAACCTAAATTGTTTGCAGAGCATAGACAAATTTGTTCGCTGCTCGGCTGATGGTCCAGTGCGCACCATCGACTTAAAGATGGCTCGATTGAAAATGATCGAAAAAGAAATCAACTCGCAAGCCACTCTACTGAGCCGCTCCCACCACAAATGCAACAATTTGTTCGCCAGTCAATCTTTTGACAACCAAACAATGCTAAATGAACTCAAGACAAAAATAAAATCCATTTCGGACAGCCATGAGCTGATGAGACAAACATTCGACCAATTGCAGCTCGACTATGCCACGCAACAAACTCAAAGCTCAACTTTGGTTTGTGAGTTGATCGACAATTTTGAGTGGCTCAAGGACATCGAGTCGGCTTTGGACAAAAATTTTTTGTTTGCCGGCTTACCAGAGACAGCTCGCGAACAAATGCACAAGTTCAATGGACTTTTTAATCAAATTGATTCGAATCATGACACAATCGATGCTTTGCTCAAGCGAGCTTTTGAGTGTCATCAAAAAAATCTAATTGACAACACATTGGACCAGGTGCTCAACGAGTCAATTGAAAATTTGTCTTCAAAATGGTCTACTCTATTGAGAAAATCAAGCGACAAAAAACAAAAGCTAAACAATGCGCTGCAACGAGCCTGTGAATTCAACGAAAAGTATCACGAATTTTTGCGTTGGCTCAACCAAACCGAAAAATGTTTAAATCAAACAAAGCCCTTTTCTCGCATACAATGTGTGTTGGACGAGCAAATTTTGGCTCATCAAAATTTACAGACGTCTATCAACAGTCAAAGAGAACATTTGCTCGAATTGGATCGCCTGGCAACTCACCTAAAATACCACAGTCAAAAGCAAGATGCCATTTTGATTAAAAATCTTTTGATTTCAGTTCAGAACAGATGGCAAAAAATAGTGAGCAAATCGTCAAATCGAACCAGAGATTTGGAACGAGGCTACCAACAAGTGATCGCATTTTATGATCAATGGAACAAGTTCAACGAATGGTTAGACTTGAAATTGGATCTCTTGTCCAAAGATCAATTGGCTCCTGTCGCAAACAATTCGCTCAAAATTAAACAGCAAATAGTCAAACATGCCGATTTTCATCGCATGATCAATGCACAGCAGCCAACACATGACAACATAGCCAAAATAGGCCGAAAACTGTGCCAAAATTGCGACCAAGATAGCAAGGATCGAATTTTTGTGCAAGAAATGCTTGTCGATCTTAAGAACAAGTGGAAAATGTTGTGCATTGAGTCAGTAGAAAGACAGAAAAAACTAGAAGAAGCTCTGCTCTGTTCGGGTCAGTTTCAGGACGCGCTAATCAATTTAACAGAATGGCTGAGAAAAGTAAAGCCAACTTTGAATAGAAACGAATGTTTGTATGGCGATTTGGACAATGTCTTGGCTCTAATTGAAGACAATCAGCAATTTCAAAAACAACTGCAGCTCAAAGCAGAACAAGTGTTTATGATAAACAAAGCTGCCAGCGAAATCATGCAAACAAGTGACACCGAAAATGAAGATGCCAATTTTCTAAACCAAAATCTCAACGAAATGAACCAACTTTGGAGCGACATTGACGAATTGAGCCAACATCGTACACAAAGACTGCAAGACTCGCTCAAATTAGCGAGCCAATTCAACGACTCGGCCAAATTGTGCATGGACTGGCTCAAGCACAATGAGCTATGTGTCAAACAAGACTGGAAAAAAATTGACGATAATCAAATTTCCGCTTTAATCAGACAACATCAGGACTTTGTTGCGGCTTTAGATCAAAAAAGACAAATGATCGACCAGTGTTTGGATTTGGGCAATGGTTTGCTGCAAAACTGCATACCAGAAGCTGTCGCTAGTCTCAACCACTTGATCACTCTTATTCAAACCAAATGGAATGAAATTCAAAGGTTGTCAAATGAAAAATCATTATTTCTAAGTGAAACTTTGGAAAATGTGAAAAAAAACGACAATTTGCTTAACGAAATTTTAGTTTGGCTCCAAGGTGCCGAAGCAACTCTAACTGCTTTGGATCAAAAAGCCCTCTCGAACAATTTGGAACTTGTCGACCAACTACTCAAAGACCATGTCGACTTTCAAAATGAACTTCAACAACGACAAGTCAAAATCGACGCCATTTTGAAGAACACTTCCAAAGATTTTGACAGCTACTTGTTAAACACAATGGTCGAGTCTAAAAAAAGGCAAAGTTATGCAAGCAAAAGTCGCACTCTCGAATGGAAAATTACAGAGCCAAAAATAAAAAATGCTCGAATCAAGTCCATGTTTGACAGCTGGCGAAAGGTTTGGCTCATGACTCTCGAGCGACACAAAAAGCTCAAAGAACTCGCTGACAGACTCAAAGAAATTGAAAAGCTAAAGCAGTTTAATTTTAACGAATGGCGTCAAAGATTCATGAATTGGCACAAGGACAACAGAGCAAGAATAACCGACTTTTTTAGACGTCAAGACAAAGATCATGATGGAAAAATTAGTAGAGATGAATTTGTCAAAGGAATATTGAACACAAGTATTAGTTTTAAGAACATTTAATTAAATTTAAAAAAAATTTAAAAAAATTTGTGTTTTTTTTTTGTCTAATTTTTTTTTGTTAACACATAGATTTTCCAAGTTCTCGTCTTGAACTTGAATGTGTTGCGGACATATTTGATCACGACAAAGATGGATACATAGATTATAAAGAATTTTTAGCTACTTTAAAGCCTTCAGCTTCAAATCAGCCAAATTTTGAACGCATCAGAGATGAAGTTCACAAACAAGTTTCTCTTTGCAAATGTTCCAAGCAATATCACGTTTTACAAGTTTCAGAGCGACATTTTAGAGTATGTATTTTTTTTGGTGTTTTTTCATTTTTTTCATTTTTTTTTATTTTAGTTTGGAGATTCTCAAAAATTAAGATTAGTGAGAATTTTACAATCGACAGTTATGGTCAGAGTCGGAGGAGGTTGGATGGCTTTAGATGAATTTCTAGTCAAGAACGATCCTTGCAGAGGTAAATCGAATTGGAAAATTTTAACTTCTTTTCTCGAACAAAATTTTTACCATCCTTAAACAAAAACAAATATTTTAATTTTATCATTCATAGGAAAATACATTTTCAATGAATTTATTAAAGTCATCACTAATGACGAAACACATTTGGGTATTTAAATGTTTCTTTATATGAATGATGTTTGTTTACGTTTTCTGTTTTCTCGATATGTCTTTTGTTGAATTTTTGTTTTTAATTTTAATTTAAAAAAAAACTTTTTTTTTTCAGCTAAAGGAAGGCTAAATTTTGATTTGAGAGATCAATTCCTGAATCGTGAATCAAATATCAATAATGATCGTCCTAAATCACCATTCAAATTAAAAGTATTTCAATTTTTACAACAGCCAATAATTAATTATTTGTTATTTAAATTTTGTCAATTTTAGTCTCGTAATTTAATGAATAGCAATGGAAAAAAGAACAACTCTCAAGCTATTTCGGATCAATCTGAGCTGCTTTCAAATACGCCAATATTTAGCGGAAAAAATAGCAAAAGTGGAAGTTTGGGCGCATCAATAAGTGATTTAAGTCTAGAAGCAGTCTCTGATTATGCTGAAAATTTAGAAAAATCATCAAAAATAAGTTTTGGAAATGTTAGTTCTCCAAAGCAATCAAAAGTTCCAATATTAAAAAAAAATTGTTGATTTAAAAAAATTAATTTATTTGAATATTTCAATTAATTGGTGAGATACCGCATTTGATACATAAAAAATTGCTAAGTTTTTGATCATTTTAATTTAAATGTGTCAAACTTGATTTTAAAAATATTTAAAATTTTACACTTCATCGGTATTAATTGGAATAAAAAACTGTTCACCTTTAAAAAAATATCTAAAATGTTTTTAAATTAACATTTATTTGTTTTTTTGATAAATTTATTAATTTGTACTATTTATTATTTCTTGATATTTTATGATCTGAATAATTTTTTTGTTTTTCCTTACATGGTTAATATTTTAAAAATTATAATAATAATTAATTTAAATAAAAATTTTAAACTTATTTTAATCTAAATTAACAAAAGAATCGTTATTTGTTTCAATCAACTTTCCATCAACAAGACATCTGTTTTAATATTTTTATATAATGATTCATCAATCGATTTCACAAAAACAGTCTGCAAATACTGAAAAAAATTTAAACTATTTATTTATTTATTTATTAAGTAAATTCTGGTCGAGCCAAGGTTCCTTCAGAAAAAAAAGAAAAAATAAAAGAAAAAAGTTTCCTCTTGTTATATATATTTTGAATACATGGTCAGTTATCGAATGTTAATAATTGGTTGTTGAGAAGTGTAGGGGAATGAATAGAAACTAAAAGTAGAGTTCACATTTATATAAAATAACTTGATGATTTATTTTGTCTCTAGAATTGATTGAGCGCTTAAAAGTCAATGAATTAAAATTGCCAAAGTTGCATTTTGAGCAAAACCATTATAAAATTATTCTAATTGTTAGAATGTTGGATAAAATAACAGATGCCGATTCATTGGTAAATTGCTGCTTGAGATCAAGACCAAAATATAAAAAATGTAATATTTTTTTTAAATAATAGCGAGAAAAAATTTATTTTCTCTAAGCAATTATTTGACGAGTTAAGTTTATTTCCATATAAAAAAATTTAAAATAGCTCCTTTTATTGAATTTTAATAGATATTAAATTTGTTTAATTTATTTTAATAAAAACTTTTTAAGACAAATGTACTGAAGCATAAATATAATTTTTATTTAAATATTCCAAATCATTAGACTAATTAAGTTTTAAAATTTTATCAGAAACTTCTATTTGCCGATACAACTTCAAGAATCAAGTTTTTTCTGAAAAAAAGATGATAATCTAATCTGTTCATTTTTATACATTTATTTTAACTCAACAAATAAACACTTCTTAAAATATTTTAAACATTAGGTTATATATCAAATTATGTTAGGAATTTAATTTTAGTTGTATTTTTAGTTATAAAATTAATCTACTGAAAACATAATTAACTGCTACAATGAAATTTTACATTGATAAGAGTTATTTTAAACATTTTGTACTGGGAAAGATTTAAAAAATAAATTCCTTAATGGATACAATATTTATTCTATTTTTTATAATTTGAATTTATTTTTCAAAGTGTGGCCATTGTGAAACAAAAATAAAACTTCCAATTAAAAAATAAAAAAGATTTATTACTTTTGTTTTAAAAGTCAAAAACTTGTTCTAAAATGAAAAAAAGTGAAACAACTGTTGTTTCACCTTCTGCGGAAGTCTGCAAAATTGCATCCTATTTAAAATTATAAAAAATTAATAAAACGAAATTAATTTGGCCAGTTTTTGCAGACTTGCGCAGTTGGTTAATAAAAAAAGCTGTTTCACTTTGTTTCATTTGCAGAACAAGTTTTTGACAATCAAAACCAAAGTTATAACATTTTTTTTTAATTTTGTATTGGAAGTTTTGTATGAAATTTCACAATAGCCCAATGTGTGTCCATTTATTAAGTTCACGCATTTTATAAAATGAACAAATTTAGGCTCAAAAATGAAGCATTGAAAACGCCATTATGATTTATAAATTATCAGGGTGTTAGTTGATTTATATATTTTTTATTTTTCATAAAGATTGGGTCATAATAAATATTTTTCATGTGAAGGCGAAATAAAAAGTTAATTGAGCTTAATATTATCTTTTTTTTTTTATTAAAATTGAAACTACAAAATTTAATTTAATACAAATTTCAAATAAATAAAAAAAAATGAGAAAATAATTATTTATATATTTGATATTTTTAAAATAATTCTGTTGATTGATTATCGCTTAAAAAAAATAAGATAATAGAAAATTTTGAGGAATCGAACAATTAAATTTTTTATTTAATTCAGGTGGCGCAAATTTAGGTAAAAATTTTCCCTAAAAAAAAAAAATTATATAACGGTCAAACAAAAAAATTCATTTCGAATTTTAATTTTGTTGGTCACAATTCAAATTCGACATTTCCTAGAATTGCGGCTAAAAAAGTTCACTGCAAAATTCCAGCCTACTCGCAGACTCATTTTTAAAATTCCTAGCCTTATAAATATTTTGAAGTGTTTTTTTTTTTTTAAAAAATAAATCATGCTTTAAATTCACAATAGCTCGTATTGCATTAAATGCATTCGTTGAATTATATCTCTACAGTCGTTAAACACACGCTTTATATTTTCAGTATCAACTGCTGTCGTAAAATGTGGATAACAAAAATGCTTATTGTTGTCTGATTGAGCACTAATTTTCTTTTGATTGACAAAATAAAAATAGATTCAAATGGAACAAGTTTTAGTTGAGAGAAAACTTACCAGAAATTCATCTCTAATGAAATATTTAGCTCGAGTAACTTCGTAGGGTTCGTTCGGTACTTTGGGTACTGTTGGATCAGCCGGAATTTGATAATTTGTAAAATCAGGAAAAAAATCCTCTAGTTTGGATCGACCAGCGAGAATTTTTTCAGTTAGTAAATCGAGTTTGTTCAAGAATAAGATCGTTGATATATTTTTAAGCCACCTGTTCTTCCAAAGGTTGTTGAACAAATCTAGCGATTCTTTTAGGCGATTTTGAGTGGCGTCCTCTCTAAGAGTTAGATTGTAGCCGCTCATTGCTGTCACAAAAATGATTGCAGTCACATCATTGAAACACTGGATCCATTTTCGTCGTTCATCTCGCTGACCTCCCACATCAAACATGCTAATTGAGGGAAAAAAAAAAAAAGAAAAAAAGCGTTAAATTAACGTTTGTGGACAACTTAAAAAAATTGACACATACTGAAAGTTTACTTTGTCGACTGTAAAAGTTGTTTCGAAAATACCGGATGTTAGAACACGACATCTTAATATGTCCTGATTATTTGGAATATACGACGGACTATTTATTTCTCCAACTTTGTCCAAAAAGCTACAAGTAAAAAATCTCAATAAGCAAACAGATTTTCTAGACAAGTTCAAAAGTCTTAGTTACTATTTTGCACAGTCTATCAGTTGATATTCGTTTGATCTTTCGTAACACTGTTGAATACCCTTATCTTTCCAAAGTTGTTCTGTGAATTCCCAAAATTCTTTGGGATACGAAAAATCAGTTCGACTTGCATTGTCGATTATCCAGTCAAGTTTTGGTCGTAGTGATTCGTCTTCTAGCGTTATATGAAGCTTTTCAATAGCATCACAAATGGTCTACGAAAAGTCAAAGTAACAATTAGCTTGTGTTCATGACTAATAAGCAAAATTGGCATAATTACTAGAATTGCATCCCTAATGTTTCTTTTAATGTCATTAAGTTTTTCCAGACGTTCTCTGGAAAATTGAAAAAAAAAATGAGACAACACATCACAATGTTGAAGATCATTTTTTAAAATTACTTATTTGTAAATCCGTCCACATGCAGGATCTTCATTTGCTTAACAATGGTAGATTTGCCGGACTCACCAGCCCCTGAAAAAAAGAAAAAATAGAAAAAATTGAAAATTATGACTACTCGAAATAAATTGTTAGATGTGTGGCAAAAATTACCCAAAAGCAAAAGTCTTTGCGTTGCTCTATATTTCCGTCTGTCTTTAACTAATTGCTGTTCGATTTTTTTGTGGTTTTTTTTTCTTTTACTTTCTTCATCGTCTAATTTACTGCCAATGCACATGAATAATGGCATTTGTATTTGGTTGTGGTACAAGTTTATTTATGCCAAAGTTAATTTTAATTTACTGTAGTAAAAGAGAAAAAAAAAGAAGAAAAAAAATTTTTTTTTAATCAATTTATTAACTTGATCACTTGAAATTTCTACTTACAAGAACAAATTTTGCCTAATATCCTAAGAATGTCCAAATCAAAGTGTCTCACTTTCTAACTAGAGTGAAACGAGTCGCGATTTTTGTTTCACTTTTCTTTAGTAAATATTTTTGAATTGCGAATAAGAGAAAAAGTAGTTGGTTTTTTTGATGTGGCTAAGCGATTTAGTTAACATTTATTTACACAATAAAAAAGAGTTGAACGTAATTTGTGAGTGCGTGTGCTCGGCCGGTTATGTAAACAATTCAGATTTTGAAGTTGAATTGACTTTTAGCATGGAAAACTATTTTGAGCGAATCTAAATAATTAGAAAATCAGTCTGTTTACATTAGATACCAAAATATTACACGATTTTGGCCTATAATCTTCAAATATCAAAAATTTAAAGTGTTAAAAAGAATAAACGCTTTGATAATTGTCACCAATTTTTTTTATCGAGTATTCTAATTTTATCAAAATTTTAACAAACGTCGTTAAAGCAATTTAAGGTGATATTTGTTATAACAACCACTAATAAACTATAATAATATTAATAATAATATTCTAAATTTTTGTTTTTGCTTAGGCAAAATAAAATAACAAAATGAAATATAAACTTAAATTTTTTTAAAATTATAATTTAAAATTAAATTATTATAATTGAACATAGTTTTTTTTGCAAGAAATAAAAACCGTATGAATAATTTATTCAATGATTGTCTATCAGTTTGTTTGTTTCTCTATGAGTATAAGTGAAATATCGCGATTGTGTGCTTGTTGTTTGTTGGCGCTTCTGCGAGTCAAATAATCATTTATTATTTAAATAAAATTTAATCGAAATACTTGAGATTTAAATCGTTGCTTTCAATAGTTGTGCTCACTCACTCTTTGCAATTATGCTCATTTATGTCTTATTTATAGGCATAATTTTATATTCAATTTCAATTATTAATTGATTTACTATAAAATATGAAGATCCTAAAAATAAAACCAAAAATTATTCAACATTAGTTATAGTCAAATTAATGTTTTATAAAAAAAAAAGTATAATCAAAATTGATTTTTCATACCTAACTTAACACATATTTTTAGTGATTTGTTTTTAAGTTTGATTAAGCTTAGTTCGGTTTAAAAAATATTTCATTGTTTCAATTAAAAGTGTCAAATTTAAATTTAAATTTTCAAAATTTATTTGATTTATTTAAATAACATATTCTGACAGTTTGAAAATAAAAACTGAATTGAACTTTAAATTTGATATTGAAAATGTGTATTTGGCATCTTGTTTATACGACATTTCATGCTGTAGTATTTTGAGAATAAATAGAATAAGCTAAAATTAATTTATTTTCTTATTTGTGTCAAAAATTCAGTTTGGCGTTAAAAGATTTCATCCTTGTAAAAATTAATCTTTTTTTTTAAACTTTATTTCTGTTTTTTTTTTTTAAAAAAGCAGCAGTCTTTTAGTGAAATCCTGCAAAGTGAATTTAGTAAAAAAAATTTCCTTTTTTCTGAGGCTTGCTGAGAATTCCGATAGATAATTAATACAGATCTACATATTAAAGTATGTTTTAATTTTTGAAATAAATAAATCAAAAATTATTATTGTGTCTGATTCGGTTTTTATTGAAACAAGAAATCGTAATATCCTTTAAAAATTAATAAAAATAACAAAATTTAATTTAATTTTTTTTAAAGTAATTATTAAAAAAATTTAAACAAGCACAAATTTGATTTTAGCAATAATTAAAAATTAAACAAATTTTAAAATTGTTCGCATCACTATTCTGATCTATACATGATCGCCAATCTGCCCAAAAATTCTCTTTATTTTGATTTTTTAAGCCATATAAATATGTCAGACAAGTATAGTTCACCAGATAATTAAATCTTTTATTCACCTTTTCATTAACATTCAAGTGGTTTTACAGACACTGGCCTTGAATTTAAGGCATTCATTATACTCCCGTTTTTGTGTCACAGAGCATCTCCCCTGTGTTAGAAAAATTAATAAAAATCAACTATTTTAAAATTTCATTATGACATTTTTTGAGGACTAAATGATGAGTTCAAGTTTATTTTGGACATTTTTGCTTGTTTTCTTAAATTAATTATGATGGATTATGTTGAAATCAGACAGCTACCATAGCAAGTCTATAAATAGCCTTGCTCCGCAGCTAGTCTGCTGTAGCTTTTATTATTATTATTATTATTATTAATTGAATATTTTTTCAAATTAATCAAGTTTTGTTTGGTCTAAATTCCATTTTAAAACTATTTTTGATTTTTATTTCTTTATAAAGCAATTATATAATAATTGGCATTGTAAAATTTCATACATAACTTCTAATACAATAAGGATAAAATTTTATAACTATTGTTCTAATTATCAAAAACTTTTTCTGCAAATGAATTAGAGTTAGATTCATTTTAGTTTGGAAATTAACCAAAAAATTTTAAATAGTATTAAAAAAACTGAAAAAAATTAATTTGAATTCACTTGGGTAAAAAATTTAGTTCCGATCAATTTTTTAAATTCAAAATTAGGGCCATAAATAAAAAAGAAGGTTTTTGAAAAATTATTGATAAGTTCTAAAATTTGATTCTTAAAGATTTTGATTTTATTTAATAAGCTTAAAATATTTAAAAAATAAGTTTTGCTGGGTCATGTCGATTTTGTGATCAAGTGTTCACAAAAAAATGTAATCATAGGTTTCATGTCCAGAATGTGATCCGTTATCAATGATCACATATTTTGAGACCAAAAAGTCCATTAATTAACCGAAAAATTTAAATTTTTTTTATGATCGGAAAAAAATTTGGGATCAGAAAAACTTATTACTTGAGTTAAAAAAAATTTCTTTTTTTATGTAAAAAAAACAAGAAAAATTTTAATTATTTATTTTTCTTGGTTATGTGCAATTTAAACCCCTTTTCATTTTTCATTAGTTCACCACATATGCTAAAGGTCACCAGATTTGGATGCTTTTTCAATGCTTTTTTTGCTGCCAACTTGGCTTCATCAGAAGTTTCTTCTAATGCCGTTCACATTCACTTGGATTACAATTCCTTGATCTTCACGCACTAAATTCTTGGGTTTCTCCTAAGATTATACCCTTTGCTCTTTTGCTACCAGGCCTGGTGTTTAACTTGTAGTTTATATCCTTTCCAAAATTCACAATCTCCATATTGTTCACTAGTTTAAATATTTTGTTAACATCACCACGTATTTATCTTGTTTTTAAACTTGGTAATTCCAATCTAGATAGACTTTGTGAATATTCCTAATCTACAATCTCAGGAACTAAGTTACCACTTTCCGGGTTCTACCCTTCAAAAATGACGTAATCATCTAATCACACGTTCAACATAACCATATAGCCTAAGCTTGTACAAAAGCACATGTAAATTGATTCTACCAGATTTGCCCTGGCGTATTGGCAACGGGGTTGTGAAGTTCGTTTCAGAGAAACTTGAAAATCTTCTTTACTAATAGAAACAATTTAGTTCTATAGAATGCTTGATTATAAGCAAATTTGCTGCAGAAAAAAAGGTCTGCAATATACTCTGCAATTTTCTGCATTTTGCACGCCATTTAAAGTATTCTAATCAACTGTGCAAATACATTGAAGAATTTTTGCAGACATATATTTTCGGATTAAGCAAAGTTGCTTAAACATTAAGCATTTTACAGATCTAAATTATTCTTTGAAGTAAAAAAGTTCTTAAAATTTTTCTGAATTGAAACGACCGAATTGAAATGTTGGCAACCAAATATGAGAAAATTAACCGAATGAATTTAATAAGAAAATGGAAAAAAATCAATTTTGAAGAACAATCAATCTCTATGAAGCGTATCCTCATATATAGAAGTGGTTAATTTTCTTTTTAGAAGGTTTTTTGATCGAAGTCTTACGAGAGAATCATTTGAATCCTCTTCATTGATTTTGTCTAAAGGTTTGAGAGTAAAATGTAGTTTTAATTTTTAGAGTAATTAAAATTAGCAATTTTCAATTTGAATGCTTTTGCAATTTATAAATTGGCAAGCTTTTGAATTTTGATTTTAAACTATCGAACAAATTATGAACAAAAAATTCGTTTATTAAAATTTTAAAATTTAATTAACATTTGATTCTTATGATTTTTTTTAAAGAATCTTTTTAAACAGAATTAAAATTACTAATCTTTCGAAAAACACTCGATCGGATCGGCTAGCGAAAAACCTAAAAGGTCGCCCGAACGAAATGGCTTTTGATCCACAATTTTTTTTACAAGAATAGAAAGATTTTAATAATCTACAAAACGGTATGCAATATAGGTTTTAATTCCTTAAAATTGAAGAAATTTACCAAAAAAAAAATTTTCAATTTTCAACTCAGAAAAATTTGAATAACTTTTTTACTATTAGTAATAATTTAGTTTTGTAAAATGCTTAATGTTTAAGCAACTTTGCTTAATCCGAAAATATATGTCTGCAAAAACTCTGCAATATAATTGCAAAGTTGATTAGAATACTTTTTAATGGCGTGCAAAATGCAGAAAATTGCAGAGTATTTTGCAGACCTATTTTACTGAATTAAGCAAATTTGCTTATAATTAAGAACTTAATTATCTCTTTTAGTAAAAAAGTTATTCAAATTTTTCTGAGTTGAAAATTGAAAATTGAAATGAACATCACAACCCCGGTGGTTATACTTAAAATTAAATACAATGAAGCGCCGAAATCTATTAAAAAAACAATCATATGTTTGTATTCCTGACAAATAGGGCTTTCCAAAAAGCAAAGTTTTTTTTTGCAGATAAAAACATTTTATGGAGCAACTTTTCTGTTAAAATGTGCACAATCTCTTTGTTTTTTTTTTGTTTTTTTAAAAAGAATATTTTGAAAAGATCTTTTTAAAAGATGCATTAAAAAGAATTTTTAAATCTGAAAAAAAAAGTAATTTTTGCCATTTTTCCTCGATATCTTATACAGTTTTACATATGGTATGAGTATGGTACTGGTTTGGAAGGATTTAGATCTACCAATAAGTACGAAAAGAAAGAATTTCTCAAGCAGTAGAGAAATTATTTAAAATTTTCATTGTGAGTGTGTGTGTGTATGTATGAAGGAATTGCTTCGTCATAATAAAAAAAATAAAGTTAAACAAAAAGGAAAATTTTATTTTGATAATTATTAAAAAAAAATATCACTCAAATTAACTCAAATCAAATTAACATTTAAAAAATATAGATCTAAAGTTAAATCATTTGAAAAATTCCGCTTCATTAAAAATCTAAATGAAAAAAGCTTCAATTTTTATTTTGGGGGAATTATTTCGATTTCGGGTAACACTATTCACAAACGTTTTTTTTACAATGACCAGTTATAAAACAAAAAATAAAACTTCATATAATTTTCGAAAAAATGCGTATTCTATTAAAAATATAATGTGTAAATATTATCAATATGTTTTTTTTTTATTCTGTATGGCGTTATTATTGAAATAAAATAAACATGTAATTTTTTTAAATTTTTAATTCAGGGGATGAACTCAAAAATTTAGAATACAAAAATTTAAGCAATTTAAGCTTAAATTTAAATAAATTACAAAAAAAATTAGCTCAATTTAGCTCTAAAACAAAAATTTTGTCTATTTTGTACGAAAATTCACATGATAATCTGGTAAAAAAAACACTATATGTGATTTTGCCAAATCAGACTAATATTACCTAGATTTTAAATAAGTAAAATAACTAAAATTTTTATATTCTCTAAGATTTATTGATGCATTTTTATGGCACACATTTAATTAAATAATAGTTTTATCATCAATTTACGTTTTGCGCTGGCTTTGCTGGAAATTCATCATTGCCTCCATTATTTTACATGAGAGACAATTCAGTTTGTTGCTTCAATTGTGTATTTTGTATGAATAGCTTTGCTGGATTTTTTTTACTCTCTGAACTAAAATTCATTGATACATTTGAGCTCAGTCGTTTTTTCCTGAACGAATCTACATATTTGGTATTATTTAAATAAATGGTAGATTTTGAGGAATCGATATTTTTTTTACACCTCAAAATCGCAAATAATTGCGATCTAAACCGGCTACCAGATAGAAAAAATAAAAAAAAGTTCATTATGTAATTGAGATCGAGAAGTAAATGAGTTAAGCTAGAAAAAAATTCATATTTAACAGAATTTAAAATCTCTCTTCTAGAAGTGGTTAAAATAAAAAGATTTTCACTATAATATAAATAATCAATAAGTTTAAATTTTTCGGAAAAATATCTATGAAATAAAGTTCTAATAGCAAAAGGTAAATTACAAAAAACAAAACCAACAGATACTGCAACCAGCATTATCGAAATGTGCTGAGTATTTCTTTTTGTTTTTAAATTACCATCTGATCTCCTTTCGCTTCTTTCGTCTTTTCTTGTGAAAAATCTTCGCTTACTTGCCGTAAATGACTTATCTAGCCATTTATTCGACAACTTTGGCTTTATTTGATCACTGATTAGAAAATTTTGAGGAGACGAGTTCTTTGAATTATTTGATTTCTTTAAAGATTGACGATTGGCATTTGTACTAAACAAGACTTGGGAATTTTTTTTTGCTTTTGTAAGTGCCACTATTATCCAAGAGTTACATGCGCATAACAAAATAATAGGCAAAAATACTCTTATGATATTGTTAAGTAGCAACCAGTCATTTTTTTTCTTGGGCCATCGGGAATCACAGTCATAAGAAACTCTTTTTTGGCTTTCTCTTGTGATAGAATAGTTTTTAAGAGTTTCGTTTGAATGTAAATTATTTTGTTCGATTTCTTCAAACCATTCAAATACAAATACTCTTCTGTCGAACAAATTGTAGCTTGAGATCAGTCCAGCAACGATTAAAATAGACAAAGAAGCAATTTTTGCTTTAAATCGAGTCAAAATAAGTCCTACTTGAAGAGGTGCAAGAACACAAATCAACTTTTCAAAACTCATCGCTATTAGAATGTAAATAGAAGATATGGCAGAACATGATTCTGAAAAGCTCAAAAATTTACATACAAAAGAATTAATCGCCCAAGGCTCCTGTCTCAAACCATTTCTCACAACAACAATTTCATTCAAAAATTTGCTCACTATTGTCAATGTATCGAATATACACAAGCACTTCATGTAAAATGTTGTCGAGTTTTTGGAGAAACTTTTAATTCGGTGAAACTTAGTCAGAACTATCAAAGATAAAATATTAAATATGACTGCTGGACCGACTAGCACACTACTGCTGTTGTATCTTAGCCAGTCTTGGGTTTTTTTATAGATGGAGTCTTGAATCAGCGTAATCATAATGTTCAAGCAGCAGTAGCGAACTATCTTGGCTGTTTGATTGTCGAAAACCTCAGGACACGTTTCATAAGTTAAATATAGCCCTTGGGGATATCTTGATCTTGGAAAAATGTGACATGTCAAAGTACTATTTATTGTTTCTAACAAAATTGAATGCATTTTTTAAATTCAGTTTTTGCCATTCAAATTGAATTTATTTAAATAATTGAATTTCATTTCCACAAAAAATATGAGGGAATTTTCGAATGCGATATGATGCAATCTAAAAAGGAAAATTTAGTAAATTTATACAAAATTATAGATGTTTGACATCAATTATTTTCATTTTTAATCAAGACTCTGAACAACAAAAAAATCATGAAATATTTATTTTCTCAAAATTTTAAATCAAACATTTAAATGAATCATGATATCAACCATCTAAATAAAGTATTTCTTTAAAAGAAAAAAAATCTAATAGGAAAGCTAATTAAAAGTTCAGCATTGAATTCAATATTCGGAAAATCAACCAAAAGAAAATTTGACAGCTTGATTAAATATTAATGCCTTAAAAAAATTAAACTCAACTAGAACCAATTTAATGAAGATAAAATAATCACATTAAATGTAGACAATTTATTCTAAAATAAAATTCAAATTAATTTTTTGGCTTAATCAATTATTTTTAAATTTTTATTTCTACTGTTATGTCTAAGATATTTTTTTGATTTTCAAATAATCTTGTAGATCAAAATAAATACTGGAAAATAGTGAAAAATTAAAAAAAAATAAAAAAGATGAGGCTAAAATGCACTTTAATTATTTGGAAAATTTTTCTTTTAGTCTATTTTTCTAAATTATTTGTTATTATATTTAATTTTATTTTTCTTAAATCATGGACACAAAATGAATATTCTAGCACATTTAAAAATCGAATTGATACTTTAATTATAAATTTTATCATTTATTTTTTGAAATATTAACTAGATTAAAATCTTTATATAAATAAAAAAAGGAATACAGCTCAAATTTGCAGGCTTATTGAATACATGAAAAATCAATAAATGAAATTTTGATATTAATTTGAGACTTTTAGTTGAAAATCAAAACAAAACTGATTTTAAACAAAACTCAATTTTCAAGATTAAATGATTTTGGTAGCGTTTCAAAAGCTTTTACCCATTTCCGTATCTACGCACTTTCTAAATTTTATTTAAATTCTTAGCTAAATTGAAATTCGATATTTAATTGTTAAATTATTACTTTCTAAAAAAACGATAAAATTAATATTGGCGAACACCAACTCTATCTCTAAACAATTTGCATTAATTAGCAAATTTCAATCTCTCATATTTGTACATTTTCAAAATTATCCTGAGTTTTCGAACTAAATAAAAGTCAACAATCTTAAATTTATTAACTATTCGTTTAATAATTTATAAAATTTCAGTTTTCAAAAATATGTTTCAGATGATTTACTAAATAATAAAATGATTTTAGAGTTATATCTTAATTCAGATGGTTTGAATGAGAAAATTAAATGAAAAATTAAATGTACTCCTTTTTATTTAATTAATTTTTTGCATTAATTCAATATTTACATAAGATTTCCTTAATTAGTTTTTTTGCTTTTTCCTAATGCTTTAAGGCATTTTAAAATTTTTATGAAAATTGAAAACAAAATTAGCTAATTTACTAATGCTAATGAGAACATAAAAAACTCTAATAATACATTAAAAAAATAATTTAAGAAATATTATTAAAATTTTCAGTTTAAAAAAGAAGCTCTTTAGAAATTAAAAATTAAATTTCGCCTTAAAAACATCTAAATAAAATTTTATATTTTTTAATTTAAAAGAATTTTTAAAGAATTAAAAAATTAAGAAAAAAAATATTTTAAAACTTTGATAATGAAAAAATTGGTTGTTTTAAATAAAATTAAATGAAAAAATTCTTAGAAGAAAAATATTTCAATATCAAAAACCTATTAAATCTTCATTTTAAATTAATCAATGGGAGGTAACAATTAAAGAAAATTAATTAACTGGCAGTTTATTTTTTTATTTATTAGATAAAAAAAATTTTTCCGTTATTTTTTCCGCTTATTCAAAAACTCAATTTTGATTTCTTTATCTAACATTTAACATGTCGTTAAACAATTTATATTCCAAATTTGCTTGTTAAAAAAATCTGATCTAATTTCTTTAGATTTTATGAAATTAGACTAATAACTTTTTGTAATTTGTTTTTTTTTTTAATTTTTTTTTCTAATTAAATAATTTTATTCGTTAATGGGATTTAAGACCATTTGAATTTAATAGAAAAACAAGTTGGTAATAAAAACGGATTCTATCATATTTGTTGCACAAAGAATATTTGAGGAAATAATGATTTTAAAAATTTTTTACTGAATTAAATTGATTTATATAAATATTTCTAAGTAAAGATCAAATAGTTTTAGTTTTCTTCCTATAAAACCAGGAAAAAATTCGATGGTGATGTTAATTATTTTTATGAAGAGTATAATTTAAATTAATAGAATAAAATTTAGTATCTTAAAAAAATTATATTTAAATTTAGAAATTTTTGTTGAATCGTTAATTTTTTTTGCTTCAGAAGCTCTATCAAATCTTTACTTAGCTCAATTCTTTTAATGAGGAAAATGCTGTAAAATGAACGAGAATTATTGACTGCTGAGTAAAATAAATCTTTTAAATTGAATTCATTATTATATTTTTATCCTCAAATAGATGGCTATTATCATCTTTAAATTTTAATTGTTAGAGTCCACACCTTTCTTTATCATAAATTTTGTTGGTAATTTATTTTTTAAAGACAGTTATGAATTATTTAATTTATTAAATTAGAACCAATATTCAGTCTTCTTAGTAGAAATAAATTATATTATCAGATGAAAGATTAATCAAAATTCTTTCGAATATTGATTTATTGTTTTTTAAGTAGAGTCGAATGTCTGATTATATAAGTAAACTATTAGCTATTTTTTGAAAGGTATTTTCAGAATTTATATTTCCTGATTTTTTTCTATTTATATTCAATTTTTTTTGAAGGTAAGATTTATAATGGATTTCGTGTCAATTGTTCCCTGTCAGATACATTATTTTAAAATATCGATGTTGATTTGAGTTAAAAAATATATAAACAATCAAAATTATGTTAAATAAATTTCTTAAAATAATATCTAAAAAGTTGAATTAAAGATTTTTAAAATGAAATATAAACAAATTAACGATAATTCAACATTATTGATTGAAAGAATAAAAATAGAGAACCTGTCAAAGAATTAATAAAGTAATTAATTTTTTAATTTATTTTTTATTTTAATTTAAATTTCAAAAAAAGTTTATTTTTGCAGCTTAATTACAGGCACATTTTCTCATTATTAACGTTTTATTAAATAAATTAATTCTTTTTCATCTTTTTCCTCCTTAAATTTCAAATTTAAAAAATTTTCAATTTTTAGTCTTTAATTTACTTCAATTGTTTCAGATTTCATTTTTGAAACTTCGTTTATCAATTTTAATGCTTTTTCTTTTTCTTTTTTTTTTAGTAAGCACTAAATAGAAAAATTAAGATTTTAGAATTTTGAATTATATTTTTTGAGGATATTACTTTAACCATAAACAAGAGATTACTTTTTTGTTTTTTTGGATTTAACTTCTCAGCATTTGAAAAATCATCAAGCGCATTGTCGATTGTAATTTCAGGAATTTTGCCACAAAATAGTTTAACCGCATATTTTTCTGGCCAACTTAGATTATACATCTAAAAAGCATTATTTTTTTGTTTAAATTTCAATTTTTTTTTTAATTTACTTTGTAAAACCAGCGACCTCGAAGATAAAACAAAACCGAGTCTTCCTGATTCATTTTAATTGCTATATCTAGATGCTTCTTTAATCGTTTAAATATCAAATGATTAAAGCGACTCGAATATTTTAAAATATAGAAGCATTTACTTTAAATTCGAGTCCATATTTTACTTTTTCGTTTATACTGCAAAATTCCGAAATTTTACCGATAAATATGGCATACCTTTAAAGAAATAAAAAAAATTGGCTTGACTGTTACTCTAAACAACATTTTATTTCAAATTAAAAAAATGATAAATCAAATTATTAATTGACTTATTAAAAAAAATTCTCCTACTCAAATTTATTTTTGATTTTTTTATCAGTAGAAATTTGTCTTATTAATATTTTTAACTCAACTTTAAAACTTTAAAAAAAGCTATTAAATATTTATTTATTCAAACCCAGCTCTTTCAGATTGAAATTAAAATAAAATTTAAATAGAATCAAAGCTTTAAAAAATTAATGAAAAAAAAATAAATTTAAATTTAAATTAATTGATTTTCTTTTGTAATAAATTAAAATAGATAAATTTCAAAAAGGAATCAAAGACACTATATTAATCCCGAATTATGTTCTCTGTTCATATACCAATTTGAATATTTAGTAGCAAAAAGTTGCTCTCCCCTTGGAAGACTGAAATTAAGATTAATGAAACAAGAAATATTAGTTATGAAGGTTAATTTAAATATATTTTAATTGTTTAAATCTGTATTCAGTCTTTGCAAAAACCCAGTTTTGTATATGATAATATCAGATTAAAATAAATATACACAATTGGTTTGCTGAGGCTTAATTTAGAGCAAACAAATTTAATTTCAAGTCCTATATAATATTCAACAAAAATTTAAATATGTGGTGACTTGAATTAGAAGGTTGATTAAATTTGATCAATCATTTGAGAAAGATATATTTTAAAATCAAAAGTGAAGTCTAAAAAAATAAGTTTACTGCAAATTAAGGATATTTCTTTAATTTTTGAATTTTTGATTTGGCCTTTTTTAATTTAATTTACGATTTATTACTTCTTTATAGTTTTCAAATTAGAAGTTATTTTGTTTCATTTGAAAATTTATTATTTCGAAAAATTAAATAACTAAGATTAACAGACTGGGAAATATGTTATTTACTGGTTTTTAATGATTGGAAAAAAAATATTATTTTTCATTGATTCAAAAATCAATAATTATTTTAAAGCTTTAAAGTTGTTAATTATAATTTCCATAAATCACTTACCATTTATGTGACAAATAGCTTTCCGAATAAAACTCAATGCATCTCTTTGCAATATTTAATGCGCAAAATCGATATTCTCTTCTTAAATCAGATTCAACCTCTTTTTCATCGAGGGCGTTTATTAACCTCAAAAACTCGATTGTTTCATTGAAATCTCCTTTCTTTGTTTAAAGATTATAAAAATGCAAAAAAGCAAAAAATGTTACATCAGAAAAATATGTTTGATTAATTTCAAATTTTTCTTTCAAAATTTCATATTTTTGTTCTTTATAGTTAGTTTCTTTGCGTTCAGGTGATGTTGGAGGAGTTTTGTAAGAACTTGAACTTGAACTGCGGTAAATCGGTCTAAATCTTTCTTTTGATTCTGCAACAATTGATTTTTCAAATTCTATATTTTGTTGTGTTCTACTAATTGATTCGAGTTCAGAGGATAGTTTTTTTACATTTTGGTCCAATTTGAGAACTAATTTTTTTAATTTCCAATATTTATACACAATCAATATAGAGAATCCTAGAGATCCACTTCCGAAGGCAAACAAAAAAATAAACCGCCTTGAAATAATCAAGCTTGATTTTTTTATTATTAAATTTCCCATAAAAAAGTAAAATTGAAATTATTAGATCGCTTTATAAATTAGTAAGTAAATTTTATAAATAAATCTTTTTAATTTATTTATATATTATATAATTTATTAAAATGATTTTGTACATTGTTTAAATCTATGAAATTATGTCTCTTATGAATTTAAAATAGTATTTAAATTTTGTCTTAATTCAAAATTAAACTTTATTTTTATTACCTAACAAAATTTTTGGCTGAATTTTTGGATACTAACTAAGATTTTAAGTAATTAAATGTTGTCATTTTTTTAAATGATGATAATAGTTTAGATCGGATTTAATTTTTAATTTGGGTAATCGTTACAGACAATATTGAAAAAAGACGCTTGAACTGAAATTTAATAATTCCAGCAGAGTGATTATGTTGGAATTCTATTAAATTTTTTTTTTTTTTATTAATTAAATAATTTTGGGTTTCCCCAGGGTTTGTCCGAATAGCTTTAGCCTTCGTTTAAACCCTTTTGCCACGATACAATGTAAAAAAATTTAGCGAAATTTTGTAGAAAATTATTATATAAAAAAAATTAAAAATTAAAAACAAAAAAACAAAAAAAATATTAAATTATTAACTAAAATGAGTTTGAATGAATGTATATATTTTTTGCTTCAATTTTTTATTTTAAGAGACACAAACAAACAAATTAAAAATGTCTTGCAATGAGCTTAATCAATAATTATCGGATAAGTTGCCATTATATTTTTATTTATTTATTTATTATATTAAAGTTTAAGTCCCATGGAAAAATTTAAATAAGAATTTACAGTTAAAAATTTATTTTACAATTAAGTAAAAAAATTATATGATAAATAATCAAATTTAATGAGCTCATGTAATGATATAAAATAAAATAATGAAACAATTAGAACAAAAAAGTTGTTAGACAATAGAGGAAAAGTTATTAGTTTTATAAAAAAAAACGATGCAAAAGGTTAGAAATTCGGCTTTAATCAAGAGTTTGTTCAATTGAATTTAATTTTTTTTTGCTGTTTATTTATTTTTTGTACAATTCTTCTATTTATTAATTTAATTTAAAATAATTATTTAGAAAAAGTTTTTTCAGGGCAGTTCCGGATTGGTGTCGCCTTCTTTTCAGCCCATAAGATCCCAATATGATTAAAATATAAATAAAATATACATGGTATGCAACATTTAAACTGGGCCTATAAATCAATATGCAATATCCAATGGAAACCACCTTTGACCATCAGTGGATCCATTTTATGTAACGGAGAACCAATGGATTTTATCAGCAAGACGACACACCGACATACATAGCTCATTCTGTGAATGATTAATTTGATAAGAACCATATAGAGATTCTACCATGATGCACAAGATCACCGGATTTCAATCCAATAGAACTATAGTCATTTTTGGATGCCTAATTGGTCAGCACCAAGATAATCTCAATTGAACAAGAGAGAAGTCCTTCACAACGAATGGATTCGTGCAAAAAATAATCGAATCGATGCTTATAAGTATTTGGCTTGTTATAAAACTAAAACCGGTCACTAAATAAAAGAAAATTTCTAAACTTTTGTAACTTTTTTTTTATTTTATTGTTTTTTTTGTTGTTTTTATTTTTTAATAAAAGCTTCTTTTTTGAAATATTAAATAGAAGGAATTTCATTTAGATATATTTTATTGTTCTCTAATTCACAATAGTTAAGATAAAATTAAACTGGTTTCTAAATAAATTTTATGATTAATTAAATTTCTTCTAAATAATTAAGCTCTACAAATTTTGTTTAGCATTTTTATTTCTTTATTGATGTTTAATTTAAAAAAAAAATTTGAAAAAGTAAACAGTAATGTATAGATGTAAAGAAGTAAAGATGATGTTATTTAAGTGAATTTATTTTCTTTCAAACTTTCTGTATTTAATTTCTAGCTTAAACAGAGACCTAATCGAAAGAACCAGAATATATTATTTTTATTATTATGATTTTTCGATGTTTTGATTATTCTTCATAATTTTAAATAAATGGAGCTAAAAAATGACGCAGAATTAAATTATAGTATTATTGCTTAAAATTTTTATTTAAAATTAAAAATAGTAAGTTCCATCAGCTTGTTCTACTTTTCTTAATCTTGTTGTAAAACATTCAACTGCTCTCTTTATTTCTTCATTTGGAACGTTATTTATTGATTTTTTATTTTCTTTTTTAAAAATCCCAAAATCGGTGTATCGTGAGTATTTCATCCTTGTTACTACTGCATTCCAAAAATAATAATCGCAAGGATTAAGATCAGAAGAATTAGGTGGCAAGTTGTTTTTTTAATGAATTAATGCAAGTTGTTATCACAATATTTCTGACACACTATTGTAGTATGGGATTTGGCCCCATCTTGCTGAAAAATCCATTTATCATAACCAAATAACTTCCGTCCATGTCTTTTTGCAAATGGTAATATTCTTCTTAGATAATATTGGGAGTCAATTGTATCTCCTTTTTAGTTATGTTTAGAATTTAAAATAAATATACTTAATATTTTAAAAATCTGCATCTAAAAATTAAGGATCAGTTGCTCCTTTTTCAGTTAGACCAATCCATACCATTACTGATAATGGGTACGTATTTACACCATGTAAACCTTTATATGAAATTAAAAAAAAATGTCTTATAAATAAAGTCTTTTGAGGTTTTTAATCAGAAAACAAGAGTAATAGTTAAAAAGTTAAAGTTTTAAATACCAAGTTTAAGTAAAGAGAAGGATCAGCAGGATATGAGCTCCATTTTTATCCACTTCTTCTCTAGAAACAGCATATACTCTATCATTTTGCTTGTTAAGGCCCCCATCAAGAGTGAAAATTTTTCCATCTTAAAATATTATCTTAAGATTTTTGAATTCAGTTAATAGTTTTCTTCTCCAAAACCGGGTAAATTGTAACCGCTTCAATATATGGCTTTTGGTTAATAATGGGATTTTTATTTTCTTATAAACCTTTTAAAATATTAAGATTGAAAATAAAATTTAAGAAACAAAACGAAAACTTTGAAGTTTAAATCTTTTTTGATATTGAAGACAAAACCAAGAGAAATAATGAAGCTTCTCACTAACTGTACACATTTTTTTTCATATATTTTTTTTCTGAAAGAGCATTATCTCAGTAAAGATAAACAAATAAATAAATAGATTATTTAAAAGTAAAAAAAAAGAATTTCAAAATTTTTTCAAAGTTCCAAATAAAAATTTAACTCATTCTTTTTCACTAAAGTGTTTTATTTGAAATACTTGCAATATTAAATTAAAATTATTTTTTTATTTGAAACCGAAAAGAATACCGAATTCCCTCGTTTGATTATGCTGCACTACAAGCTAGGACATGCAAATTAAAAAATCAAACTAAAAATATTCTAGAATGGATAAGATGTACTTTGGTGATTGGTCCAAAAGCTGGTAGCTTAATTTATGGTGCAGCATAATCGAATGAGCGAATACGGTATTTGAAATATCGCACTTTTTCAATATTATTTCAACATTTGGTACATTTTGAAATTCAAACACAAGAAATTAAACCAAATTTTATTGATATTATTTTAAGTAAAGATTTTGTCAAGTATTCAAAAATTAATTTTTCAGGAGAAAATCAAAAGAGCACTTGATTTTCAAATTTTGAAAGCTTATTAGCTAAATTGATGAAGAAATGGAAACTAACAACCATTTTTAAAGAATACTTATAAGATTTTTTTATCAAAATATTTTATTTTGAATTAAAATTCGCAAAAAAATTCAATAAATAAAAGTATGAATTTTACAAAATCAAAAATCAAAATTTTTTTTTTTCGAAAAAAAATAAATACATTTTATTCGTTTTATTTAGCATTTTTTTCTAACCATTTAATGCAAATATCTCTAATTAAATTTTGACCAACTCTTTCGGCAACATTGGCTATATGCTTTACTATGTCGACTCTTTCCAGTCTTATTGCTATTAAATAGGCTGATTTCAATCTTCCATTTAGAATGAAAGCGTTGATTTTGTTTTCATCACTCTTTATTAGTTGTATAAGACTCTCAATTTCTTTACTATATTTTGAGACCTGTTGGTGTCTATTGAAAGCGTTTGCATCATTTGAAGTCTGATTCTGACAATTTTCGTTATTAATTGCTGCAAAAACTCGAATACATGTTGAAATGCATTCATCAAATGTGACGTTTTTATCCTCTTTATAACCAGATTCATCAATGCATTTTAACAGGTTGTTAATTTCTTTAAAGTTAAACTGTTTTGCCAGTTCCCTTGATATTTGAGTATAAACCAAAGTAGAACTAAGGTTGAAACACTTTTTTTTGAAAGCTAAAATAGAACAGCTAAAAAATTGGAGAATTTTACTTGAATTATCCTAATGACAAAACCAAAACCTTCCTGAACTGAATTACCTACCATTAAAATTTGACAACATAAAGAAATTTTCGCGTCATTGTTACCAAATAAAGTCGATGGTTTATCGTCATTAAATGTTTCTTTTTTATAACTGCAAATGAATTTGGTACATTCTATCTGTAAATTTATGGCATTTATGTAACTTCATTTTAAAAAATTAATTTAAAAAAGTAATTTAAAATTTGTGAAATTATTTACCTATCGATTTCTTGAGGAGACATTTGCTTTCGTAAATTATCATTTTTTAGTCTCCATGACTGGTTTGGCAAGATGTTTTGTTTTTTAGATAAAGATTCTAGATATTGCTCAAGATGTTTTCTGGCTTTATTCAAATAATGAAGATTGCTAAATAAATCTGAGTACATTTTGGCGTTTTTTGTAAAAAAATATATGCAGCTCATGCAAGATCGAACGAAATCCTTAAATTTTTTAAAAAAAATCACTACCTAGGTGTTTCATTTCAATAAGCATACTTTCATTTGAATTTGAAAATCATATAGACTATTAATAAATCCATTCTTTTCTAAAAATTTTCCAATTGCCGAATAATATGGATAAAGTCTGCTCTGGAATTTATCCATATTTAGCATAAGTTCGATCAATGCAAAAAAGTCTCCGTTCCTCAAGCTAGTTATCAAAATTGTTTCAACAAAGATTTCAGCATTACATTTCTTTAAATAATTTAAGTTTCAATATTAGTAATTATAAAAAAATTTCAAATGATTCAGATTAATTAAATTTATAAAAATACCTTCTCTACAAGATATTCAATTGCGTTTTTCAGAAAACCATTACGTTGAAGAAATGAAGCAACTAAACCATGACTACCATATGTTTCCAAATAGAATATCGACTCTTCAAATTCTATATTATTCAAACTATTAGTTCCAACAGGATACTAAACGTCGAAAAAGATTTATTTACTGTTTTATTTTTCACAGTGCTGCTATTATACTATGAAATTACAATTGTTAAATATGGTAAGTTAATGATTAAATAAGGATACTTTTTGATAAATTTAGTAAAAGAATATTTCAAATGTGCATGTTCTTTTTTAAATTTCATAGATTATTATAAAACTGATTATTTTGATTTTTTGATCAAAATTTTTGTCAATTTTAACTCCTGTTATTTTTTGGTAAAAAAATGAAGAAAATTTTTTAAAATTTTGGGTATTTCGACTAAGTGATCTTTAATATCACCAATTATGAGATCATAGTAATTTTTAATAATCTTTAATTTAATAAAAATGTTTTCAAAATAAAATTAAAAATACTAGGTTTAGTTAATAGCAATAAAAATCAAAAAAGATTTTAAAAAGAATTGACTGTTTAACAAAAAAGGCAAATTATTCTTTATCGTCATGATTATCCAAAAATGACTCAAGAAAACGACTCAATTGTCTATATATTTTAGTGAGAAATTGGGTAAGCGAGCTCCAAGACAAACTATTGCTGATATTTTGGCAGATGAATGTAGGCTCTAAGGAGATGTCCGTTAATTAAATTTTATTATTGTTTAATTTATAATAAATATATGTAAATTGTTTATTAAAATATTTTTTAAATTTATTCCGGCAAAATTCAGATTTTTCCCCAATGCCGGAGTATCGAGAGTTCGGCAGTTTCGACAATCCGGCAAAAAAATATTTTCCGAATTTGGCCGGATTAACGAAGGTTGACTGTATAGAAAAAACACAAATAAGAGGAAATTTATATTGATTGAGGTAATTTAGAGATTGAAATCAACAAAAAATAGCAAAAACGCATTAGAAAAGTAAATTTAATGGAAAATTAGATATTTTAATTAACAAAATAATTTATGAACCGAAATGAGTTTAAACAATATCAAAATTAGAGATTCTTAATTTCAGTATTATTAGTCAATTCTTTCAATTAATCAACTAAAATCTTTTATTCAAGAATTTTTTTATTTATTTAAAATTCAATATTTTATTTATTTATTTATTTCTCAATATTTTACCCTGTACATTTAATATTTTTTTAACAAATAACGATAAAAATAAAGCTAATTGAATAAAACAAAACAATTTTAATATTGGCTTTAAACTTTCAAAAAGAAAAAATAATAATATTTACATTAACTGACAATTTATTTGATTTAAAATTGATACCAAATTTCTACCAAGTCTATAGTAGAAGCTAAAAAATAAATAAAAATGGAACTTGTTCACAGTATCAGCCAGCTGATTGCGTCTAATTAACAGAAAATTTAATACAAGAATCTGATGATGAAAGTGATAAAGACTTATTCACTGAAAACTGTAAATAAATTATGTATAAAATGAAACGCTTTAATAAAAAAGAAAAAAGGCTCTTATGTCCGAACGGTTACACAAAAAAATAACGATTTTATATAAATTATTTTTTTAATTTAATAAATTTTTTGGCAAATGCTAGCAAAAAAATATTTTAAGCATTTGAAATCAGAGTTGTTTAAAAGTCAGAGTTTTGACTTTTTGGAAAAATTTTTAAAGTCCTGAACGGTAAAATTCTCACGTAGAATTTAGAATTTAAATTTTTCCAGTAAGACGAGACTTTGACTTTTAAAACAAAAAATTTAAAAGTGCAAGTCATGACATTGACTTGGATTAGACTTTTTCGGACTTTTTTTCATAACTTTTGTACAAGTCTGTTTAAAATTCAATGATACAGATATAAATTTTCAAAGCTTGTAACTTTTCTAAAATGTATTTGTGATTTGTTCTTTTTGAAATTATTTAAACTCTAACAATATTTAAAAATTTTTCTAACAATGGTGAAAGGAGTTTAATTACTCAAAGCCATTTAAAAAATATATTAAATAAACTATCAAAAAAAAAATAAATAAGTTTTCTAAGACAGAAAATTAAAAATGTTCTCTTTTCAAATTCAGTCAAATAGTTCCAATTAGATTTTGTACATTTTTTGATGATGGTTTTTTGTAATTAATATAACTTTTTCTTAGAGAATTATTAAAAATATCCTTAATTTAGCATAGTAAAGCTAGAAAAAGGTAATTTCATAGTATCGTAGTGGCACTGTTGTAAGACATAAATACCATTTTAGGATCAGATACTAGACTCTCTATGTTAATTGGCTGTGAAAGTAGATTTTTTATATTCTAAATAATATTTAATAATATTAGATTTATTTAAATTAACTTTAGAAAGCAACAACAATTATTACCTTGACTATTCGAATTGGCGCAGTTGTTTCGAAATAGGTTAGTATGTCGTTTAAAATTTTTAGATTAGCCGAGTTGTTCAAGGCATTTTTTTCAGACAATGGTTTGAGACATTTTTCGAATTTGGTTCTTGCTTCTTTGTAGTTTGAACGCTTGAGTTCGACAAGACCCCACGAAGCCCAAACTGTCTGCGTGTCTAGTCCACATTTTGTGCTCAAATTCATAGCTAATTCATGTCGCTCTTCCTCTAGCAAACGATTTCTAATCCTACGCACCGATTCACTGTTCATCAATTCATTGAGAGATGGAATTATGGAACAGTTGGCTAGCAAAAGTTGCTCCAAAACATCAATCAAACTCAAATAGCTATCGCACAAAGAAATAATATTGGACGATGAATTTTCAAGCAGTTTAACTTTGGCATTTTGAAGTAGATATTTTATCATGTTGATGACCAGACCATGGTCTTCTTGCTGATTGGCATTCTGAAGATAAAGACTCAAATCGTCGCATAAACTCAGCAGACTCTTGCCACACTCCAATGAGTTGTCGTGTAAATCAAGAATAGAGAGACACAGCGAAGTGCTTGGTGCTTGTGAATAGCGAAAATTTTGACGCACTTCCTCGTCACGTTTCAAACTAGTTTCATTGATGCTATTTCCGATCAGATAATAATTCATTTTTTCGTCATTAGACTCGTGGCTAATATCTTGGGCTAAAACGATGCTTTTTCGTTTAGTCCGCTTGGTGCTCACTTCATGTTCAGTTGACACAATTTGGTCATTTTCTTTAACAATTTCCAATTGTCGAAAGCAATCGTCGCACGTTCGCCTAGCCACATTCTGAATTAGAGTTGATCTTTGCGAACAAGCACCACACACAACTCTTCCACAACGTCTGCAATGATGACGTCTATTTATCAAGCTAAATCTAGACGCCTTGCACACCATACAGTCATTTACTTGTTCGTCCTTGATCCAGTCTTCTTTGTTCGGCGGAATAATCGGCATCACAAAATTGTTGTTGGCTTTGGGAGAATTTTCTTCAAAGAGTGAAGCTTTCGATTTGAAGTTGGACAAAATTGAATTTGTACTTGGCGAAGATGCCGTGTTAATTATTGAACTCATCGGCTTGTTGAACATTTTGGGCCGCAAATTATTAGGCGATTTGTTTCTCTCCTGTTCACTATTGTCGCTCTCGATGTCTCTGTAAATTTGAAATTCTAATGCTTTATGAGCATACTCGACCAACAATATGTTTATATCATTGTTTAGTTTGGAGTCGTTCAAATAATCTCGACTCAATTTTATTGTTTTTGCACAAACATCCAATTTTGCATTCATCAAAAGTTGTTCAATTATTAAAATTGGCTGCGAATGATGACGCTTGTACGAGTCGAAATAGACACTTTCGTCTTGTACCAATATCTGGAACATTTTTGCTGTAAGCTGAATTACTTTAAGTTCTTTTAGTTGATGATGGTTGAGCAAATGCATATAGTTTTTAATCAAAAATTCACTCAACGAAATAAGAACTTGATTGTTCAAGTCATTGAAGTCTTTTAGTTCATTGATCAACTTGAAGCAAATGTCAAACAGATACAAATCATATTGTGGCCTGTTGTTTTTCGAAAATGAAATGCAATCTTTGAGAATGGACTGCAAGTCGATTTCGATGATGCTACTCACCGCATTCAAATTCAACAGCCGAAATTTCAAGTGACCAAATTCAATTTTGAATTGTAATTTTTGATCTAAACAAAATTTTTCAATTAGATACTTGGCGCTGACAAATTTGTCATTGAGCAAAAATAGGTCCATGATCAATTGCCTCGTTTCGTCATCGTCGTCTTGATCGCCAGATCTTTGCAGCTGAGCTTTTGCATACTGCCAAGTCAGACATCGCTGGCAAACTTTTTTGATTTTGTTCAAATTTAGCAGATTGTAGTTGGCATCCAGTTCGTTAGTGGAAGAAAAGCTAACTGGATTATTTGAATCATAGAAGCCTGCTGCGTCCTGCACCTGCTGGTGTTCGTAGTATTTTTCCAGAACATTTTGTGCACACAAAATCAAGTCGTTGTAGGCAGTGAATTCTTTTTTTTTGTCGTCTAAAATTTCGATCAAACTGCTCAAATATTGAGCCTCGTTGGAGTCCAAGTCAGCTAGTTGAAAAAATTGACACTTTTTGATACAAAAATCGACTAGTTCAAGACAGCCGTCAATGGACCATTGGTCAATTAGTCCAAACACAGCTCTTATCTGACGGATAAAGTTGTTTATTTTGAACAAGTAATAGTATGACTTGTCGAAGTGTTTTGCTTCTTGGTTGGCAAATGATAAGCACGCATGGTCAAATAAATTGTAAATGTCCTTTTGGATGAACTTTGAGTTTATTGTCAACGAATTTATTTCAGTTATAAATTGGACAGAAATTTCCAAATTGTTAACTTGAGTCAAATCACGAAAGTCGTAGAATTCCTCGTTGTCTTGAGTACAATCCTCAAGCAAATCGATCACTTTCTTCCATTCGTGCTTGATGCTGTAATAGTTAGCCAAGTCTATTATGTTCTCCACTTTGACTTCTTCTGTTTTGCTATTGAGCAAAAATTGTGTAACCATGTCCAATTTTAAGTCCATGTTCAAGTGACTCATGTAATCGAGTGGCACGTACAGCTGAATGAATCTATTTAAATAGTTATTTTTACAGTTGTTTATATTTTGTTCGTATTCGATTAAATTTTTAACATTTATCTCACTCATTGCTGTGAAAAAATCGTCCCGTATTCTAATGTCAAACAAAAAGCCCAAATTTTTCAAAATCAAAGGTGAACTTTTGCTGATGTACTCTAAACACTCAACATTGAGCAATTTTTTCGAGCACACAATCTCTCTTTCGCCTTGAATGTTTTCCAGACCTATGTCTTTTTGCTTATTCTGCAATTTTTCTATCTGGTTCTTGTACCATCCAATTGTGTCGTTTGTCATCAAATCGTCATCTCGAACAAGACAAAATTTTGCCGAACTCTTCAATTCAACTATTGGAAAGGGCAGCTCTTTTCGTCCAAATTGGTCAATGTTTTCTCCATAGCAATGAATTGAGTCCAAATTGAGCAATTTTTTAATATTCTCTTTTAGCTCGGCATTTGCTTGATCGACCAGAAATTTTACAAGATTGTCGAGGCCATCGTTTGTGTGCTCCAAATTGGGCACAATAAAATTCGAAAGTTTGTCATCAGTGGCATGATCCGAAAAACAAAATAAGTTTTCTAGAAGCAAACTGGGCACGTACAAAATTTCGTTTTCATTGTCAGCAAAAACGGTTTGATTTAGAAAATTTTTCATTTGCATTTGAAGCTGATCATCTAGCCTTTGGTCTGAATCGTAAACGCAAATTGGCGGGTCGCTTTGCACGCAATTAATTAGAGCAAACATAATTCTATGATCCAGAGTGTCGGGAATGTATCTGGACCACAGAGGCTCCATTTTTAAGTCGAGTTTAAATAGCGAATATTGATATGGTTTTTTGTGTTGTTCTGCTTTGGTGCTATTGGACGAGTTGTCCGTGTCTGTTGAAACCAGCTTAGGACTGGAGCTCAGTTTGAGTGGCGAAATGCGGTTGAAGATGGATTTTTTTTTGGAATTTTTGGCCTCAATTAAAGGCGATAAATAAATTTGGTTTTCGGACGAAATAAAATTGTTCGATTGATATAAATTTTGGTTCTTTTTTTTCAACAAAATAAAATGTTTTAGATCAAAGAGACTAACACAACCCATTTGACCAACTTTGTAGCACATTTTTTGCTCGAATAACATTTTAAAAGTTTTATTTTTGTGCAAATAAATGTCAGCGGTGTCGCTGAGAGCTAAAGTGTCATTCAGAATAAGCAGCTTACTTTGATTTGTGTTTGGTTTGACAATTTTGGTCTTGTTAGATTTTAGTGAAAGCAAAAAAATATTCGCGTGAATACTAAGCAAATTGTGAAGATTTATAAAAAAACTCAATTTTTCATTTTTTGTTTTTAAATAGTCCAAATTTAGATGCTGCAGTTGTTGGCTCATTTTTAAATTTTTTTTTAAATCAGTAGAACTGTATATTTGCAGCAAGGATTTTGCACTTGAATTTTTGCTCAATTGACAACACCTCAACACGTTAAAAAGCAAATCCTTTACAAAATCATGCGGCTTCTTAATCGAACAACTGAACACACTGTTTTCGTTTAGTATGGAATAGAAAAATTCATTTTTGTATACAGACACGTTGGACATCAATTTGAGTTTGTCAATACGTGGAAGGTTTGTTGATTTGTTTTCGCAACTTATCAGCTTAAGTCTTGGACATGAATTGTGCAAAATGATAGCTGTCAAGTTTAAATTAAGATTTTGAGTAAGCGGTTCGATGGATTCTGGCCTCAATAGATCATCAAACAAGAGCTTACATATCAATGATGCAGGCGAAAAATCTAAAATTGAAAAGTTACAATCCAGGCTTGATTGAACACTATTTTCTTTGAGATACTGGTACAGTGTCTTTGTGTATTCATTAAATGACATCAAATAATTGTTGTTCGAATCGTTGCACATCGATTCTGATCTAGAGTATTTATCTTTTTTAAATTGAACATGCTCACTATTGTCAGTGAACGTGTCCGCACCATCAGGACCATTTGTTTTTGAGCTTTCCGTTTTCTTTGACTTTTGAATGAAACAATTCAATACGTCAAAACCTTGTTCTGTTTTGCTCTTTAGTTGATTCAAAATTTTTTCATAGACAACATCTAAATTTGCTTCTTCGCTTGCGCACAATTCTTCTAAACATAAATCTATCTGACTTGTCAATTCTAAATAATTGTTTATTTTTTCAAATATGCATTGGACAGTTTGGTCAGAATTTTTGGCCAAAATGGACACTCCATCATGAGCGATAATGTAGTCGAGAAAAAAATGCTTTCTGAGCGCATTTTCTTTTTTAAGCGTCATGTCTAAAGCGTTGATCGAATCGATGTAAACATTAATTTTATTTCCAATTTGCTTGTCCAAATATTCCAGGTCTGGATTTGCTTGTGACACTTTTTGATCGAGATTGACCGAAGCGAATTCTATCAGACTTTTAACAATATGCATGTCAATTTTTAATATCGCCACTAAATCACATATCAATATGGACTGAATCAAAGGTTTGCCCTTTTCAGTCTGAGTTAAATTGTCAATTATCTTGCTTATGTTTAAGCTGAGTAAACTTTGCTCGTGAATTGTTTCACTGGACTTGAGACAATCGAGCTGCACAATCTCTTCTACTGACTCTTTGACAATGTTGTTAAAAATAATCTGCTCGAACTCAAATAAATTGGCCACATCTTGTCTCGTCGAGTAAATTTTGATCAATTGATTGGCTTCGTTCGATTTAAATTCTTTCAAACACATCACCGACAAAGTTTTTATGTCACACAACAACTTCATTACAACCGAGTTGCTTTTCTTGTTATTGCTCTGAGGATAGATCAAGCTCAAGCTTCGATGCGATTCCAGCGATCGTCTTTTGTCTCTATGCAGATGGCTAGTCTTGAGATCAGAGTTTTTAAACGAACGATTCAGTGACAATGTCAAATTTTCGTTTTTAATTGATTCATAGTTTGTTATACTTGATATGTTGGAATCTCGGCGTTGTCTCTTCTTCATGAATTGATAAACTAAATGTTGTTCGCACTCACTGGCCATGCATTTTGAGTGGCACTTTAAAATGCTTATTTGTCCGAAATCGATGCTCACATTGCTTGGTTTAATCAATTGAAAACGCCACAAAGTCTCATTTACTAGTTGGAGCAATTTTTTCGAACGCGAAAAAATACTTTGGAAATTGTCAATTTTACAGTCAAGAGAAGAATAGGAATTTAGGCACTCTTTTAGAACAAGCAGTATGTCCCTGCATAGAAAATCATTAGCTAAAAAATGGTCACCGCCTCCTGCGTTTTTAGTGTAAGTGTAATGAGCGCAATCTTCAATTTCCCTGTTGGTTTCGTGTCGCGATCTTCGAGAACGTCTCGATTTAACATCAAAATTAAGGTCCGAGGAATTTTTTGAAATTAAAGCATCACTTGGCATCAATTGATTTAGACCGGCTGCTGAATTTTCGTAAATTGACAAGTCCGTTTCTTTGTCAACAATTTCTACTATTTCAAAATCATCAATGCTATTTCGCTTAGCGTTCTCTATCAAAATCATGGGGTTGTACACATTTTCTGGGTCATCTGTTAGCTGGTCACTTTCATCTTGGGATGCTTTGAACAGATCGTTGCTGGTTACAAAAATAAGAGCGTAAATATTCTCCAATATTTCCAAACGATAATCGAATGAGTCAATTTTGGAGATAGTTAATTTGACATTCTGCAAAATTTGAATAACATTTTGATGATAGACACGCTTTATTGATTCTAATTGTAGCTCAATGTTTTCGTTTTCATCCATTCGTGCCTCAGAGGTCTTGAACATTTTAGCTTTGTTTGATTTGGTTTTAACTTTTGATTCTAAATTTTGGTAGAGTTTTTCGTTTAAATTCTCACAACAAAATAGAATGCATCTCAAAATTTGATTAATACAGTAAAATCCATTGAAAACATTCAAACTTTTTTGTTGAATTGGACAAATTTTTTCATTAACTTCATCAATAAATCGAACACATTTTGTTTCAATTAAATCGTCTAAATTTTAAAACAATTACTAAAAATTATGTAAATTTAAATCAGGTTTACCCCTTTCAATTAAAGTATTGCAAATTATTTTAGTAATTTCAGAATGATCAATTTTATTCAGATTTAGGTAATCGTTGATGATATTTAGTGGAAGACGCTTATGCAAAATTTTCATCAGTTGCTTGAAGCATGTTTCATTAGTTTGGTTTCTTTTTAAAGAGTTTGTTGATGCTTGACTTTAATTTCAAATCATTTTATTCCTTTGTTTCTAAATGCGGCATCAAAAACCAAAAAATACAGTTTGCTCAATGTATTAATTTTTTAGATTTAAATGTTGATTTAAATGAATAAAGAATTTTAAATTTTTTTGTGATTTTTTTTTATTTTGTTTCATCTTTGAAAAATAATTTTTGATTTTAATGGACCATAAAAAATTTTTTACAATTATTAGATTTTTTACAAATTCAATTTAATCTACATTGTGAATTTTGGTACAAAATAAAAATTAACGGACCAAATAAATGCTCTGTAAATTGTAGGAAAAAAAGCATCCTTGTTATCATTTATTTGAACTAAGTTTAACCATTTCCTGAATTATGCAGATTTATTGCAGAGTTTTGCAGAATCAGTTAATTGGTGGTAAAGAGGAAGTTTTAGTTGCTACAATTTGCAGAGAATGTTTTGGTCGGTTTGGCATTTTTTGAACATAATGATCGCCTCTATTTTTTAATGCCAGTCTTTTTTTAAAGTAAATTTTTGTTAATAATGATTTATGGCCAAATAAATTAAAAATTAAAAAGAAAATCATTTATTATTTGGCATTTACTTTTAAGTGTAATTATTAATTTATCAATTCAATTATTGTATAATTTTAAGAAAATGTATAGGACTGCTATAGCTGAAAATAAAACGCTCAAGTGTTCTCAGCTTTGTGGATAAGATCCACGCAGTTATCTACTACTACTACTACTACTACTAAAAGAGATTTTTTTTGAATAAATAATATTTAAAATTCCTGGTTAAATTAAAAATATAAATTCTTTTTTTAATTTCATTTTAAGTTCAAAGACAATTTAAAAGGCTAGAATTTTTTTTTGTAACTAAAATCACTTTTTTTATTACTAAAATAAATCTACTTTATATAAATGTTACATGCATAAATACATTTTTTATAAATAAACAACTTTTTTGATTTAAAAAACGCTTTTCATATATATGACCTTTTCTGACATGAGAATTACAGTGGTGTTACTATAAAGAGATTTAGCATTGTTTACAAAATTTTGAAAAATTTTAAAAATTGGTTAAATTACGTTTTTTTTTTTTATTACAAACAAAGACAGAAAATAACAAAAAAAAATGCGGAGAAATGCCTTAAATTTTTCAGCTTAAATTCAAATTAACTTAAAAAAATTAAAACACAACTAATATTGTTTTAATTTAAAAAAGAAGTATAGTACATTTCTAAAATAAGTATACGGTTTTAAAGCACCGCAACACCAATGTATTTTCCAAAATTTAATTTTTTTACCAAATTTTTAAAATGCTTAATTTGAAAAGTGAATCCGATAGTAGTTTTATTGAAAGAAGGGACACTTTAGACTTTCTAGCAAATACCAGATAAAGTTAAAGACTAAAAAGAAAGTAAATAAAGCCGAGTTTTTTGGATTTAAGAAGTCAATTTAAGATATTTTTTTTTCGAACTAAAAAATCAAGTTTTTTTACTTTAAGTTCTTTTATAATGAAAAGTCTTTAATATATAAAAATTATTTTTATCCAAATAAAATCGTTATTTACTCAAGAATTTGTTTTTTGTAGAAATAATTAAATTTTTACAGTTGAAGTAAAATTAGAGATAAAAAAGTAAAGGCCATTTAGAAAAATTAAAATTTTCGAAACATGATTTGTTTTTTTAGATTTGAACCCGATTCTTTTTCAAATAATATTACTTAATGCAATATTAAATTTCAAAAATTAATATATCAATCAAGCCTTACATACTAAAAATACTATAATTCAAGTCAAGATTTAATTTTCGAAATTTGATGCCGCTTTTAAAAACAAGGGAGAATGGGTTTTCTTTAAAAAAAAAATACCTGTTTTGTTGAAAAAACCAATTGACAAAATCCAAATGAGTTTTCAAGAAATTTCCAATTTGGTCCACCAGCGTTTCTTTACTGTTGTTTGAACTCAGTATATTGACTAATTTTTTTGCTGAATTTATATCCTTAACTCTAGATATTCCGATCAATAAAATAATTGGCTTTAAGAAACTAAATTCTCTTATTGAAAAAATTGAGGTTAGAAAATCTAGTTGATTTTTTGAAATAAGTTTCAGACATTCCTCGACTAATGATTTTACCAAACATCGCTTCTCAACTAACGTAAACAAAAATAGCTTTTTCCATAAAAAGCTGTCAGTTTTTTTGTTGCTCAATGAATGTTTAATTATGGAAAGGACAACAAGATTTTCATCATTAAAACTTTTTGAAATAATTGCTTGACGATCAATTTCATAATTGATTTTGGTGAACAATTCCAAGAGTGGTGAACTTTTGTCCCTATCTAGCAGTGCTAGTTGTACTTTTGTAATATTGAGTTCCAAATGCTGTAAATTTTCACTAAATATTTCTCTTAGCTTGAAGCATGTATTTCTGAAAAAACGTTGCGTCATAGCTATTAATTCAAACTTTCTATTACTGTTGAATGCTAGTGAATTTAACTTTTGGTAAACTAATAGTAAATTTATCAATGAAAATATGTCTGAAGTGGATTCATTTAGATTGTCTTTTGCTTTAATGACGTTCGATTCAAAAGTATTTAAACTTTCACTAAGCAATTTAAGGTGAAATTCTATTAGACAATATTCAATATTTGGATTTTTTAAGAGAATTAAGTTCAATAGATTTTTGGCTTTAAGGACATCATTAAACATAATGTTCTTAATAAACTCTAATGTTGGTGATTTCAATTGAATTTCAGAATCGAAATTTTTTGCGTCGTTTACTATTTCCTCTAGTTCATCTTTGATAATTTTAAATTGATGTATCATAGAACTTTTCATTTGACAATTACTATTGGCAATTTTATCGAAATGAGAATAAAAAATAATTCTCAATTCGATTAGATCTTGTAAATTGTTTTCAATCAAAAAGTCTGGATAGATTTCCAAAATAGTTTGGCATAAAAGACGTGAAAAATAAAATGGTGATTTAATGCTGAGTGATGCACCGCTTGTAAAAGTAAAATTTAGTAATGTGTTCTTAAAATAAAAATTTAAAAATAATTACCAATAAACTTCCGGGTGCTTGATGATTGAGCTAAATACTGAATCGAAGTTGACAAATAAAAGCTTTTTATCCTGAATCAATTGTTTTAGACATGTTTTTGCAATTTGCCACTGACCAAGGTTAACATTGTTACAAAAAAAATTGAATAACTGATTTGCTGAAGTTTCTATTTCCTTGCCAAAATTATGGTCTAATGTCAATATGTCCATTATTGATTTATATTTAATTTAAAAAAATATTAATATCTTAGTCTTATGACTAAATTTAAAAAAAATAAAAATATTTAATTTTGTATGGAAGTTTTGATAGCAAAATTAAATTAACTTATTATTTGAATTAATTTAATTTTTTGAAGACATAGATTGAAATAGGCGATGTAAATGAAAATGAGAAGATTTAACAAGTAATATTCCTGTGCTTTAGTACTCACATAAACATCTTAAAGCTTTGATTTTCTATCTTTCTTTAACATAAAACTACGAAATGTAATATTAAAAAACTTAAAAGACATATTTGGAAAAAATTTGTCTAAAATGTCAAGTCCAAGTCTAGCAATCGGTCATGATCACCGACATATGAATTTTTTGGCCATACAGGTAGCTATTGTGGCAGCCTAGTTAAAGTTTAATTCCAAGTCTGGACTCTACTTGACTTAAGACTTGTGAGTTTTAAACAACTCTAATTTTAATGGGCCGTCGACCCCGGTTATAAAAACTTGTCAAATTTTAAAAAGATTAAAATTTTATTAAAACTTTAACAGAGCCCCCAATTCACTGATTCTCAAGATATCATCGCTCAGAGAACAGGGAATCTTTAGTTTTTCTTAAAAAATCTACTACTTATATTTAATTAAATACCAAATCTTATAATATACCCGCAGAAGCCTATTTTATGCATTTTTTGCTCACTCATGGTCTTATGCACACAATCAATTTCTATTTTGAGGATATTCTAATAAGATTCAGAAAAATGCCCATTGGTTCTACTATTAAAATCTTTATTCAACTGCGCATTTTAAATAGGCCTATTTGGGACTTTGTGAATTTTGGTACAAAAAAACAAAAACAGAATGTAAAAAACGCCAGAACTTAAATCTTGACCGACTAAGACATGTTTTGTAAATTGTAGCAACTGATACATTCTCTGTATCATCACTTAAAGTTAAGTTGGATTTTTAAAATAATATAATATCCCAAATTCACAATTTTCTGAATTTAGCATATTTATTGTAGAGTTTTGCAGAATCAGCATATTATTGGTACAAAGGATGTATCAGTTGCTAAAATTTACAGAACATTTTTTGGTTCTTCAGAACCCAAGCTTTGGCATTTTAATATAATATTTTTGTATTTTGTTTCAAAATTCAAAATGCTCCTATTTGGATCCTTGAATTCGATTCGATTAATGTCTTATTTGATTTCGGTAGTGTAAATAAAATTCAAACTTTTAGTCAAACTTAAAATCTTTAGAATTTTCTTAGATCTTTTTTGAACTATAAATATTAATTAATTTAATATATCTATTTTTTTCTGATGTTTAAGTAATGTCTGAAGTCTAGTTTAAGTAATGAAAAATGTTCAAGACTTGCAGAACTATCTTTATTCAAAATTTCTAACAAGTTAAGCAAATCTTATTTTAAATAAAATAAAAATTTAATATATTAAAATTGAATTTTTTTAAATCATATTTATAACTATGGGTTAATTATTACAAAATCACTATCGGTATTGGGATGTTTGGAATTTTGGATTGCATTTGAATTGGCTTTAAAATTACCGGTTGATGCTGAAAATGAATTTAGATTAGATTGACTATAAACAAGCTGATGAGTTGTCCTTCGAATCCAATCATCTTTGAATACATGTATTGTTAAATGGTGAATAACACCTGCTAGTTTATGCCAAACATGAGCCAAAACCAGTTGTTCATCAGCATCACGTCTTATTCTAACATGGAGACTTCCAGCTAGAACACCAAATGATATAGTCCAAAAATGTTCATCTCGAAATTCCAATACTCCATCTAAAGTACTAGCTTCTCTCAATATTTTATCCAATTGTGTTATTAAATGACTCGGAGTAGTTTGAAGTAGAATTTTTCCGGTAAAAATTGCAAAGGGTGTCATAGTTCCAATGGTTGTGGTTGCAATTAAAAGTGCTGCATAAACATCTATCATATGGCTAGAGCCCAATTGTATTAATAAAAAGGATCCAGCAATAGTTACAAAATTTATAAATCCTAATAATAATATCGGATTCATACGTGGCAACAAAAGTTTACTGAAAAATGGAATAATTCGACATGTCCTTTAAAAATTATAGCTTTTTTAATTAATATTATTAAAAATAAATAAATACAAACGTTTCACTTATATCGAAAAAATGTTCTTGCAACCAGCTTGAAGACGAAGAGTTAATAACATAATCTAAGGAATCATTTTTGACACCAAGAATTAAAAAAGTATGAAATAAAAATGCAAAAATGGAAGCCGGTATTAATCTTGAACTTAATTTTTTTTTAAATACATATTTATTTTAAACTAAAATAATTTACGTGTGAACTTGTATTTCGTCAAAAAGATATTCAAAACTAAAAGAAATTTTTTAAATTTAAATTTAATTAAAGGCAAAATTTTAAATAACCCTTCTTTGATTACAAAAAATGATGCTAAAATGGTCAAAATAGCGCTTGAAAATAGCGAAAGCACTTCAAACCGTTTAAATCTTTAAATTAAGAAAGAAATGACTAATTTAATTTAAAATTAGTTCAATTACCCAAATGTAAATGATGATTTTGCCAACTGAGCTTTGGCCCAAGAATTCAAGATACCATTTAGCAAGCTTAATTGAATTAATTATTAAAAAAAATTTTTATTTAATAAAAATTACCAAAAAAAATCAAAAATTATTAAATATGTGAACGACGCTAAAGCTTAAATACAAATTTTAATTTAAAAAAAATCAAAACTATTTATTTAATTACCTAAGCTATTGGATGAATGCGACACATAAAATAGAGATAAAACGACAACACTGCTAATGATTGCCCAGTAGAAGAATTGTTTGGCCTTAAAAAAAATGACGAAAAATTTAACTTTAGATCAGTAAGTTTTTGATGTTTTTAAATATTTTCTTCTAATTAATGCGATAATTTCAATTGATATAAATCTTTTAAGATCATTTATAAAATAAGATAGAATAAAAATTACTTGTTTATTTTTTAGGAGAAAAGTAAGGTTTGTCATTAGAATTGAAAAAATATAAACTTTTTATTTAAATTTATTTTTATAAAAAATTTTCAGATTCGTATTTTATCTTAATTATGTTTTATTACGAGGAAAAAAGTATCAGAATTTTCTTTAAAAAAGTGTAACTAATAAACATGATAAAAAGTAAAATTTATTTAGCACCGATAGAAATAATATAGATTAAGATATTTTGGATATTTTCAATAATATGATAATTAATTCAAACTTTCAATTGCGGATTTTTTAAAAATAAAATTAATAACGGGTATTGTTTTCAAAAAAAAAATAAAAAAAAAGCAACTATTTTTTTTCATAATTTTAGGCACAAAATTCAAAAAGCCTATTTTAAAAATCATGTTATCTCAAGAGTCCTAGTTTATAATTTAAAATATCATTCTATAGAATTTAAATTACGCATTTTTTTGTTAATTTTTAAAATTTAATTTCAAAAATTTTTGATAAATTTTGCATAGCAGCCAGATATTTTTATGAAATCAATTATAGGTATGCAAAAAATATATTTTGGATCAAATAGAATAAGATTTTTTTCGATGACATTTATAGAAATTAAGTGTAAGAGGTTAATGTATATATTTAAACTTTTGTATACACAAGACATATTAATTAACTTAATCACCTCGAAATTATTTTTATAAGAAAATGTATTTCGTTGCTTAGATATAAGTTTAATATATAAAAAAAGAGAAATACAATTATAAAAAATAATGCTAAGTCCGGCAAAAATATTTCCTGACGCATAAATTCTAGAAATTTCTCGAAAATTTTATCAAGAAATATAAGATTATTATGAAAATAAATTTTTTTCCAAGCCAAATTATTTTTTTTTCAATTATTAACAAAATCTATTTTTAAATAGAAAAACGCAAAATGTCTTCAAATCTAAAAAATAAGTTCGATGAACTGAATATGACTCAAGATGAAATAAAGCGGTTTACAGAGGCTATGAAAAAAGAAGAATTCCGCAAACTGCTAGTCGAATATGCAGAAGAGATATCAGATCCTAAAAATCGTGAGCTATATGAACAAGAGATAACCAAGCTTGAAGAGGAACGAGGAATGGATGTTGTATTTATTCATCCGGAGCCGGGCTACTGCATTAAAACTTCCCAAGATGGAGGGAAGAAATGTTTCATTAATATATGCAAAAATTCAAGCATCCAAAAACCAACAGCTAAGCGCGATTACAATAATAATAAAGGTGGTCTCTATTGGCAAATACCCCATTCGTGTTCGCCTGCCAGAGAGGATACAGACAAATCTAACAAAGAAGTTTGCAAAGTCTATGACGTTGTTTTTCATCCAGATGCTTACAGAATGGGTGAGACCAGTCAGCGCTTCAATGATTTACTCAAAGACTCTGCTATGGATACAATCGAAAAAAATTTCAGTGTCAGGCTGGATAAAGTAAATGCAAAAATTTTAAAAAATATAAGCTTTAAAGGTAAACCTACTGCTAGTGTTATAAGAAGGCCTAAAAGTGGCTTTGACTTAAATTCCGATAAGACTTCAAGTTCAAATCAAGATCCTGTTGAAAAAATAGTAGATGAGCTCAAGGTCGAGTATTTGAAGAGCCAAACAGATAAAGCTACTAAAAAAGTGGATGAAAAGCCAATTAACCAAAATGAGCCCATTGAGGACAAATTTACCAAGCCAATTTATAAAATAATATATACAGGTCAAGCAGATATTCAAGATTATGTAAATACAATTGCAAAAAATTGTATAGAAAGTACTCGTCCTAAAGAAATTAAAATTTCAATTGAACTTCCTTTATGCAAGTCAAGTGCCGATGTAATCTTGGACATTTTTGAGAAACGACTTTATCTAGAGTCCAGCAATCCATTTTATAAGCTTGACTTAAATTTGAGCTATCCAATAAATGAAAAAGAAGCTAAAGCAAAATTCGATAAGTCTAAGAAAGCTTTAAATGTGATTTTACCAGTGATTCCTTTTACTTCAAAAATTGAAAATCAATTTGAAAAACTTGAAGAATCAGTAGCTGAAAAAAATGAAGTGGTCACTTTACCAGAAACTTCGCCATCATTGCCAGAAATTGAACCATCATTGTGTCCAGTTGAAGAAAATTCCACGGATATCATTCAACAAGTCAAATATTTACTACCTTCAGAATACCAAATAACACAATTTGTTGACTCATTACAAATTTGCATTCAGCAGGAAAATTATAACCAAGACTCAATAAAAATTCAAAAAATTAGCCAAAACTCTTTGCTTCTGTATTTCGAATGCATCAGTCAATCAGGAAGTTATTTAACTTATTATAGAGCTCATTTCAATTTTTTCAAGAACGATCATATATATTCATTTAAAATATCTGACCAAGAAATTCAAAAAAATATTAAAATCACACCATTGAAAACTAAATTTGAGATCGAAATTCCAAATAGTGATGATGATGGTTGTTTGACTTGTTTGGTTAGTTCCACTCAAATAGAAGAATTTAAAAAAGATTTGGATACGAGTTCCAAACTCATTCAAATTTACAATGTGAAAAAGGAACTTAGAAAAAATGAAACTCCTGTTTCGAATAGTGATCAATCAAATTTTGATTGTAAAAAAGAATTTATCACAAATTTTCAGAACATAACACCACAAGAAGACTCTGACGATGAAAATAATCTTAATTTTCATATTGCTTGTGATGACGAAGACGAACAAACCAGCAGCTCGACAGATTTTAAAGGCTTATCAAATCAACTAGATGAAAACTCATGTTCAAATTCTTCAATAAATGGGTCTTCTTTAAAAAGTATTCTTAAGAAATCTCGGTCGATTTCAGAAGGAGAAGGTAGCATAAGAAGTAGCATTGAATCAAATAGCAATGAAGGTAGTCAAGAATTGTGTTCAATGAAAAAAACTGTTTCTTTTAGCAAACAAGTAGTACGGAATATCTTTAAACCAGGTTCGACTATAACTGGAATGAAAAAACCCAGTAGTTCCAAGAACAAAAAGAAAAATCAAAAAAGAAACAGAACGCTTTCAGATCCTTGTCATTCCAATGACCAAATTTCAAATGATTTAATCCAGCAGCAAATTCGATTCAGGCAAAGAGGTTTTTCGGAATCAAGTGACGATGTTACTAACTCTGCTGAAAGTATATCAGAAATTGATAGTTTGACAAATAACCAAGCAAGAAGAAAAAACAAAAAAGGCAAGAAAAAAAATCAAGCAAAAGAAGAGAAAAACGAATTTGATATGGAAAAAATGATTCAATTAAAGAGCCAAGGAATATTGCCTATTGATGATCAATCTGATCATAAAACCGGTTGTGCTTTCAAATTCAAAAATAAAATTGCTCAAGATTTAGATTGAGTCCTAAAAAATGAAATTTTTTTAGTTATGTAGGATAAAATGATTTTTTTTAACTAAAAACTTACTTTATTTATTGTATATTAAAAAAAAAAAACAATTTTCAAATACAATTTTTATCTTCAAAAATAGTTCACTTGATATTTTATTATTTTAAAAATAGTTTTATATCATTTTATTTGATAACATAGCATTTTCACCGATTTGTCAACTTTAATAATTAAAAATTGAATTTGAAAAATAAAAATAGAGAAATTTAATCGGAAAAAAGTGTTTGGCACATATATAAAATAAATAATAGAATAAAAAGAAATTTAATAACGCGTCAAAAAACAAAATATAAATTATAGTGTGGAATTTTAATTAATAAAGCATAGAAGGTCAACAGAAAATTAGTCTCCCAAAACAATAAAAATTTAAAGCCAACTTTACATTAGCTGAACTATCGGGTCTTTTTTTAACTTGAATCTTTTGACCCTTTTCAAAATTACCTTTGCGAATAGGTGGTAGGTCCCGTGGCTTTTAGGAACAGACTTATCTCATATCTTTAATCAAAATCATTTTCATCTATAAACACTAGAGTCTTTACCCATTCAAATTTCTAGTTTTTGGCTGCATGATGAAACAAACTAGTTATCTAATTTTGATATTAATTTTTTTTAATTTGAAGTGAACTATTTAATGTTATAACATTATAATACATTTTCGAAAAAAAATAAATTATTATGCTAAAGCTTAAAAATTTATTTATAAAAATTTATTTGAGCTTTTTTTTATTTTATAATTAAAAAAAATAAAATAGATTGCAAACTATAGTTATGTAAAAAAACCAAAAAAGGTTTATTTTTGGTCTAAAAAAAATTTTAAAAAAATTTAAAACTCTTTTATTTTACAAATTAGAATTAAGAGTAAAAATTTCATTTTTAGTGAATTCAAAAAAGATTTTAACAAAATAAAATTAATTTCTTGAAAATTTTACGATTCAACATCAATTAAAAGAATTAATTTGTTATGATGTGTTAACTTTAATTTAGTTTAAAGATGTTGCGAGTATCTTCAAGACCAAAATGTACCTGTTAATTAAGTTATATTAGATGTTCGAAGATGAGCTCTTTAACGTGATTTAGTATAACAAACAATAACCTCGTTTGCATAAATGTCAACTAAATTTCAGTTAAAGGTTTCGATTTATTATTATTGTATTAAATAATTCGAATATTTTTTGGATTTTTTTTCTTAAATTTTTCATAAGTTTGATATCTAAATAAAAAATTATATCAAAAATTTTAAAAATGCTTCATTTATAACACGGTTGAAATTTTTCCTAGTGAATTATTAAAAATTAAAATTATTTCAATAATAATTTCCGAATTTCTAATTTCATTTTTAAACTTCGAAAAATTTCAAAAATAACAGAATAATATAGCATTATTTAATTAGAATAAAATAAATGTATTTAAATGGAAAAATAAATAAAATAAATTTTGTTTATTGAAAAATTCAAATTTAGAAGTCTATCTCATTGCTTGTTTTACAAAAAAATTTTTTACTGGTATCACTCTATTAGAGAGAGTCAATCCAACTGTTCTTGCCGTTACCAATGGTGTTTTAATTAGAGAATTTCCGTATTCATAATCAGTGTACAATTTATTCAATACATCTATTCCAACCATTTTAGGAAAAGCTTGTCTTTGGCGACGAGATTCATAGTCTTTTAGAAAATTCCAAGAACCGATTTCATTGCCACTAAGCAAATTATCTTTCAAACATTGTTTTAAGCAAATGACATCACCAAATCCCAAATTCACTCCTTGGCCTGCCAACGGGTGAATTTTATGAATCGAATCTCTATAAATTTTATTGGAAATTATATAAATACATTTTATTTATTTAAATATTTTAATTACCCAATAAGTGCTAATCTTTTTGACACATAGTTGTTAGAATGCAAAAATGACAAAGGATAAGAAGCCCTTGATTCAGATGATGTAATCTTTGGAGGTAAGATTCTAACTTCTGTTTCACGGTCTGTAAAATAGTCACTACCCTTCGGAATCACTAATTACAAGAAGCGTTTAAAAAATTTTAAGACTTAATTTTTAATTACTTACCATTTCTTAACCAGTCGATTCCGTTTTGAACTAGATTTTCAATTCCTGATCCAAATTCATTTTTAAAATCTTCAATTACCTATGATGATTTTTGAAATTTACATTTTACTTTTTTGAAAAATCTTAATTTTTTTATTACAAATGCTTGATTGACTTTGTGAACAAATTCTTCATCGTTAAGTTCCAACAAATTGTTAACCATGTTTTTTTTTATTGACCAGACTAAAGATGAGTATTCATCATTTAACTATTAAATTAGAATAAAGATATAATTGTTTGTGTCTGTAATATATATTATACTTGCCGGAAGCAAAGCTATAGGTCCAGTTGATAAAAATCTTTGCCAAGCAGTAAAATTCTGAGTTTTCTTAATTTAAAAAAAAAAAGAATTTTCCTTTTTTATTTAATAAAGTATTAAAATTTACATTAGCAAGCTTCATTGTTGCAACGATTGCCACTTGATCATAATTCCATTGTAAAACATCAATATTGGCTTTCTTTCTAATAAATGAATTACCCCCATCAGAGCCTTCGTTTTTTTTTTTTTTTTAAATAAAAATAAAAGTTTAATTTTAGAATACCTATCAATAGCTTAGTTGTAATATTTGAATCATCATTTAGTTTAATATCTATTGCTTGATCATTTTGTTTAAAATCTTCAATTTTATTTGAATAAAAAACCTTGACGTTTTTAAAATTCGACAAATTTTTGGTTAAACTAGCTATGATTAAATTGTTTTCAACAATCCATGCTAAATTCGACCCATCTTCTTTTTTAAAAGAAATAAAAGCATCCGTACTCCCATCCCATACCTTTATCAGTTTTTTAATTTTAAAAATAAAACATGAATTAGAAAATTTACATGCATGTTGTGAACTTCACCAAATCTATGTTGCTGAATAAAATCCCATGAATCTATGCCTTTTTAAATTTTAATATTGAAAAATAAAATAAATTTTTAAAAAAACTTTTAAGTAGATCAATAGTGGTCGAACTAAGAGCACAAACGCGATTGTGATGAATTTGTGGACTTTGATATTTTTCTTTATTTGATTCTGTATCAATCAAAGCAATTTTTAGATTTTTAAATAAATTTTCTTGACCCAGAGCAGCTGCCATTGCATTACCAACCATTCCACCTCCACAAATAACAATATCGAAATAGTCGTTATTTTTACAATTGTGGCTTTGATTGTCATTCTGCAAATTTTTAGTTGAGCAAAATGAGGCTCTCGAGCTTAAAGTTACATTAGGAAATTTTTGAAAAAGAAATCTTGCTCGTAATATTAACATTATATTTTTTATAAAAATAATTTTCTTAAAAAATTATTAGAAATTTTTTATTTTAGCAAATTTTTATTTATATAATACATTATAAAATGTATGCATTTTTAAGCGTTTAAGTAAGTTAATTTTGCTTAAATTTCTAAAAATAATTTATTTAAAATTTTCTAGACAGATTAATTGGATTTTAGCTTGTCCACCAACTTAATAGACCAAGGCCCGGCTCATTAATTGATCCAATGATTGTGAATGGACATTTTATTTCATCTTTATTATGAACAACACTAGTTATGGTCATAGCATCATTTTTCTTAGGTGGACCTGTAGGAGTGGTATCCAAAAATACTTCATTGACCACTCTAAATCTTATTTCTTCTCCTATGTCTATAAACAGATCATGAACTGAATCCCCGGTATCATACTGCCAAATAAATAATTGCTCTTTCTCATCGAATCTACACGGTTTTTGCAAGTTACTAAACGGCACAAATATGTCATCGAAAAAAGAAAGACTAATATAAATTCCTTCTTTGCTTGAGCTTTTAACTTTACCTTAATAATTCAGCTTGATTTTTAGAGAATTTAATTTATTTCAAGTAAAATCTAACCTACTAGTATTTCGTCGATAAAAGGCCTAAATATTACATATCTAAATGAAACTTTTGTGTGAGATGAGCCATCTCCAGGCAAAACTGAACTATTTCCGATTTCTTTGATATCGAACAAGGCCACACAAAGGCCTAATTGATAAATAATTTTGTTTGCAAATTTTTTGTTTAGTTCGTCTTCGATTACGTTCAATAAGTCTTGGTCAAAATACCATGGTTTAACATGAACCACGTCTTTCATTTCAGCCAAGATATACATTTTTTTTCTAAATTTTTAGCTATTAAAAAAATAATTTTTGATTGATGTTTACAGCATTATTTAAATGCTGATAAAAATTCAAAACATTGTATGATATAGTTTTATTATTTTCTTTTATTGTATTAAAAATATTAAATATAAAAATAATTTAATTTAATTTAGTAGACAAAACATAATTGTAATTCAAATATCTATTTCAAAGCTCTCTTGACCAAATAAACTTGTTTATTTGCAATTGTCATCATAAATACATATTGATTAGGTACAACAACTTTAGATTAATAGCAAAATGCATCAGAAGAAGAGAAATTAAAGAAAATTTTACTCGAAATTCTTTTAAAAAAATCATTGGTGTCAGGATTTACTGGAACTTTAACAGCTGTATAGGCAATTCTCAAAGCCAAGTTTGCTATTTGTTCATTATTTTCCAAGTCGCCCCAGCTCTTCAATTAATAGAATACAATTTTGAATATCATTTTACACATAATTAAAAATTACGGAAGTTATTTGATTATCTGTAAGAACCAAATAACCAAGAGCATTTGGTATTTGTTCTAAATTAGGAGTTTTGTCGCTCATCTTGAAAAACAATTAATTCATTTTTAAATTATTCATTTTTTTGTAGATATTTTTAATAGGAGGTTGCTTATTTATGAGCAACAATATTATTGAAAGGGCCATCGACTAAAAAATTTTGAACAATTAAAAAATAGATTAAATGATCAATAAATAAAACAAAGTAAATAAACTATTGAATTTTTATTCATTAAAATTGTTTTATTTCCATTAGAGTGCTTTTATTTTTTCTTTCTCAATTCTTCGCTGGCTTGGTCATACTTTGGATCAGTTAGATTAAGCATCAATGATTGAGTGTTCAAGAAAGCGCGGTTATTGCTTGAGGCGACCTAGGAAAAAAATTAGATTAAAATTTAAATTAAAATTTTTAAGTTTGGCAAATTATACAGTCTGAGCAATTCGCTGCGATGCTTTGAGTTTCCTTAACTTAAGGTAGCCTGGATTGCTAGCAATCGATACACCAATTAACTTGGCAGCTTCAGCTTCTCCTTCAGCTTGAAGAATTTTTTGCTGCCTCTCTTGTTTAGCTCGTTCAACTAAAAATACTGCTCTTTGCGCTTCTTGTTGAGCTACTTGTTTAGATTCTACAGCAGCCGAGTATTGAGGACTAAAACTCAATTCCGTAATGGAAACGTCATCAAGTATTATTTCAAAATCTTTAGCTCTCTGAATCAACTCGTTGCGAATTAAAAGCGAAACTTGTTGACGTTGAGTAATCAATTGACTTGCATTAAATTTTGCAACAACGCTCTTCAATACTTCATTGCAAATTGAAGGTAAGACTCTTTCATCAAAATCTAAGCCTAGTTGTTGGTACAATTGCGGCAATCTGGACTGTTCAGGTCTAGACAAAACTCGAAGTGCTATGTTTACCATCTGTAAATCCTTGCTACCTGTTGGTGATCTAATTAGTCTAGGTTTTGCTCTAATATCATAAATAATTGGATATTGGAACCATGGTATTCGAAAATGTAATCCTTCTGAATAAACTGTATTCGGTTCAACTCCACCAATTCTATTAAAAATAATTGCTCTATGACCAGCCTCAACTTAAATTTTTTTTTGATAATTTAAAAATTTTTTTGTCATCTTTTATGAAAACTAACCAGTAAAAAAAGATTGAGCGCCAGTATAAACAAGGGCACCGGCAGCAACAAGAAGACTGGTTCCAGGACCTAGACCTTTGGAGCCTTTTGACAATCGAGAAATGAATTCGTTTAGCTTTTGAGCCATTATATAATTTATTGATCTGTAATAAATATAAAATTGTTTTATATATGAAAAACAATTTTTTTAAAAAAAAGTTAGCTAAAGCATGTAATATTTCATAGAATTTTATTTTCAGAATTAGATGTCTATATGTTAAATATTTTTTTCAAATCTCAAAATATGAAGTTGCAAAATTTGATTTTTAAGTATAGCTGTGTATTATTTAAAGCTTTTCTAAAATTTGAAATTTTTCAATTTATTTTGCTCAAGTTTCAATAATTTTGTCTTATTTAAAATAATAAATAAATTCCAAAAAATATTATTTTTTTTTTCATTTTCATGTAGTTTTCATTAGAAAAATTTGAAAGAACTCTTAATGTCTATTTTTAATTTATCCTATTGAAATTGTTTTGTAAATGTAATTATTAAATGAAAATCACAATCATAAAGAAGGTTATTATTTAATTAACGATCAAAATAATGAAAGAAGTTATCAAAAAACCTTAAAATGCAACTGTAGTCAGGAGTTTTAAAGTTGGATTTTATTATTGGTCGAGATGCGTTTAATTTTATAAATTCTTAGCTAATTTTCATCAATACTGAAAATTTAAGTTAAAAAAAAAATCATATTACCGGTCTTGAATTTGGTAAATTGATATGAAATTTAGTGTTGGTGACCGGTCGTCCGTCTGAAGGACCGGTCTTTTTTCGCTAGACAGACGGTCTTCTATACGAACAGTTTTAAAAAAAATTTTATTGTTTACCAAAACATAAATTAAAACTCTTCATAAAAACTCTATGGATTGTATTATGTTCTGGAAAAAAAATAGTGCTAAATACCCAATTTTATATGAATTTTTTTGGTTTATGGAGGAGCTGCGGCCTCTAGTTGACCATCAGAACGTCTTTTTTCATTAACTGGCTATCAAGTGTGGGATCGTAGGAATAAAATTTCACCTGAAAGAGTCGAATATATAATGTTCCTATATAAAAATGAATCATTGTTTAGTGAAGAAAGCTAATTAATATTTTGAATAAATATATTAAAAGAAAAAAAAATTTTTTTTCTGGTTTATCACACTATCTTAAATTATGTAGTCTTAGCAATTATTATGAAAATATATTAATTACAAAAATATTTAATAAAACGTATTTTATTTAAATTCTACCAGATATCCAAAACAACAAAAATTTAAAAAATAAATTTTCTCTTCAAAGACCGGTCAAGACTGGTCTAGTTGCTAGACTGCTACAATTCAGACCGGTCCTCATCAGACGGACGGACTGGTAGACCGGTCTTTTCAGACGGTCTTTTGAGACCGTTTAGAAAGACCGGTCCCTCAAACGGTCTAGACCGTTCGTTTAGAACCGGTCTTATCAGGACCGCCGCCCAACACTAATGAAATTATAAGAAAATTAATTTTTAAAATGTACTCTGATTTAAAAGAATGAATTGGATTTAAATTTAATTATTATTTGAATTAATGGAAGAAAGAATGATCTGATCAACAAAGTTAGAAATTCTACTACTATTAATACACATGAGAAAATTCTTATTAGGAATCTTGAGGATTCTTTAGGAAAATGCAGAATCTAAGATTCTTATAATAATCCTTTAAGATCTTAAAAATTATCTTAGGAATTTTTAAACTGTTAAGATTTTTAAGGAAAATTTCTAGGTTTATGTGGTTATTATAGAATTTTCGTAAAAGATTTTGCGAAAATTCATTACAGCAGCACTGAAAGAGAATGTTTGACAGTTGTGTACGCAATTAAAGAATTTCGCACAGAGCTGTATGGATTCAAATTTCTAGTGAATACAGATCACTACGCGTTGATGTGACTTATGAACATCAATGAACCTACGGGAATATTAGCCCGTTGGGCTATCTATTTACAAGCTTATGACTTTGAGATAGTCCAAAGGAAAGGAACCCAACATTTAAACGCTGATGCTGTTAGTCGGCCAGTGCTTTCACTAAAAACCATTACTGATAACGATTAAGTTTTTGTTTGGTATTCTTTGGTTTATTTTATATACATAGGTTTATTAGATAAAAAACCAATGGGAAATTTTTGTAAAATCTTTTATCAGGAATCCAAAAGAACTTATAAAATTATTTAATAAATTATTTTAGAATTATAAGGAAGTTTTCAGAAATGTTAAAAAAGATTCCTATTAGAATATTATATTATTTAGCTTATAATACACAATTGATAAGAAAAATTGGGATCAATAATCAAGACTAAGGAATTAATTAGTGAAGATAAAAATTGAGGAAAAAAATTTTTTTTCACTATTTATTATTATCAGGGGCGACCAAAATTTGCAATTTACTTGATTAAAAAATACAAGTTTTTTGCGAGTTTTTTTGCAAATATTGCGGTAAATTTAGTGATAAAAATTGCAAAAAATGTAATAATTCTACAAGATTTAATATAAATCAATAATTTTAATATTTTAAATGGCTATATTTACATTTATTTATTAATTAAATACATAAAAAAGCAAATATCGTTTGAAAATTTATCTAATTTAAGTCTTTTTTTAGTATGTAAAAAAAAAAATTGTATTTAATTTTCTTTGTCGTAATCGTCTTCAATTGGTACGATATCATCATCAGAATGATCATTTGTTATATTATCGGACGAACTTCCTAGGATTTGATCTTTGCTTGAATTGTAATATAAAAAATTGTTCATTCTGATGGTTTCATCAGACATATTTTGTCGATTATCTGCCAAAAATAAGTTTATAAATTGATAAAGCCCTTTCTGAGTCACATGAACTCGAAGGTACCTTAACTAACCAACGAGCAAATTCAAACATTTTCGGCAATCTGATCTTGTGATGAAGCCACCACGAAATTCATTTAATCGTTTTTGAGGGGTCGACATTTTTTTTTGTTTTTTTTTTTAATTAATTAAATGTTTTATTTTGAAATTATTTTATTCATAAACAGACTTGTGCGTAAGTCAAAAATTAAAGCCATTTTTAAGTCATTTTTTGGTGAAGTCAAAGATTTGACTTGACTTAAGAAAATTTTTTTTAAAGTTAAGTCATTTGACTTGACTTGACTTAGAATGACTTGAATTTTTTTTTGGAAAGTCAATAAAAAACGGGTAACAAGCATCCAATCCTAATTATGATTCTTTAAATTTTAATGTTGTAAATATTAGAAATTAATTAGAAGATTTTTTTATCAAATTCCTTCGAAAACACAAATTAAATTTTTTGAAATTCAAGTCATTCTAAGTCAAGTCAAATCTTTGACTTCACCAAAAAATGACTTAAAAATGACTTTAATTTTTGACTTACGCACAAGTCTGTTCATAAATTAAATTTTAATAAGAATATATGTCAATTTCATTTTCAATAAAAAAAAGGACAATTTAAGTAAAAAATTTGCAAATTTTGCAAAAAATTGCAATTGCAACTTTTGGTCGTCCCTGATTATTTTACATTACTTAAAATTTTATTTAAAATTCTTAGTTTTATAGAAGCTAATCAATCTCATTTTCAGTTAATTATTCGCTTGTTTTATGTTTTATTGTTATATTTTGTTATATTTTCATTAATTAGACATGTTTTAACAACGCATTTAATATTTTTTTTAAGCAAAAACTTTATCAAAATCTTTTGTTTAAGACACATAAGTTAATCATTTTTTAAGAATGAGTTCATATTGTTTGAATTTTTTAGTCCTTTTTTTAAAAAAATTGCCAAATTTAATTTGGTGTTTTCCAGAGATTAAAAAAATAATGAGCATAAAATATTCAATGATATTTAATAAAAAATTTTGACTTTTTGCTGGCATTATTTTTTTAGTTAAAAAAATATCTTACAAATTTCAAATAACTCATTGAGTCTAATAAAGAGGAATGATCTCTTCTTATCTGTTTAATACTTTTGCCAATTATTTGATCAATAGTTATCCAAAAATATACGATTATGTATTAGGTGTTCAATTGTTTATTCAGAGGACAATTGTTTATTCCTTTGTATTTACTTTGGTCATTTTAAATATTTCTTTAAGCCTTTTTAAAGTTTTTTTTCTAATTGTGCAAAAATGGTTCTGTAAAGAGTACAATATTGTACAAAAGAATTCTTGGCTCTGCAAAAACCACAATTATCTGTAAAATGCACACCTTCAAAAGATACTTTATTAAACTCTATTCGTATTAACAAACTCCTTAATGTTTATTTTGACCAGCTCAACTTATTTAGAGCGCTCAGACATTCTTAAATTTAAATTCAAAATAATAATTATACTTAAATGTCAGCTGCTTTAAAAAACAGGCGTATATTGTGCGGACTAGTATTATTTATTATTCTAAATGGTACTTAAGATTTATTTCAAGTGAAGTTTGATTAAATTTTAATAATAAACTAGTTCAAACAATAATCCCTTATATTACCACTGAAAATTACCAATAGATTTAAAAACATTAAAATACCTAATAAAATTAAAAAAGAAATATTTGAAAAAAGTCTAGATATTTAATTGCATTTTTTATTATTTTGATACTATTGATATCGAAATTTACAAACAAATAACAGCAAAAAGAAATGCTAATTTTCTAATTCGATTATAATAAAAATAAAACTTTGAAAAATTTCAGTTAAATCTAGAGAATAAAAAAGCCTCACTCTGTTCAAGACATGCACAGTAAAAAAAACAACAAAAAATAAAAGCTTATATTACTCAAATTATAAACATTTACATTTATTTATTGATTTAAAAAGAAATAATAATCAATTCAAGTAGCCGATTCAGAAATCACCTGAATGTAATTATAAAATATAAAGCATTCTAAAAAAGTTTTTGTTTAACTTTTAACTAAGCATGATTTGAAATAATTTTTAATAAAAAATTTAAAAAAATTTGTTTATTTTTTGAGTATTAAATATAGAATTTTTATTTGATTAAACTATTTTTGGTGTGAATCGAAAATTTTTTAATTTATCTTACCAAAGTAAATATGATTTTTATAACTCTTAAGACACCAGGTTTAGTGTTTAATTTTTAAATATTAGAAAAAAAAAATTATTCAGTAAATAATTCAAGTTATTTTACAAAAGTTAAAAGTATAAAATATTTTGATTGACAATCAATTATCAGTAAAAATTTTTGGTACTTGTGATTGATATTTATTGGAAATACTTTTAAATAAAATCGTTTAAAAGAATTCTTAATGAAATTTACTTGAACTATATTTTTGTAACTTATCGGCTTTTTCAAATATTTAGTCTCTTGAATACCTTAACGACCTAATTGATTCTAATATAAAACGATTTGAGTACATCTTAATTTTTGTTATTATTTTAAATCTTTGAATAAAAAATATTTTTTTGTAAAATGAACAAAATTCTTTGTGAAAGAGCTTCTAAAATCGTGGAACATTCGGAATGTTCAAATGATACTGGAATCGGAAGCTTGTCATTTATTGAATCTTTTGTTTTGAACGAGTCAGACCTAAATAAAACAGATCGACAAAAATCATCTTTAGAATATAAAGAAGCGAATAACATAAGTATTTTTTTTTTATTTATTATGAAATCAAATAAATTAATAAATTTTCGATACCAAGATTTTGAAAGGAATGATGATTATTACTTTATACAAAAACAGTATAGAACAAATCAGAACCACAAAGAAACCATTCATAAAGATTTAAATTTTAAATTAAATCAGATCACTAACAAAGTACATAGTTTAAGACCAAGATTAAAGTTAGTATTTTTAATCTTTATATTTTTATTAGATAATAATAAAAAATTCTTAAATTGAAAAAAAAAATTTACATTATTGCACAAATCAATCAAAAAATAATTTTAGTACCTATAGTTACTGCATATTTTAAAATCAAAAATTTATAATTGACATTTATAAACATTGATGCAAAAAAAATATACGCTTTTTACTGTAAATTTGTTTAACACTTTCTTAAAACTAAAACAATCATAATGATATTTAAAAAACTCTTTATTGAAAGCAATAAGTCTTGGATTTTAGATTATAAAATAATTTGTTTGTATATGTAATATGAATATTATCCTTTTTTAAATTATTTGTTAATGAGGAAACATTCTTTTAGATTCTAAATAAAATAGATTTTCAAATTTTCCTTTGGATAACTAATGGTGAGCAAATCAATAAATAAATAATTATAATGGAACTCACATTTCAGTGGCTTTGTTTAATTTCCAATTTAATTATGATCAAAATGTTTTATCAAAATGTACACAGTTTTGATCGTAATTCATCTTAGACGATTTTGCTACGTTCAAATTAAGGTAATAAAAACACGAAAATTATTTTATACCTTTACCAGCCTTTAAAATAGCTTAGAAAAATAAATGCTTCAAATATCAAGGTTTTAAAATATAAAATAAAATTTAAAATATCAGGTTTCATTTAGTAAAGTTATATCTTTTTTGATTTAAAAAATTTTCGCTTATGTTGTCTGAAATAGTATGACTAGGTTATCAATTTCATGTCAAAATGAATTGAAGGGTACACAAATATTAAATATAAATTAGTTAAAAAAGTGAGAGTTTTTATCTTTCTTTTAATAAAAAATATATTTTTTTTTCACTAGAAGAATCCGAAATATTTTATAAAAATTTGGGCTTGAAATAATAAATAATAATATTTTTTTGCATAAAAAAATAAAAATTAAAAAATTTTTATCGTCATAAATAAGATATTCTTGATAACATTATCCTATACTTTGTATTTATATAGGCTTTTGAATTTTTTAAAAAGTGTCAAAATGACCAAATCATTCATTCTCGTGTTAAAATATTTATTTATTTGAAAAATAATTTAGGAGTTGGACTCCGGGGCAGTTTCGAGCTGTTTAATCCCTCTTTTCAGCCCTCTTATTAGTAAATTTTTTATTAGAAAAGTAAGGGTGTTTTTGATTAAAAATTTTCAAATACGCTTCCCAATGGTGTTTGGAACCTGTTTAAGGCTTCGACAGTCCTGTTTTTTTTAAACTCGTTTATTTCTTCTGCAATTAATGCGTGATTAGATCTCGATTTGAGAAATTTAATGAGAAGTGAGTTGGTTCTCTCGTCAATTTTTTCTATGTTGAGCGTTTTGTGGATTGTATCGACACTTGTTTTAAGTGGAAAAAATTTAATAATTCGTAGAATTTTGTTTTGAAAAATTTGCAGATCTTTTTTAATTTTTTGAGTGCTAGATTTTAGAATAACGAAGCAGTAATCAAATAGAGATCTTATCAAAGATTTGTACAGCGTTTTTTTAATAGAAATCGAGTTGCTCCATTTAAAAAAAAAAAAAAAAATAATTATAATTAATAATTTTCAAAATACACATCATGGAATCATTAATATCGGGGATTTTTGAAAATACTTAAAATTCAGCCGGGATTTTTATTCTAAAATTAAAAATTTATACCTGTTTTGATTCTTTTATAAACAAACTAATTAGATTAAAAATAATTTAACATCGAGAAAAAGAATCATTTATTATTACAATTTTAATGATTGGGTGAATACATAGTCATGTTATCATTTTAAAAACTCCAATCTTACTGAAAATATGTCTGATGGTACCAATATTACAGACGAAATTTTTTTTCAGGATTTTCAAGAATTTATCGATTCAACAATAAGAGTAAACAATTTGAAAGAGCCCATTATTTCAAGCTATTTTGATTCCAATCAAAGCAGAAAAACTGAAAACAGTATTTTTTTAAACGACTCTGGTTCGCAGATCAAGCGTGGTTTTAGAATCCAGAATTTGAATACAAATCGAAAACCATCTAAAAAATCTATTTCAATCAAAAGAATTATTGATGCGAAAAGTATTGAAATTTTAGTAGAAATTTTAAGTGAACTAGTAGTAAGCGCAATTAAAAAACACTATGGATTTAAAATTGTTTCTACGATTTTAAAATCAAAAATTGTACTATCCAATAAATTTATTAAGCATGGTTTGATACAAGTTGCTAAGAAAAAAATTAAAAAAAACATAGCGTCGATTTGTAAGAAACTTACACCTAAAAAAACATTTTTCAGAAACAAAAAATTTATTAATGACAACTCAAAGATAAAATTAAAAAAAAATATCAATTCAAAAAAATTCGGATCAAATACCAATATTTGTATTCAGGATCAGTCTAATAAAATTAAAATTCCAAGCATCGAGGATCCAATTTTATTCATTGATGATATCTATAATCAACTTTTTATTAACAATTTTGAAATATTTAATGAAATTGAAACCGAATTTTCGAGTAGTAATGATACTATTCGAATGGAACTTGATGAATCATCGTCAAATGGTCTAATTTTAGAAGGGCGAAATTTATGTGACTCAATAGATGAATTGAAGCATAACAATTTTGATCATGCAATTAATGATTTTGATTTTTATCCTGATGATCAAAAATCAATTCCTGATAATCTAGACAGAAAAAAGCCAATTTTAATTAAAACTGACGGTATATCTAATGTAAATACATGTTTTTCAGTGCTTGGCTCAATTAAATCACTTATAGTGACAAAAAATTTAATAATCGTTCCATTAATTCTCATTTTTATCAATTCAAAGTATAAATTTTTTTCTCTAAACTTATCTGTTTCCTCATCATCAATAACGTTATTTTCAGCTGCTTTATCATCATGGCAATTGGCAACTCCTTCAACTCTTAAAACATCACTCGCTTTTACTAAAACTCTCAAAGGACTAGTTAATAATTTTAGTAAATGAAAAAATATAATAAAAAAAATTTCAGTTATGAGATATTTTTTAATAAATAATTTATTAAGCCATTTTTATTTGTTTTAAAAATAAGTTTACATTTAATTTTGGAAACCTTAAGATAGAGAAAGTGTTTTCATTAAAAAAATTCCAAAATTTATTGTAATACGAATGAAATTTATCAAACAGAGTACTTAATCAAATATTTTAGTCTTTACAATTTTTAACAAAGAATAAAACACCGATTGTGTTATTGTAGATTTTGTTAAATATTTACATTTAAAATACAAAACCAGAAAGAAAAAAAAATTCTAGAAAACATCTAAGTCAGTCCTCTATCTTAAGTAAGATTCCCATTTATTTTTTAAAAAAATAAATCTGAACCATTGCATTTTTCATTTTATTTCAAAATTGTATGAAAATGTTTATTAAAAGATGAAATAATACTCAATTATATTAAATAAAATAATTCAAATTTTTAATTACCTATTTATTTGAATTTTAAAATTTAAGAAAAAGTTTTTCAAAAAAAATCAAAAAAAAATGCACAAAATCAGTTTCAGCTTAAAATTGTTTAGAAATTAAATCAATTTTTGAAATCAGGAAAAAGTTAAACCAGTTCACAAATTCGATTGAATTTTTGTCAGGTCGACCAACTCTATCGGATAAGTGCGCATTTCTTCCTTTCCTCAATTTTTATCCTGATGTTAAAACCTAAATAAATGATGCGAAATTTTTGTTTTTGGAAATATTAAAGTAAAGAGATTTGACAAAAATTAACTTTTAATATATTTTTTTATCTTAAACAAGAAATTTTGACGCATGGATTTCGCCATTATCTTGTTGGATTTAGAAAGCCTCATCTTCTCTTAGCATATAAATTGATGGAAGTAAGTTATTTTCTAAGATATCAACATTCCTCTGAGAATTAAGACTTTCGTCAAATAAAGAAAAAAATTCCTAGACCTTAATACTTCATATAACACCAAATTCCAATAGAACCACTTTCTTGCTTTAGTTTTATATTAAAAATTTTTAAAATGGTTCTCTAATGGCATCATTCTTAACTGAATTCGATTTTTTAAGTTGTCTTGTCTCCCTCAATGTTCATTTTATCACATTATTTAGCGTTCAGGCAGAAATTTTTTGTAATTTTTTTTGAGATTTTATGTACCTTAGTTTTCAGCGAACTGCATACTACCATTTAAGTTTTCTTCCTAATGATCTAAGTCTTACCAGAGAATCACTTGCTTTTCAGCCATTTGACAATTTGCATGAAGTCCTATTTTTTTACCAAATAGACTGATTGACGATCATCTTTCTCAGTTGAAATCTTAGGTCTTCCAGATCTTGTACGATTATTAAATGAATTTTTTTACTATTTTGGAATATTATTTTCCATATTTGTGAAGAATAACAGCTTCTATCCTGTCCTTTTAAAAAATGGGACAACATTTAGGAGTTTGAATGGGTATTTTGGTTTTAAAAGCGAATTTTTTTTAATTTTGTCAAATGATTCATTTTATAATAATTTTTATGAAAAGGTTCTAAATAAAATATATTTTTGAGGGATTGCGCTTGTTGCAAAGAAAAAAGAAGAAAACTTTTAAATGCTTATTAACTTTTTCACAATTAAAAAAATATGATTGATTTGGATTTGGTCTTGGTTTGATTAGAATAACAAATGAATGAATTGTCATTTAAATCCCGATTTTTATTAATTTTGTTCTAAGAGAATAAAGAATTTAGACGAAAAAAAATTGTCCCAATATAATCCTAAACCATTCTATTACAGTTCATATCAAAATAGAGGCTGAAAAATCAAGCTTTCAAGATTTTAAAGTTAACTTTTTCACAATACTGTATTTGAATACCATTTTTGAAAACATGATAATAACAAATAAATCCTTTTTCACACAATCAAAGATGCTTTTAGTATTTTCTTTACAACTTTACATTAAATTCTGCAAAAAGTTTGCTGCAATATCTTTATTTAATTATTTGTTAAATATGTCATATCTTTGTTTCATGAATTTGCAGCGTATTTGAAGCCTTTAATTTTGATCAAAATAGTAAAAAATACTGAATTGATGAAAATTTTATTAAACGATATTAAACTTCAATTTTCCCATTTAATCAAATAATACCAATTCATTTTAAATGCGAGTTGGTTTTTAAAAATGTAAATAAGCAATTAGATCTAAAATAACATAAGTTTCCATGGATTTTGAACAAAGAGATTCTAAAAGAAAAACAAAATCTAGCTTTATCATGGATAGAAATTTGACACATAAACAACATGATGAATTATTTTTTAAGCAACCAGCCATAGTTAATTGCTAGCCAGACCTATTTTAAACGAGTATTAATCAAATAAGCATTTAAATAAAAACAAAACCAAAATAGTTTATAGAAATCATTAAAATAATAATAGTTTTGAACATCATAAAATAAAAATTATTAAATTTTTAAATCAAGGGATCAATTTGAAATAAATGAATCATCAATAAAACAGAAGCGAAAATTACAAATACAAAATATAATATTTAATCATAAAAGTGATCAACAAAACAAAATTCTTTTGGATTTAATCTCTAATTTATCTAAATTGGGTGTGCAAAAGAGGTCGAAATTAAACAATATTAATTCACTGACCCAACAAGTATTTTATTCAAATCTGAAGAAAAAGACTAAATTATTTTATTTTCAAAAGGAAAGCAAATTTTCCAATATTTTTTATCAATCTCCAATGGTTTGTAATTTTGAAAAATCAAAAAAAAATTTTAAATATTAATATTGCCCTTTTTTGATCTAATAAAAATAAATTTTTAAATTTTAGATATTTTGTGATGAAAATTTAACTGAAAAAAAACCAGTTAATGAACAATTATACTCAGATTTAATGAGCGGATATAAACGTGATATTTCAGTTCCAAAGTTTGTATTAACATGTCCAAGCTATTTTGATAGGATTTTAAAAACTGGATTGTTCTATTCTATTGCTTTTCCTAAAGGAATAATTGATTACTTTTAATAAGTCATTAAGATTTACTGGTGCAATGAGGCAAAAATTAAAACTAGAGTAAAATAGCTTTTGTTAAGTTCAATTTTTGAGAAAAATTAATTTTTATTTTCAAAAGACCTTAGAGTCATATAAAGAATTTAATCAAAAGACAATAAATTTTTCCACATAAAAAAATTTTCCATTATTTTGTCCTTCTTGTGAGTGAGCTAGCCAGAAGCTGAATAATGACAATACTTTTTTTTAATAATAGTCAACTAAACTAAACAACATCAAGTGGCTATTAAATGAATAATTTTATTCAATATTTTATTTTTCTTGTCCAAAAACCTTAAAAGAAACCACTTCTTTTCATTTAATTGAAATGATTTCTTTTTTAATTAAGCTTATAGGCATTTATTGGTATATAGAATAATTTGATTTTTTTTTGTCAAAGAAACAAAATAAAAGCCCCACTAAATCGCATCTTTTACATAACCATTAGCTTTATTTCTTTTATTTTGTTCTCTGTTAAAACAAATTTGGTGTAATATTTTTAATGGCTTTCTATTATATAAATCTAGTGGACAAATATAAAAATTTAACCAAAAGTAATTTTATCAAATTTTTTACGAGTCAACTAAATTTAAAGATTTTGTTTAAAATAACATTAATATTGGAATTTATAGTTCTTGTTTACAAGAAACAAAAGCGCTTGAATTTCTCTTTTGAATTGAATTAATTAAAGCTAGACATATACGATAAGCAAAGCTTTTCACTTTTTGTCAAAAATAAAAGAAAACAATGTCTGGTTCTTTTCTGAGAAATTTGAATAGCCAATACTCACCTGAGAGTCAATCTAGCTTTGCCAGCAAAGAAGACATTGATTCAAAAAATTTAAGTAATGAGATAGAAGAATGCAAGAATTACATTTTGAATCAAAAAGAGCTTCTCAAAAAAATTCATCATCAGCAAAAAAAACTAAAGTCATATCGCAGAAATAATAGTTTGAGTAGTTTACAAATTAAGCAAACAAGTTTATCTTTTTCGCCTGAAAATCACACCAGCTTGAAAAGATCCCAGTATTAAAAATCCTATTGATTTCTAAATATTTTTGTTATTTATTTGCACTTTTTTCATAGGTTTGAATTGCAAAAAGCAAGGCTTAAAAAAGAATCACTAGAGAATGAAATTGATCTTTTAGAGAATCAGTTGAAAATGAAAAGACCCACGGACTTACATTCTCCAACCATGGACACTAATTTAAATATCTCATTTGAAAGCAATAGAAAAGTGGGCTATGACGATCTAATGAAGCTAACAAATGAACGAGACTTTTACAAGCAGAAATTCAGTTTTGAAGCAACACAGCGAGATGTCGAAAATAAAGAGCTGCGCAATCAGTTATGTAAAATTAGAGAAGAGTTGGCGCTGGAACAAAAATCTTCAAGGGACAAAATGACTAGACTCGAAGAGGTTGGTTAATTAAATTTATTTTAACTCCAATTTCGCTTCAATAAAGTCTCTAGTTACATTTTGAAGTTTAATTAGCTTAACAAATTGCAATAGAGATTTTGTTTCAATTTGAGTTAGGTCAACTTAAAAAAAAATAGAAAAAGATTGATTGAATTTTATTTGAAAGGATTTAAAACAAGCAAATAATCGATTTGAAACTACTTTAATGGAAAAAGAAGAATTCTCATCAAAAGTCAAACACCTGGAGAATAAAATTGCTTCTTTGCAATACGAAGTTTCGCGAAGAGTACTGGAATTTATTTTAAATAAACAACATAAACTTTTATAAAAAAAAAAAAAAATTAAAGGAGAAGGAAAGTTATGGAAAGGAATTTTTGGAGAATACAGAAAAACATTTGACAAATCTTTGCCAAACGTTGACAGTTCAACTTGAGGACGTAAAATTTCAGCTCAGAGTTGCTGAGGAAAAAATCAAACGATCAGAAGCAGAATTAAACTCTAAAGAGGAGAAAATCAATTGCTATTCGTATGCGTCCATGTGCACTTTTCTTTTTATTTTAAATTAATTGATTAGTATTTTTGAAGGAATCAAATTGAAAATCTCAAAAAAGAAATGGAACAATCGTCAGATTCGTATCAAAAGATGAAGCGTGCCTACGAGGAACAATTGAGTGTTTATTTAATAAAAGAAAAGGTAAAATTAGTGGCCATGAGTACTAGTTTATCTATTAGCTGAACTATTAGTAATAAACCTTTTAGGAATTTTGTGAAATAAAAGATCAAATGATAAAAGAAAAAGATGACGAAATATTGGACCTTAGAGCTCAATTAACTGATGCTAAAAATTTTAAAATGAATAGCCAACAAATTCAAGACGCACTAATCGAAGACTACAAAAGAACTATATCTGTATACTTTGTTTAGTTTATGTCTCAGTCGATTTTATTTTAAACTACTTCTTAGTTTAACAATTAAATATTTCATTACACTTTATTATTTATTTAATTTCTTTTTTTGTTTTTTTTTAAATATGATTGAACCCTAATATCATTTAAAGTGAAGTTTTTTTTTCTTTAAATCTAAATAAAAAATGAAAATATTTTGGTAAGTTGAAGTTTATGATCAATTTTCGATGCTCAAAATTATCAAATCAAACTAAAACTATAAAATAAATTTTAATTTTTTAATACAATTAGTGCAGAGGTAAATTTTTGGTTTTAGCACACTTTGTTAAATCTAAAGATAAAATCTGCAAAAGTCTGCAAAAAATTATCCACTTAAAATAGCATCATTTTGATGGTGTGCATTCTGCATTGTGCATTTTTATATTGCAGAGTTTATTTTTTTATTAAACATAACTAGTATGTTAAATCCAAAAATGTATCTCTGCATTATTTCTATTAAGAAATAATAATTTATTTAATAGTTTTAGTTTGATTTGATCATTCTGAGCATCAAAAATTGATCATGAAATTGCCAATATTTTGGGGTTCTTTTATACGAACGAAATTAGAAGCCTATTAGTTTATAATGAAATATTAAAATAAAATCAACAAAGTGAATTTTTAGCTATCATTGAGCTTTTTTTTTTGAAAAAAAAATTTTAGAAACAAGACGAGGAAATACGAGCTTTGCAAGAATCACTAAAACAAAAAAATGCAAAGTTTGATTCATTTCAACGTGAATTGGAACTTTCGATCAGCTCAAAATTAGATGACAGAATGAGAAAAGAAAAGGCTCAGTGGGAACAAGAGCAAAATTTCATAATAAAAAGAGAATTGATGAAAGTGAATGAAGAAAAAATGAGAGAAATGGCCAGAGTTCAGGACGAACTTATAGTCGAAAAAGAAAAATATATTTTTGAAAAAGATCGTGCAAATAAATATGAAAAAGTAATCATTTTTTCAAACAACTTAAATTATTTATTTTTGACAAGATTAAAAAAAATATTTAGCAAATCGATGAGTTGAATCAAGAATTAAAATTCAGCAATAAGGAAAAAAATTTGGCAATCACACGAGCCAAAGAATCGTTGAAAGTTGAATCCGAAAAATTAAAGGCTGAATTACTCAACAATAAACAAGAAGAAATAAACAAATATAAAAAAATCATAAATGAACTTGAAGAAGAATTACAAAAATTAAAGATAGAGCAGTATCAGAGTGGCGAAAAAAATAAAGAAAATGCTCTCAATGTTGAAAAGATAGAAAAGGCATTAGTCAAGGATATAAATGAGGAACTGAGAAAATTGTCCTCATTAATACCAGGACAATTGCCAAAAATTGTTAGCTTTTCCAAGTAAAGATTTTCGAATAATCACAGGTCATTATCATTTATACATACATATTTTAATTATTTAAGTTTGAGAGCTTCATTTCCAGCCAAATTCACTGAAAATTCTTTGACATTGAGTACATTTCAAATGGCATTTGTAAGAAATTAAAAACACTGATAGTTTAGATTAGTTTTAAAAACTTATTTTTCTAAGAATAATCTGAGAAATCTGCTTGACGAAGTGTCACAAAGTTTTCAGAGTTTAAAAACCGAAAGTGAGCAGGTTAAACGAGTAAACGCCAGACTGATCCAGGAAAAAGATGAAGAATTGGAGATGATAAAAAAAAAATGTGAAAAACAAAAACAAAAAGAATTGGAGTCGATCAGAGAATTTATAAATAAAGACAATGATTTCTCGTCCAACTACAATACTGAGATAAACAGCCTTGTGAACGCTCTGAAAAATAAAGATAAAGAAATCAAAGAGATTCAGGACAACATGGCTGAATGGAAGAAAGAAACTTTGACCAAATTGGCTGATAAATTTGAAATTGAACTTAACAGAGAGCTGGACAAGTAATTGCTTTTTTTTTCAAGATAAATATTTGTGAAAAAATAATTTTGAAATTTTGAAATATTCTAAATTGAAGGAGAATGAAAGAATACAAAGAAGAAGCGTCGAATCATCAAAATCAACTCGAAAAACTTCGAAAAGAGATTGATAATTTAATGAAAGAATGTCGCCAAAACAATGCTAATCAAATTAGCCAAGAACAACATGAACGCATGATACGGTATTTACAATCTCGTTTAAATGATTTAAGAGATGAAAACCTTGTTTTGAGAGATAGATACAAATCGACAAATTTGATTCAGTCAAATATTGGAGCAAATAATTACGCATCATCATTTGGTGAAAATGAATTTCAAAGTCGAACAAACATAATTTACAACCAAAATATTTCTAAAAATCCTTTCCTTCAAGATGATGACAACTTAGTTTCTTCTATGTATTCGTCAAGTATAGATGGTGACGAAAATCTAGAATCACGTAATGAAATACTACAGCAAAAGTTAAAAGAACTACAAAAATTACAAGTTCAATTAGACAATGTCCAAGCATAAATGTTTTTTTTTTATTCAATGAATATTAGCTTCAAAAGCTTTGAATGAAATTTTTAGAATAAATAATTTTTAATTTTTTTTTTTAAAGTATTTTTTAAAATTTAAGGACCAATTTAGAAAAAATAATAATAAACAAATAATTTGACTTAAAAAAAATAAAAAATATATTCTGGGTATTAAATACAACATGAATTTTATATTTTTTTCTTAATTTTATACTGTTGAAAGCTACTTAGAGTATCCTTAAAGTAATCAAAATTTTGGTTTTTTAACTAAACTGATTAGCTTAATATTTATTTGAATTTTTTAGATTAAATTAATCATCCTTTAACTTAGTTGACAGCAGACAGCAAAGATTTATTTAGATTTTTTCGAATTTAGAGTAATTTTAGCTTTTGTCGGATTACAAAGATTAAACTATTAAATTCTTTTTGATTTAAATATTTATAATGAGATTTTTTATTGAGTATATTTTTTTTAGATATTTTTTTTCAAAATAATAGATAAAAAAATTATAAAATAATAGTAGATAAAAGTTTTTTTTATTTTTATTTTTTTTAAATAATTAAATAAATGAAGTGTTAATCAGTCTTGAAAAAGATAAGGGCACTAGCCTGTTGATTAACCTTGAATATTAAGAATAAAATATTAAAGATAAAAGTTTTTAATTGAAGATATTTATTTTTTCAATAAAGATAAAAAAAAAAATATATATATATATATAAAAAAACAAGAAAAAATTACCTTGAAAAAAAAAACAAACTAATTAACACTTATATTCTTACTCTTTTTGACGGCTACTCGCTCTCATAGTTTTTCGATTTTTTGGTCTTCCACGTTTACTTTTCTCAAAAATCTCAATATTGTTTTCGACAAGATCTTGTAATGTTGAACTTGAAGGCAAAATAAGTTGATTTTGGTTACTGACATTAACGATTAAATAATTTACACTTTGAATCGTACTTGAATCCTATTGTTGAACTTGTTGTGGATTTTGATAATCTAACTGCGTGTTAATCGGAGCGATTGGATACCATTTTTCATGCTATCTTTTTTTTTTAATTGAAATAAAAAAAAACTAACTGACATTTGATTATTTTTTTTGATATCTAAAATAATTGTCTTCTGCTATCTAAGCCTTTTTTTGACACTTGTAAAGTTACTATTAAAACGTAAGTTTTGACAGTAAAGTTCAAATTTTAAAATAGTCAAAAAAAAGATAGACGAATCGACAAGTTATTAATTTGTACGACCTACCAATTTTATAGCGGTGGAAGCACCACAACCACAGCAACAACAACAAGACAAACAAAACATTTTAAATAAAAGAAGATTTTTAATTTTTAAATTGAAATTATTTTATAATTTTTTTTTACTTTTTAAAGATGTCTAATTTTCTTGATCTTATTAATTATAAGATCGAATTTTCTCGATCTTATAATTAATAAGATCTTATCTTATTAATGCAAATTTATGACAAGTCTTAAATGTTGATTAAAATAACTTTGTATGATTCATAAGATTTTACATTTAAATATTTGTTAAATTTTAAATCTAAAATTAATTGAACTTTGAAGAAGAAGACTTATTTGTCTAAATAAAAAAAATAAACAAACTCTTTTCTCATTTGATTCCCTTACTCAAATTCTCGTTGAGGATTCCCTGGAAGATATGCTATTTTTAGCGACTGCGCTGCTGTTCCTAGCGGCATTAGTTGTCTCCCCAGGCAATCTCACAAAAATCTTAATCACACCCCTCAGTATACTCAAGGCCAGTTTGAACCCTCGAAGGTCAAACATTACATATTGGTGACAGCAGTGCTGGCCATGAGTGACCAAGATAAAAATGAGGAATTTGAAAAGGAGGAAATATTAAGCCTAAACGAGGCACTTCTTACAGCAGTTCTAAATTTTGAAAACTGTTTTAAAAAAGCAAGAAAAAATTTCAAAACCTCATCTATTGACAATTTTAGAAAAAATAACACTACTTCTTACACCATACTCAGTAAGAAATTTGGAAAGGAAATATTTGACCCATTAAATTGGATTCAAAACCTGAGTACTATTTCCCTCGCAATTGATGTTCCAGAGATTAATAAGGTATTCAAAAACGCTCTAACATCAGCTATTAAAAATAATTTTGAAGTGCCTAATTCCCTACTTTTGGACTGGGAAATAAAAACCAAAGAAGATACTTCTTCAAGGGATAATACTTCTGAATAGGAATTTAGTGATGCTTTTGAGGACTTCAAAGACATACCGAAGGGTCAGAAATGTTTTCTAAAAATCTTTACAAGTTCTTTGACACAAAACAAAACACTTAAAATTGAGAACCTTAAATTTCCAAGTCAGAACGTAGTCGATTGGTTTGAGAGATTCGAATTACTAACCACGCGTTGGTCACAAAGGGATAGATGTTACGAAGTAGTCAGTTTTTTCGAAGAAATAGCTTTAAAGAAATATCAGCTCATGAAAAAGGATTCATTTGATTATGGAAAAATCAAATCCCATATGATAAAAGAATTAAGGCCCAAATTTTCTACAAGGAGCCTAATGGCTTATTTTTTTAGTGTTAAGCAAAAACCTGAAGAAAATATAGACTCTTACGCTCATCATCTTCTTAGTTATATCAAAGAAGCTAGAGATGAACAAAAAGAGTTATTCGAAGAGGAATTAGGGGAAGTCTTTAAAAATGGTTGTAATAAGCCAATGCAAAATTTCTTAATTGTAGAAAAATCCAACGATTTTAACAGATTATGGAGTCTTACTAAGAAAATCGATAAGAACATTGAAGAAAATGAGGAAACAAGCATTAATGAAATTAAAATAAGTAAAGAACATAAAAATACTAAGAATTATTTAGAAGAGCAGCAGTTTAAAATGAAATTCTGTCATTTTTGCGGTAGGAGCATTCATTTAGTGTAGAATGTCGCGAGATAAAACAAATCTATAACATTCTAAAATCATCAAACTCTTTACAAGGATTTCAAAGGAATGAGCCTCCTTCACAACCAAACCAAAGCTTTCAAATCGATAAAACTAAATATTCCAAACCTAATTCTTACAACAAAAATGCTCTACGAAATAGCCAACCAAAACAAGTTAGCTGAGTCAAAGACCGTCAACAAGAATTTAAACCATTAAAAGCCGGTCCAAAGGAGGGAACGGATTCGGTATAAAAAGGTAAAGATTCGGTAAAGTTAACTCCCTCAAAAATAAAAAACACACAACAGATTATCTCATTTAGATTAAAAAAAATAAATTAAAAAAAGAGAAATTATAAATGATATTTATTCCTTAAATAAAGCAGCTACTACAATTAACCTTTTTATAAATAATAAGGAGAAGACATGTCTAGTTGACAGTGGGGCAAAAACTTCCTTTCTAATTGAAAATTATTCCTTAAGAGAAAATTTAAAATTAAGTCCCATAAAAAAGCCAAAAAATTGGATAACGGCAAACGGGTCGAATTTAAAAACCATCAAAGGGAAACGATGAAACAGATCTCGTTTTAATTAATGACTCGCCTATTACAAAAAAAATAAGGAAACATACCATTCTCGGAAGGTTCAATAAAGTAGAAATACTTTATTTAATAAAAAACGAGAAGGAACTCTCATAATTTGTACATAAAAACATTGATTCAGAAACTGTTAATAGCGTAACGCTTAACACTATCTCCTCCCCGTGGAGGCCTAGTGAGGTCATCAATTTCGATCAATCAAATCTTGATAAAGATCAATTGAACAAGGTAAAAACGTTGATCGATAATTACTGGATGCTGTTTTCAAGAAATGAAGAAGATATTGGAATGCTGGCAGACATATATGGACAACACGACATTGAGCTAAATGATCCAAAACCAATTAAACAAATGCCATATTTAATTCCCTTTGCCAAAGAACAAGTACTAAAGGAATCTATCCAAAAGATGTTAGACATGAATATCATCCAGCCATCAAATAGTAACTGGGCATCTCCAATTGTTCTTGTAAGAACAATTTATAGTCGGAAGGCTTACATCTCTCCGGCCCCAAAGTGTGTAACTAAAGTCCTCTTCGGAGTCCTTCCCGTGCTCCGAATAAATTTGTTGCTGCTGTGGCGGGGTCACTTGCCAGCCAACTTGAGTCAGCCACTCGGCCAGATCGACGTTCTCTAAATAGAGATGCCTCTGCGCTACGAGCTCGACGGTTTGCCTGTGGAACACAAATTGTTGTCCTTTCAGGATTTCGTGTCTCGGTCATTTCTCAACACCGTGAATACGTGGTTCGGTCCATGCTGTCCGACCGAGACGACGTGAAGGTATACTGGCTCGCTTAAACCCTGTTCCAGGCTCAGGTCGTTTCATCGATTTCCCAACCTTACCCGGACGTTTCTTATGCGTAACAAATTGTTTATCGTAATTTTGTGAACAAAGTAGAGGCGTTCGTTAATTTTAATTGGCTTATTTTTCACTCTCTTTTTCTCTTACTTTGCTTCTTCTTTGTTTTTTCTTTGTTTTCTTTATTTATTCATATTCCCTCTCCGATTTAGCGTGAGAGCATATGAGAGTAGTGTTTAATTAAGCTTTGGATGAAAAAAATTAGAATCCATTGTAAAACATTTTTGACCGATTAAAATTTGTCGAAAAAAGATTAAAATTAAAGATCACAGGAGAAGAAAAATTTAATATATATAAAAAGTTACGTTAATTTTTAATAAAAGGTATAAAAAAATATTTAAACGTTGCTTTGCTAATTGTAAAAAAAAAAAAAAAATTTTTGAAATTCAACCGAAACATTTGCAGCCTTCCTGTGTGCACGTTTATGTACTCCTAGACCTGTCTAATTCTTTGCTATAACTTCGCAATCCGAACATTTAAAGTCATTTTCCTCGTTTTCGTTTTCTTGTTAGTCTTATGGGCCAGTTGGCGATGCGAATACCGTCTCGTTATCTTGCTGATAAATATTTAAGTAAATTAGATTTAAATAAGCCAGCTGGACCAGATAAGATTGCTGCTTCGGGACTGAAAAGTTGTTCAAATTCAATATCAAAACCTTCATCAAAAATTTTTATCATATCATATTCAGATGGTATTTTACCCGAAAAATGGAAGTTAGCAAATCTATCACCATTGCATAAAGGTGGCTCAAAAGTTGAGTTCCCCAACTATAGTCCCGTTTCGTTAACCTCTTAGTTGTTAAAATAATATAAAAAATCTTAAGAGACGAGCTTATGAATTACTTAATTAATGTAACATCAGAGTGGGAGTAAGTTTCAAGTGGTGTTCCACAGGGATCAGTCTTGGGTCCCATTTTGTTCGTTTTGTACATAAACGGCCTATTTGAGTTAAAGTCAGAGACTCTCTTACGAGAAGATTTAAAGATTCTAGGGATTTCAAGTAAAGTTCAAACCGGATCAATTCAGCTACAAGACGATTTGAATGTTTGAAACAGTTGGACCAGACCTGGTCTACCGAACTGAATTAATCGAAATGCAAGGCAATGTAAATAGGGAAAATAGAGACAAAATGGCCTTCACGGTTTCAAACGCTGATGGTGAAAGTTCAGAGACGTGCAACGAAATTGGTCAAATATTTAAGGAAGAAATCATACGAAGATAGGCTTAAATCGCTAGAACTAATGAACTTGGAAGAGCGCAGAACAAGAGGAGATTTAATTCAAATATTTAAAATAGTCAACGGCCATGAGAAAGTCAACTTGGTGAATGGAGTGAACTTTGCAAAAAGTTTGAAAATGAATCTTAGAAGAGAGCATAACATGAAGCTTGTTAGAGAAATTAGTTAACGCGGCTCATATAGGTATAATTTTTTAACGCACAGAATTTTGTCAAGATGGAATGATTTGCCACAAAATGTGGTGAATGCTAGAACAGTCAATAGCTACAAATTGGGTATTGATAAAGAAGTGTTTGGTATGGTGAAGAGAAAGCGAGAGAGACTACCACAGCTAAACTTGAGCTAAACTCCGTTAGGTGTTAGTGTAGATTTATTCTGTACTGCAGTTCTTATTACTAGTACTACTTCTCCTACAAAATTGCTCGCTCAATTATGTCTCTGAAAATAAATTCATGTTGTCCAGCCCAAAAAGTGATTTTAAACTTTATTTTCCTTTAACATAAATCACTGACTTACTGCTAAACGTCGATTTAGTCGAATGGTCGATGCGCTCTAAATACAAATCAGTGCAGTTTTTCTCGCCGATGATAAATTTTCCAATTTGATTAGCTACTTTTGGTGTTAATTTTATGATGTTGATAAAAGACGCTGCTGCGCCACCGATCAGCATAGAGAGTTGGATCTTGCTTTTGTTCAACTCAATTCACTCGTTTAAGCGTTCACTCGTATTAAGTTCGGCTTGTTAATGCTCGGCTATACAACTGTAGCTTTTGCAATACACTGTTTTCGCATCGAGTTGGCTTTTTTTCTTCTAAAATTTCAGCGTCGATTGGAAAAACTCTTGGTTTGTAATTTGAGTTAGATTTTTGGTGATTTGCTTCGTTTCTCGTGCTTCTTGGTGCTTGCTCATTGTTTGTTCTAGTATTTGTTCTAGTGTTCGTTCTGTGTATATCTGCTTTTCTTTTTCGACATTCAACGTATTTAAGCCCGTACTTTTGGCAGTAATTATATGTGCCCTCTAATCTCTTCTGTTCTTCACCATTGGATTTCGGTCTTGCATTATACTTGTTAATCGCTATTTCTAGTTCCTTTTCTTCGTTCGTTTCATATTCCATTTTCTTCTCACATTGTTCTATTTTTCATAAAAAAAGACCTTAAATACAAAAATTATATTCCGCCAAAATGGTGAATAAAAAGCATAAATTCCGCTTTTTAGACACGCTGAAAAATGGTCAAAATTTTTAATCGGAAAAAAAAGCGAAAAAGTAATCAAACATAAATTTAATTATTTTTCTAACTTTGAAAGCGAAAATTCCGCTTTTTAATCACCATTTTTGTGGAAAAAATTATTAAAATTATTTAAAATAAAAGCAAATATAGTTGAGGAATTTTTCGAAAATTTTTAGATTTTAGGTTTCTGTTTTTTAGATAAAACCGAAGTAAATTTTGTTATAATTTGTTTCATGAAATTTGTGCAAAATAATGTCATTCAAATACTGTCAATCTATTTTTTATACTGCTACACATATTTTATTTTCTACTACAGATTTTATTTAAAATATTACTTGTTTAATTTATCCCAAAGAATTTATCGAAAATCTTATTAAGAACGTATAGAAATTAGGAGAATCTTTTATAGAACTCGTTGTCAAGTGATTAAAAAACTACTAAATAAAATAAAATAATTTTGGAAAATTGTTTTAATTTTGTTAAAAAGATGGCATTCATGGACAAAAGCATATATTGTGAAACTTAAGTTTCGTCTTTTAACTATTTAATTTTTTAATTTTTAAAATACTGAATAGGAATAAATAACTTTATCCAATATCTAGTATCCTAAAACTATTAATTCAAACAAAAAATATTTAACAAAAAAATTAATTCTGGCCCAAAGAAATCTAACGCGAAAATTAACTTTATTTTGCTAGGTATTGTGAAATTTTATACAAAACTTCCAAATGAAAAAGAAAAAATTGTTGCTTTTAAAGTTATTAAAAAGTTATTTCACTTTGCTTTACTTTTTGGACAAATTTTAAAGTTTTTCTCTTTTTGAATTAGAAAAATGGGCTTTGTGAAAATGGGTTCAGTACAAAAGAGCAGAGCAAATTGTAAAAAAATTGAATAACTTTTTTTCTAAAAGTTTAAAATTAATCTTGTGATTGCAGAATGGTGCTACATTCAAAGTTGCATCAACTGTAAAAGTTTGCTATTGATGTGCAAAATCTTGAATTCATTGAAATCTAATTTCTGCTAAACCCTGCAAATTTAGAAGACCTTGATATTTGATCCAACTTTGAAAGTTGCACTTTGTTGCATTTACAGAAGTAAGTTTAAACCTTTAGAATAAAAGTTTTTCAATTTTTTGAATTTTTTCTATTCTTTTTATCATTTTGTACTGAATTTCACAAAACCATTTGAATTTTACAAATTGTTGTAAAATTCAATATCAGATTTTAAAAGTTGTTTTTAAAACTTAGTGAAAAAATTCATGATGAAAAAATCAGAATTATTGTTTTATTTGACATCTTTTTTAATTATTTTTTGCTATTGTTCACTCTAAAAAAATTTAATCTTACTAAAGTTTTCGTAAAATTTGATTCATTTCCTCAATTTTTTTCGCATTTTAGCTTTTTCAACAATTAACGTAAGGCATAAAATTAGTAAGCTGAACATTAATTTATGATGTCTATAAGAGCAAAGCTCCATCTAAACTTAAAGATTCTTTAAAGTAAGTTCGAGAATTATTAAATTGGCAAAATGGGAAGAGGAAGAATTCTTTAAATGGAAAATAAACAGGTAGATGGTAGGTCAATGGTATCCTAGCTACTGTTAATTTTCATCCAAATTATTTCGTTTTAATTAAATTTTTGAAAATTGAAAATTTAAATACAAGAGTATCGACAGGTAGTTCTGTAAAAAAGCAGTTTCAAGTATGTTTTATTTGAAAAAATAATAAGTGGCATATTTGATGAGTTTAAAAAGGTAAAAAACAATTTATTACTTGAAAAATATATCTTTATTGATTGAATATTAATTAAATTTTGGATTTTTGTTTGTTTATTTTTATGTATTAAGTTATCACTTTTTATAATAAATTCTGTCTAATTAAGCTCTATTTATTTTTTACAGTGTCATGATGAGCCTGCCAAAATAAGAGCATTGTGAATTATTACACGAACCTTCCATATATTACAAGCATAAAATTCTTGTTAATTTGAATTGAAAAAATTGAGCTTTTTAAACTTTGATGATTAGACAACACGAAGCAAAATATGTTTCACTGAATTCAACAAACAATTTTAATTAACACAGCAGATATTATTGATCAATTAAATTAAAATATCAATATTATGAGATTTCTTTTTCTCTATGATCTATTTGAATTGGATTTTTTTGTTCAATTTATAAATTTATTTTATTTAATTATTAAAATTCTGCCATTGTTCTTCAATTAATTTTGAATTTGGTGGTTATAATTTTAAAGAAAAACAACTTACATGTTTAGACTGGTTTATTTTTAGAGTAATAGAAAATTAAGGGGGTAATTGTTTTTAAGGTCTAAATTACACACTTTCTTCACATTTGAAAATCAGACTTTAAAATTTTTTTAAAACCAAATTTTTAAAATTTTAAGCTTAATTTTTATTCAAAAAGCACCATTTTAAAAAAAAAAAGAATCAATTTTTTTATTCTATATAAAAATTAAAAAATTGGAAATGAATCATTTTCAATACAAACTCAGGACATGAAATAAAATCAATTACACGACAGGAAAGAGAAAAATAGAACCTAGAACTCCTAATGATTCACTAAAAGACGTTGATCATGATTTAGGATTTAATTGTTAAGTTAAATTGCGAGGAACTAGCTAGCCGCGACGAGCTTAATAAGCAGATGTAGGCGTGTCTAAGAAAATTACTAAGCGCAGTGAAAAAAAACCTGTGATGTCGAAAATTTAGATTAATACACTCGCTAAACAAAATATTCCCAATTTTATTTTTCAGAAAAATATTATAATTAATAAAAATTGCTTTATTAAGTTAACAATAATTCTACTATTGATCCTTTTTACGAAATTAAATAAAAAATCAATGACGTCTCGTTACTCGCATATAAAGCTCGGCTTCTCTATCTTACTCAACAAATAAGGCCTAGAATAGCAGGAAGTGACAGTGATTCTAAGCGTGGCAAAAGCCATTTACATACTTAAGCATGGTATTGTGATTTTCAAATACAAAATGAACAAAAATTTTTCCTTTTTGGTAAATTAAAATTAAAGATAATTAAATTTTTTTAAAAAAATGCTGCAATATAGTATGTTGCATCTTTTTTACCTTAAATAATTTTTTAAGGTTAAATAGGATAACGAATAAAGCATCAATAAGATTTAAATTGATTATTGATTTGATTTACTAAAAATAAAGAAAATAAAGATTTTATATTAGGTAAAAAAGGTGTAACACTGTATGTTGCACTATATTGCAGTATTTTTTAAAATAAATTCTATTATCTTCAAATTTGATTTACTAAAAAAGGAATAATTACTGTTCATTTTGTACTTGAATTTTACAATACCCATTAGAATTCAAACTGAAACTTTTATTAATTTACCTAAAAAGGGTCGGCCTAAAATTTCTTCAAAAGCCTAAGAATATTAATAATATTTTAAAAAATTATGATATTAAAAATAAAAATTTTGAATGTTTGACTTCCTAAAGAATTGAATTGAATAATTAAAGTTTTAATAATACACATTAAAATTTATTAAAAAGTTTTTTTTTTTTAAATAGCTAAATATTAATAAAAAAAGTGTGTGGAACAGTGTAAAGAGTGTTTTTAAATAAAGTGTGTTTATTAGAAATTTTTGATGTGCTGAAACGATTTTTGCGTGTGTTGAAAAGTGATTTGCAACTGCTGGTTAGGTTGACCCAAAATTGACCATAACAAAAAATTTAATTTTCAATTCCAAATTAACATACAAATTTGATTTAAAAATAATCAATTTGTTACCAAATAATTCTTTGAATTTTTCTTTTAAACTGGACTGTTAAATGAAACATTTTTTGTTTCGCCTTTTAAAACTTACAGAAAAATCTGTAGCACAAAATCCTGCATTGGAAAATTTGGTAAAAAAAACAAAAACAAAATATTAAAACTGTCAAAGCTTAAGTTCTGAAGGACCAAAACATGTTCTGTAAATTGTAGCAGCTGATACATCCTCTGTACCACCAATATACTGATTCTGCAAAACTCTGCAATAAATATGCAAAACTCAGAAAATAGTAAATTTGGGATACTACATTATATTAAAAATCCAATTCAACTTTAAGGGGTGGTACAAAGGATGTATCAGTTGCTACAATTTACAGAACATGTTTTAGTCCTTCAGAACTTAAGCTTTGGCACTTTTTATATTTTATTTTTGTTTTTTGTACCAAAATTCACAATGTTCTGAATTTTGCAGAGTTTCGAAGATTCAGTATACTGGTGGTACAAATGATTTATCAGCTGCTACAATTTACAGAACATGTTTTGATCCTTCAGAACTTAAGCTTTGGAATTTTTAATATTTTGTTTTTTGTATCAAATTTCACAATGCCACAAATTTCATATAGTTGCTAATTTCAATAATTTTATTATTAACCAATTCTACTTTCTAAAATTCAAATACCAATAACTTTTTAATTTACTTTTTTATTTATTTTTTTTTTATTCTGTCAATGTAACTTAGAATTTTTCAATAAATAATTGTAATAAATAATAATATTGTTAATAGGAATTAAAATTTTGTATTGGAATTTTTGTATGAAAATTGTCAATGGCAAAAATAAGGAACCGATCTCAATGTCAATTGGAGACAAGAACAAAAATGAATGCAATTGCTTTTCAAGTTGTTTTGATTTAAAGTATTTTTGTTTGTCAAAAAGGTTTTATTGAATTATTTACAACAATTTTTGTTTTAAAATATTTATTTTCATGGATGTGATGTTGTTAAACTAAATTGAATGATAAAGGACTGAAAAACTGAAGAAGAAAAAAAAACAGAAAATGACTTGTAAAATAACACAATAAATTGAAATGAAATGGAGACACAATTTTACTTTTTAAAATTTATTTGTTTTCGCATGATGATTGTGATTTTTAAATTAAAAAAAAATAACATTAGAAATTATTTTAAAATTAGAAAAACTTTAAAATTAATAAAAATCTAAAAATTGAGAAAAAGAATAGCGTAATCCTAGAAGAAAGTGAAATCATCAAGTGTATTGGAGTTGTTGTTTTTGTTTGAAGTCTAAGAAGTAACGATGTGATGATGATCAAAGTGATGAGAACGAGAAAAAAAAATACACAATCAGTTTTAGCTGCTGATAAATAGATAATAAGTACTAAAATGTTGACTATTCAAGCAAGCGTCGTCGTCAGTGATTTGGTCAGTGATTTAGTCAGTGATTTAGTAAGGGCTTTGGCGAGTGTGTGTTCTTGTGTCGTATTTACACAGCAACAACAAATAGTCTGGGCAATGATGATGATGATGACGATGATGATTCTAAACAAAAAATGTTAAGACCAAAAAAAGAAAAAGAAGAGGAAGAAAAAAAAAACAAATTTATTGTTCTTCTAAAAATGTTCAAAAAGAGTAGAGTCCAGTAGTAGTAGAGCAATAAGTAAAATCTGACAAAGAAAAAACAATTTTGTTTTTGTGTTTGATCAAATAGATAGATTGGTAAAAGGAGTGTGAAGTGGACTATCTAATCAAGTTAGCCAAAACGTCTTCGATTTGATAGAACGGTTGTTGACCAAGGCCGTTGTTGAGCGATTGATGAGCACTCATCGATTTGTCGTCGTTTTGATTGCACGCCAATTTGTCGTTTGTCAAGTCAAACGAGTCCGATGGAAATAGAACGTAGCTGTTGAAAATAGACGAGACGAGAGCATTGGACTCGTCTTGGGTTGGCTTGTTGGGCGAGAGCTGTTTGCTGTGCTGACCGTGCGGGTTGTGCGGATTGTGCGGGTTGGCAGTGGGTGTCGACGATGACGAACCACCACTATTCGATGCAGTGCTGGCAGTGTTTGTGTTGTTGGCATTGATGAAATTCAAGTTGGACGAGGACGACGACGACGAACTGGACGACGATCGGGACGAGCCGGACGCTGCCACCGAAGACGATATGGTCAAGTTGGCCAAAGCGTTGCTCAACAGACCTTGAGAGTTTGTGCACGTCGTCTGCTGCTGCTGCTGCTGCTGGTGCTGTTGTTTCATGAGCAAGCCGTTGGGATAGTCGGCGAAGGTCGGTGTCGGCGTCTGCATCATGCATTCTTTGTTGTCGTGTGCGTACTGTTGAGTGGCGAGCGGATTGAGCGAGTAGTGAGCAGGGTGTCGATCGTTAAGGGCGAACGCGTCCAAGTTGACGGCCGATGAGGCTTCGGTCCATGGCGGCGCGGGCCCCGCAGCGAACAGCGGCTGGTACTGGTGCGGATAGAAGGCGGCTAGATTGTGCGCTTGAGTGGCCGCTTGAGCTGCCAGTGGTGGTAGTTGTGGCGGTTGTTGTGGCACCGGCGCTGCTGGTTGGGCATAGGACCCATACGGCATTTGATTGAATTGAGATTGAGGCGGCTGAGTCTGTGATGCCACATGATAGCCATACTGATACATTTCAATGGGAGTTTGTTGCTGTTGTTGTTGTTGTTGGTGAGTGTAGAAATTGTGCTGTGAATAGTCGTAGTGTTGATGGTGAGCGGATTGAGGAACGTGTGTTGTGTGTTGTTGAGTGGCGGGTGGTGCCGAGGCGGCCGAAATAGACGAATGATGATGATGGTGATGATGATGATGCTGCTGCTGCTGCATTTGACTAGACATTTGGCTTTGGTGATGAGTAGTCGGATTGTGTAGAGAGTGTGTAGACGGTGTGTTGTGAGAGTCGAACGATTGGCAATATTGATGAACATTGTTCGGATGAAAGTGAGTTGAGTGTAGTTGAGGAATTTGAATTAGCGGTGTCGGTTGGCTTTGGGCGGACAGTGACATGGCGGTTAGTTGAGTCGGATTGAGCATTGGTCGCTGCTTGGCAACGCTGAATGCGCTCGACGGCATCAGTGTCATCGCTTTTTGTTGCTGATGCTGCAAATGTAAATGCTGATGGTGCATTTGTTGCTGTTGTAGCTGTAGTTGTTGCTGCTGCTGCTGCTGCTGCTGCTGGGTTCCGATAGGAGCTATGCTCTTGTCGTTTGTCAAAACGGTTTGTTCGACATGTTTGCTCACATGTTTGCTAACGTGTTCACTTTGCTCCAAAGCAAACGGCTCGTCCACCAATTTGGCTGCACTCTGCAAAATAGGCGCCACATTGCCCACTCCTTGTGCACTACTCGAATGTCCTTCACCCGACACCGTCATCGTCATCATCGACTCGCTCACACACTCGCCACCATTTTTCATCTCACTCTTCAACTGACCATTCAATTGAGCTTGCTGCTGTTGCTGCTGTTTCTCATTGTGAATGCCATTCTGTTGAGAGGACGAACTAGAGCGAACTATTTCGCTGAACGATATTTTGAACGTTTGTGTTGTATTCGAGTTATTTACATTTATTGTTTGTTTGTTGGAGGAGGAAGAGGTTGAGGATGAGGACGCTGACGACGGACTTGTTGTTGTTGCTGCTGCTGATGGAGTTGTTTTGTTGACCAGGCTGGCCCAGGTGTTCGAATGCGGTTGATTGCTGATGACAGCTGTTGAAGTGGCGGCGGTGGCGACGACGGGGGTGATGGCCGCGTTGGCGTTGTCGACTTTACAGGGTCGTTCCAAAATTTTGATGGCGTTCTCCTGTTTGGACTGATGCTGCTTGGGCTGCTGATACTTGGAGCTAGTCGACCACTGGACAGATATCTTGTAGCCCTTGTACTGAGTGCCCTTGAGAGCATTGAGTGCCTTTTCGGCCTCGCCATACGAGCCAAAGTGCACGAACGCATACTGATTCCACATGATCGTGCATTCGAGCACTTGGCCGTACTGATTAAACAGTTGCTTCATTTCTTCCTGGTCCATGTCGTCGGGAAAATTGGTCACGTAGAGTTTGGTACGACAACTAATAGTTGATGACGAGTTGGCGTTAAACATGGCCATTTCGTCGTGTCTGCTCGCGTCCTCGTCCAAATCGTCGCTGTACTCGCAGTTGTAGTCGCAGCAAGTGTCGTCTAGCGTTTCTTGGTAATTGTTGTTAGCGATGGTGGTCGAAGTGTTTGAGGCGGTAGCGGTGGCAACGGCGGCGGTGGTGGTGGTCGAGTGCGACTTGAATTTGCTGCGCGAGTACTGCACAAGCAGATTGGTGTTCGAGTTCAACAGCGGCTGATTGTTGGTGGACTGAAGAGCGAGACGGGCGTCCAGCGGCGATTTAAAGTGAACAAAAGCGTACGAGTCGTGCAGTATGAGACATTCGACAATGTCGCCGTACTGTGCGAATATGTCGCGAATTTGCTGCACGGTACACGTCTCGGGAAAGTTGCGCACGTGAATTATTTTGGGTATGTCGAAAGGTAGGTCGTATGGCGACGCCGTCTCGTCATCGTGCTCGCCAATCTCGTTCAGCATCAAGTTAAGACTGTTGAGTAGTTGGTGCGTGTTTTGCAGGTGACTTTGGCTCTTTTTGCTAGTGGCCAAGTGAACGGTCAACTTGCGGCCGAACACCTTGAGACCGTTGGCGTTTTTGAACGCGCCAAGCGACGATTTAACGCTCGTGAACAAAATGTACGCGTAGTAGTCTTTTTTGAGCGTGCACTCGACCACTTGGCCGTACTGGCCGAACAACTCCTGGATTTGGCGCTGGCTGCACGAGAACGCAAAGTTGGTCACGTACAGTTTGGTCGGTATGTAGGACTGGTTGGCCGCTTGGCCGCTCGTCGCCTCCCCTGTCAGAGTGTGCGAGCAGGCCGACGACGACGATGACGACGAGGACGTGGACGACGATGACGACGGCGGTAACGGCGGCGCCGGCTGCTGCATCGTTTGCATTTGCTGTGACCGTGGCGGCGATTTATGATTATGACTGGTCTTCATAATCATAATGTGATGTGATTACGAATTTAAGCGATACACGAATACGCGGATGGACACTGTACTTGAATAAAACGGTTAACGTTGTTGTTTGTGTTCTTCTTTCGATTGACGGTTTTGTTTCACTCTCGGTTTGCTTGGATTTTTTTTTCAGACAACAAAATTTTTCATTTCAATTAGTTTGACCTAAAAAAAAAAAATCAAAAAAAGTTAAAAAAAAAAAAAAAGAGTATAGAGAGAATTGATTGTTGAATTAAGTAATGTAGAAATTTTTGCGAAAAAAATGAACGATAGTGGTGAACATGAAGATGGTGGTGATGACGATGATTATATTAGTTGAAAATGGTGGTGATTGTGGTGGTGGTGGTGCTGGTCTAGCAGGGGTATGAATGTAAAAGCGTGGATGGCGCACATAAATTAAGTTAGGCTCACGCGTCCTTCTCTAATACCACACTCTGTTCAAATTGATTTTTATGATTGATCAAAATACAAAAAATAAAGAGAGAGAGAGAGAGAGAGAGAAATTATTTCTTTTTTTTTTTTTGCAAATACGTAAAATAAAATTATAGAAAAAAAATGAAATAAAGTATGTGAGTTTGGAGCGGGGCGGAGATGCGGCGTGAGTCGGACTGCCATTAGCATAATTTATTTAGAATAAATAATATGCGAATCCATTTTGGCTTAATAATTAATTTAGAATTTTGCTAGTTGTCTTTCTTGTTTTTCTTCTTCAATATCGTAGTTGTTGTTGTTGTTGTTGTTGCATATCGATCCAGAATATATTATTCTAATTTATTTGTATCGACACATGCTTAATGTGCGCACTCTCCGTCATCTTTCCTTTTCAATAATTCTTTTAATTCCCTTCTAAAATTGGTCACGTGATCACACTTTCGTGAATCACATTCTGTTTTGTAACCTCTCAGATTATTCAATAATTTGGTGAAACTTCAATTATTGTCCTACAAAAACAATCACGTGACAAACAAGTCCTGTTTAAGAATATTTTTGAAAATAATTTTTACCAAGACAAAATAGGAAGAAAATAATGGGAAAAATGTGTTCACTATCTTCCTCTTTTGATCCTTATTAAACCCTAAAAATAAAAAACAAAATTGTCTTATTTGAAAAATAAAAGATTGAAACATTTTTATTTACTGAGAATAAAATAAAATATTTTTTTTTTTTCTAATCAAAATTTAATTTCTTTAATTACCAAAAATAAAAAATTCACCATCAACAATTTTCTAATTTGATTATTGATTTGAAAAGAAATTAAATATTTTATCCTAAGTAAAATTTAAATACAAAATTGCCTTTTTTTGAAAAATTAAAACATTTTTTCTTAAACTCAGAATGAAATATTTTATTTCTTCATTTACCAAAAATAAAAAATTAAACTTTATCAATTTTCTAATTTGACTATTGATTTGATTGATTTAAAAAAAAAAATTAAGAATTTTATCCTAAGTAAAATTTAAAGACAAAATTGCCTTTTTTTGAAAAATTAAAACATTTTTTCTTAAACTCATAATAAAATATTTTATTTCTTTTTTAAAAATAAATCAAATCAATAATCAAATTAAAATCATGTTGATGTTTAATTTTTTCTTTTTAGTAAACAAAAATTAATTATTTTAGATTATAAAAGGTGTAATACAGCATGCTGCACCATGTTGAAATTTATTTTATCTTTTATTTGAATTTAAAAAAAAACATATTTTTTTCATTAGGTACTGAATTTTAAAATCTATTCAGGTGATATTTTTTTTTAAATAAAAGATTATTTTAGGTGTTTTGTTTCGCCTTGATACAAAGTTCAAACAAATTCAATTCGAATTTCCATTTAAAAATTTTCAATTTTTTTCTTTTACAGGATTAAGTCAATCGGATATTAATCTATAATTAATTTTCTCATAGATAACAAAAGTTTATTCAATTTTGATATCGTCTCTCTATTATTATCTCATGGCCTGGATTAGTTAATACTCAATGATTAACTTAAGCAAAAATTTTATGTTTTCTTTAAAAATAAACTCTAAAGTATTTCAAGTATTCATCTATGATTACTATCAGTCCTATTGATACTTCCTTTAAATTTTTAAGTGTCTTGATTAAAATAAAATTCATGAATCATGCAAAATATGTATTTTTCTTATATCAGATAAATTACAATAAATACCTAATGCATTCTTGAATTCAAAATAAGTTTTTTTTAATTCAATTTTTTTCGTAAATGTTTCTTGTGCTGAAATAAGTTATTTAATTTATTAGTTTTTATTTAGCGGATTTAAAATGTATCCCATAATATAAAATGAGTATTCTTGAAAAAAACTTGAATTAAATACATATAATTGTATTCTAGAATAAAAAAATGTTGGAAAACACTAATTTTATAATCGAGAATACGTTATGTATGCGTGGATTCAAATTTAGACAACAGTCGAAAAAAGGTGAAAAATCTGAACCTCATTTGACTTCCAAATGAAGTTTAAGCTGAAGTTTGACTTCAAGTTGAATCTACACTTGGGAAAATAACTTCTCTAGTCTAGAAAAATTGAGCAATAATTAAGGAGTAATCACGACCAGACTATAAAGCCCAGCGAAAAACTTTAATAAAATTTGACTTAGAACAAGACAAATCATTTTACAAAAAAATATTTATTTAATTTGGCATCTCTGAGTGTTTTAGTTATTTTTGTAATTAAAAGATCAAATTTTTTGTTTTTAAAGATGACCACCTTCTTTAATTAGGCATTGGGTAAATAGTGAGTAATTGGCTTTTGTGTAATATATAAAATTATTTAATAATATCTTTTGTCAAAGAATAATTAAAAAATCTCGTACTAGAAAAATTTAAAAATAATAATAAGGCTAAAAACAGAAATTTTCATCTTTTTTTTAAATTTTTTTTGTGAAATTTAGCAAATTTTATTCTAAAAATTTAAAATTAGTAATGTGACTTTAGCATAGTGCAACATAAATAGCTTTCAAAGTCTTATATGATTTTTTTACTCTTCTAATTAATTTTATTTATTTGTATTTCTTATTGAGCTTATACTTTAAACAAATTAGTTTTCTATTAAAACATTTAAAAGAGCATTTAAAAGAGCTAATAATGAATAAGAGTTGGTTTAGAGATTTCATCATAATTCGATCGAATTGCAATAACTTACTTTCTTTACAATTCGAATAAAGGTTTGATTTGCCCAAATTATGGACCCATGGCTAAAATATCAACGGATAATCAGATAGAATAAAAATTTTACACACTTATTATCAAGGTTTTATTTCTTATTGGTATACTTTTACCAAGTTCTAGGCAAAAAAACAAACCTGGTACCTATTTGCACACGATATTTTCGACCTTAATTAATTTTTTTGATAATTAAAAAATTTAGATATCCAATGAGCTAAATATCATAATTTTATGATTATTCGGTCAGAAGATATAGTCTAAATAAAATCAAAATTTGCACTTTATAACAGATCTCCCTTTTTTTAAATGCTGGATGATAAGTAATTGAAAAGAATTCGGTTGAGCCATTGCAAAATTTTCGAAAATTTTTAATTTTGGGATAAATTATACCCAAAAATTTAGAATTTAAATTATCAAGTCTACGCAAAGTTTTGAAAAATTTTAAATTCATTTTAAAATTTCCGAGAATAGCTTTTATTTTGTGCAACTTTTTTGTCTTTTTTTTAATGATAAAATTTGAAAATCAAATTCTAATTTATTTTTGAGAAGCTAATTTTTAAAGGTTTATGAATTTTACTAAATTTTATATTTTTTATTTTCTAAATCAAAAAATACTTTAACTCTAAATAACTCTACTTTATCTCAATTTTAGGCATTTTGGAACAAAAATCAAATAAAAAATATAAAGTGCCAAAGCTTAAGTTCTGAAGGACTAAAACATGTTCTGTAAATTGTAGCAACTGATACATCCTTTGTACCACCACTTAAAGTTGAATTGGATTTTTAATATAATGCAGTATCCCAAATTTACTATTTTCTGAGTTTTGCAGATTTATTGCAGAGTTTTGCAGAATCAGTATATTGGTGGTACAACGGATGTATCAGCTGCTACAATTTACAGAACATGTTTTGCTCCTTCAGAACTTAAGCTTTGGAATTTTTAATATTTTGTTTTTGTTTTTTGTACCAAGTTTCACAATGCCTCAATTTTATCAATTATGAATTCTTTCGAGAAATTTCCAGACACAAAAAATGAAAAATTATTTTAATGAAAATTATAAAATTTAAAAATATTTTATTTAAAGATAACTTAATTATAAAACTATGTACAATTGAAAAATAAAATAATAATTCATTGAAATCGTTTTTCAATTGAGGTTCACTTCATTATCTTCTAATAAAATTGTTCTTTTAAGTTTTCAATCTTCATCAGCTTTAAAAATTAAAAAATTTTAAAAAATAAGGATCGTTTTAAGATGACTGGTTATTCTAAAATTTTAGGATCAATATCTACTATCTTCTTGATTGTAATCTATTCATTTCTAATTTTTATATTTTGTAACAAAAAATTTTTTAAGAGGATTATATAATCTTAAAATTTCTATTCAAAATATTGATAATTTGCAACTGCAATAAAATTTAAAAAATTCCTTGATTTTTAAGGAAGATCATTTAAATTTGATCATAATTTCAATTTGACCTTATTTTAGACAAGAGCCATTAGATTTTTAAGATCTGTTTCAAATGAAATGGGAGAACAAAGAGAATTATTAGAGGCGTTGGTACAAATTGAGCTAAAGATAAAGAATTTAAGGGTACTCATAAATAATAGTTTTGAATAAAAATATAATCGTTCGAATTTGAAGATTTTGAGTACTTTGAGTATGGCAGACATGTGGCAATTCCATTTTAAATTTAACATTTGTCTCAGTTAATTGTTTTGATTTATATTTAAGGGTTTAATGCATTTCGAGTCAAGAGTAATATTCTCTAGACCATAGGTAAATTGTGAAAAGCAGAAGGAGCATTACATTTTAGATTTAAAATATATCTAACTGCTGAGTTTTGAAAGACTTATATTTTTTTAATTTTAGTTTCTGATAATGAATTCAAACAAGGAAAATAATAATCAAAAATTGATGCTATTAAGGATTTGTAAACATTTCCCAGTGTTTTGGGTTTTAGACCCCATTTCTTATTTGACAAATATTTCATTAAGTTAAGTCTTGAATTACAGCGTTCTTTTAACTCATCCACCATTAAGCTAAATATATTTGTTTTGAGTCTGATGTAATTCCTAAGAATGAAACTTAATGTAAAAGAATGTAAAAGAGGAGTGGAATAATTACTGACCCTTGTGGAACGACTGGTTTAATTAATATTGATTACTCAAATATCAATTTTCATTTACTCTAAGGAAAATTGGAAATTATAAGGAAGCAATTACACAATGGAGTTGGATATTAATTTTTCAAAAATGAACAACTAAATTTTTGTATTTCTATTAAAATATTCTAAAAATTTTTGAACTTGAAAAAAAGATTGCGCCGCAGTGTGTCTATGTTTTCTAAATCTCGTTTGCTCAAAATAAGTAAATTATTTTTCTTAAGGAAATTACACATTCTGGAAATAATCTCGTTAGTCGTTTATAAATAATGTGTTCAAGTAATTTTGCAAGATAACTTGCCATACTAATAGGACTTTAGTTAGAAGGGTCCTAAGTTGGAGAGGTTTTCTTAGTTATCATAGTTATACTTGCTATTTTCCAGGATTTTGGAACTTAACACTGTTCCAAACTCATGATAAGTAGTTGACATTTTTCAAGTAGGATCTCATTGGGTAAATTTTTAACATAAGGCTATGGATGCGATCTAGACCAGGTTCAACTACACCACTTCTAATTTTTTTAAGGCATTTTTAATTTCTTAAAGACTAATTTACCTATTTTGTACCTTATTTAAAAAAAAATCCGAGACTTTTTGTGATATTTCAGATCCAAAAAAATCGAGGATTTCCCAAGAGATTTCCGAAGATTTTTTTTTATCTATTTTTTATTAAACTCTTCACTATCTTTGATTAGCGAGGGTAATTGTCTTTAAAATTTATTTAATCTGAAAATACTACTTACTAAGCCTACTTGATTTGATTGAGTAAATATTTAACTGTACGAACCACGGCTTGGCAGACTCATTTAAAAATGCGTTAACTCAAATCAAAATTGTTTTATATACTTTCAAATTATTTAAATTTATCTAATATCTGAAAAAAATTAATTAAATGGTGGACTTATATTGTTGTTTAACTTGCTAATTAATCTAGCTCAGTCCCCTTTTAAAAGTTCCCTAATTTTAATTTTATAAAAAAATTTCTCCATATAAATAATAAAAAAATTAATTACAAAAATTTTCTATTTACTTTAGTTAAAAATTTATAAAAATGAGAATAAAATGGGTATATTGAGATATTGATCAATTATAAAGAGTAAAAGACGAATTTCTTGCACAACAAGTAGTCTCCATTCCAATTTTAATTTTTTCTAGATGAAATGTTCTGTTTACAAGTATCTTATTAAACGAGTAATATAATCTATACCCATATTTTTATTAAAAATTACCATAAATATTTAATAAAAAATATCTGTTTATAATATCATATAAAAAATTGATTAAAATATTCATAATTCACATAATATTATCAAAAATATTAAATTTAATTGATCAAAAATACATTTTTTTATTTAAACAACACCTAAATTATCAAATTTATCAATTATCAATCAAGCTAATTAATAAAAAATGAATGACATTAATTTAAGTCTACTTTATCACTCTTTTAACTGATATTTTTTAGAACAAAAACCGATGATATTAATAATAGGCTTTAATTTTCTAAATGTTAATTTAAATCTCAAAATGTCAGACAAAAAAACTAACTCAGTCGAAAGTAGCTTTATTAATTCACTTGAAGAGACCCTCAACGATGTCGAATAACTTGACGAACAAATAGTTAAAATTAAGCCGAATTCAAAACCGAGAAAATCGGCAAAAAACTTTGAATGAATGAATTAAAATTTTGTTATTATTGTAGTCAACAAAAAATGGTGTCCTGCTAGATTGTACCTCATATTAACCGAGGGATCGAAAGGCAATTTTTTTATTTCAATCGAACAACACTCATAACATAAAAAGTCTATCAAAAAGTATCAAAAAATTGACGAAAACGACCCAGAAACAAAAAAAAATTTGGAATTAAATGATTTGAATCTCAATCCCGAATCAATTAAAATACAATTTGAATAAACTTGGTTAAAATCCACCTAGAGCATCACGATTTAATTATTTGTTTCGATCATCGTCAATCGATAAAAAAAAGAGAAACAACTCATTCAACAATGCGCAATTTAAAAAAAAAAATGTACTTTTTTTGTACAATAAATAAATATAATAAAAAAAAAAACTCATTCAAAAATTTTTTGAGTAATTTTTAATTTTTTTGATATTTGGTCTATTTCATATAAAATTGATAATAAAATATGGGGCCGATCAATTTCATGATCAATTCCAGTTAGTCTTATTTTTTATCGAAAAAAAAACTCCATTTAATTTATAGACCAGTTGGTCTCAAAATGTATCTGAGGAAAAAAAAATTTAATTTTGTTAACATTTTTTTTTAAGTATCGTTAAGAAAAAATTAGACTGGTCACAATATTTAATTTGATATTCGAAAAAAAAAAAAAACATTTAAAAATTCATTGATAATCCAATAAACAAACTTCAAAAAATGGTAGCATAGGTAAAAATAATTTTAGAAGTAAAAACAAAATTAAAATTATTGACATTTTTTTTTTTTTTTTCAAATATCAAATTAAATATTGTGACCAATCTAATTTTTTCTTAACGATACTTAAAAAAAAAATGTTCACAAAATTAAATTTTTTTTTCCTCAGATACATTTTGAGACCAACTGGTCTATAAATTAAATGGAGTTTTTTTTTCGATAAAAAATAAGACTGACTGGTCAAGAAATTGATCAGCCCCTAAAATATTTTTTTTGGGAACTTTGTATTAAAAATGTAAACTTTTATTTTATTATGATTTAATAAATTCATGGTAATTTTTATTAAAACAAAGATAGGTTTCACTTAATTTATGATATGCAAGTTATTAAATCATGTGATTAAATTTTCATTAATAGCATTCTGATAAAAGACAAATGAATATTCAAAAATTTGTCTAATATTCTCTTTTCTTCGTTATAATTGATTCAAACATGTGTTCTTAGTTTAATGTTATAAAGGATTTTAATTTTTGTCAAAATCAAGTAACTTTAGGGAAATTTATAAAAGTAAAAAAAAAACTTTTTAGACAGAACAGTGGCGAACACTTAATTCATAAATCGATATTATGTATAGATTATCGTTTCAATGCAGCAATATAAACAAATAAATAAAATGACTGTGCGCAATAATAAGTCAAAATTTTATATTCCATTTATTATTGCATTCCTAAATAATCGTAAACATTCACGAAAAAATAAAAGCAAAATAATGATTTAATTTTAGAACTTGCTTTACATGATCTTCATTCATTTTAAAATTATTATAATTCAAAATTTATTTGCTAGAATTATTTATCAAGAAAATAATCTATCTTTCATTTTGACAATCTAGTTTTAGGCTCATAATAAAATTACGTCGTTTTTGCTACCAAGTTAAGCAAGACTTTGTATAAATTGCGTTATGCTTTAAAAATAGAATTTATTTTAAATAGTTCATGCAAAAATTCGAATGGCTTAAATTAAAAATGAAATTTACGTTCAAAAAGAACAAAAAAAGTGCTATTAAAGACAATCGAGTCATCGATTCATCTCCTATCCAAGATCAGGAGGAAAAAGTGAATATGCTGAATGTGAATGCCAGCGCGGATCATGACAACAAAAATGAAAATGATAAAAAAATTGTCGAACAAAATCTAATCAACAAAAGACTACCCAAGGAATTAATCATTAGAATTTTTTCCTATTTGGACATTGTGTCTTTATGCAGATGTGCCCAAGTGTCAAAAGTAAATTTTAATTTTACTTTTATCTCTAATTTCAAGTCCTTTTTTTCAAGTACTGGAACATTTTGGCTTTAGATGGAAGCAATTTGCAGCATGTGGATTTATTTGAATTTCAAAGAGATGTATCTGAAAATGTTATTGAAAATATAGCTCTCAGATGCAATGAATTTCTTAGGAGTATTCGTCTAGAAAACTGCCGTTCGATCAATGACACATCATTAAAGTAAAAATGGTTTATTTATAAAAAATTATTAGACACTATTATTTTTTTTTCTCACAGAACACTCTGCATAAAATGTCCAAATGTTGAACTACTCAACCTTAAACAATGTTTGAAACTCACTGAAAAGTATGGATCAGTCTAAATGCTAATTTGAATTTTCCATTGAGATTATTTATTCCTTAGGTCATTTGTAAATATAGGAAATAATTTGCAGTATTTAACGAGTTTGAATTTGGAGTCATGTAACATAAGCGATCAAGGTATTAAGTGTATTGCTAAAGGATGCTCCAGATTGCAAGCTATTGAAATTTCCTGGTGTATAAACATTTCATCTGATGGATTGTTTAATTTTGCTGATTCATGTTCGAATCTTAGGCACATAGCTGCTAAAGGACTTACGAACATGAAAAATAGAGTCTTGGCCAAAATAGCGGACAATTGCCCACAATTAATTTCTTTAATTCTAAATAATTGTAATGTAGGTATTTTTGATTGAAAAAAAAAAGAAAATTTTTCTTTGTTAAATAAATTTCAAAATAAAACAAGAGTCTGACAGATGATGGAATAATTTCAATTGCCGACAACTGTCAATTTTTAAAACACCTTTGCGTTTCAAACTGCAAGCATTTAACTGATGCATCATTGATCGCATTGGGAAGAAATTGCCATGAATTGTGCTTATTTGAATCTTCCGGTTGTTCTAATTTAAGTGACAATGGATTCTCTGCTTTATCCAAAGGATGCCCCAACTTAATGAGACTAGATCTTGAAGAATGCTTGCAAATAACTAACGCGACTATTCAAAATTTAGCAAATAATTGCTTTAAACTTAGACATTTGGTAAAAAAATTTGAATAAAATTGATTTTTTTTTTATTTTTTAAAGCTAGGCTTTGTCTCGGTGCGAAAATATTACTGATGACGGAATAAGATTAATTACTAATCCAACAACTGGAAATTTGAACGAAACACTGCAGGTATTGGAACTAGACAATTGTCCTTTGATAACAGACGCTGCATTAGATCAACTATCTTCATGTCAAAATTTGATGCGATTAGAGCTGTATGATTGTCAATTAATTACAAAAAATGGAATAAAAAAATTTCAAGTAAAAATTGAAGATTTTTTTAAGGTCGCAAAATTAATTTTTAAAATTGAAGAGCAAATTTCCTCAAATAAAAGTCCATGCATATTTTGCACCAACTGTAGCCAGTAACCATAATAGACCCATCAGATCATGCTCATGTAAATGTTGTGTAATATTATGAACTCACTTTCAAGAGAAAAATTGTTTTTTTTTACTATTTTAAATGTTGTTTATATTATTTATACTTATTTAAACTAAAATTATATTTAAAAGAAATTGTTAAAAAAAGGCCTAAAAGTCTCAATTTTAATCTACCATTCTAAAATAAATTTGATAATCACTAAGGATTTCACTTATTTAACTTAACCCTATCTAGCAATCAATAAATAGAATGAACAATTTTTAAGTTCAAAAATTTCTGACAAAATTTTCGAATACAAATAGATAAAGTAGGTTAATACTTTTGATTGCTTTATTCCCAAAATCTCAAATTTTCTTACAAAAATTTGAAAATTAGGATATTTTTTATTAAACAATTTTAAACAATCATTAAACCTTACCATAATCTTTTTTTTTTCAAACAACTATTAAAAAAACAATAAGATATTAGAAAATTTAAACATAGCTTTAAATGTCATATATTTATTAAGACTCTGATTAAAATAACAATCTTAACTTTATTTTATATTCATGAAATTTTTTTGTATTCAAACTTATTCTAAACGTAGATTTTTAACCGTCTTGTTTTCAAATAATAATAGCCTTATAAACCATTTAATGAGTAATCATATTTGTTTTTAATCAACTTTTTACTTATAAACAAAAATCTAGGTTTTTTTTTAATTTTATTTTTTTTAAACAAAAAAACTTAAAGTCATGCAGTCAATAATAACTTCAACCTTCAATTCAGTTCAATTGAATTATATTCGTAATTCCCGGGCTATTGCTGTATTATGGTTCGTTTTCACAGTCTGCTTTACAATCATAAATATTGTAGTTTTCTTGCAGCCATGGCTTGGAGATACAACTGCTCCTGATAAAGAAGGATATTTTGGCTTATTTGAATACTGTAAATACATGAAAAATGAAAATTATCAAGCAATAGATGATGAGTCTAAAAGTCACCTCTCACAAAGTAAAAATTATTTCTTATATTGTGATGGAAGTTGGACATCTTTATCATCAGCACTTAATCCAATCGCAACTTTTTCAATCGGCTTTTCAGCTCTAATCAATCTGACATGCATTGCCACTTTTTTAGTTCTGTTACTTTTTGTCAGCCCATCTATTGTATTTGCTATTTGTGGATTTTTGCAGATCATATCAAGTAATTTAATTCAAAGTAAAATATTTTTCACGAAAAAAATTAAAAATTAAAAAAAAAAAGCCATGTTTATGATTTTAGGATGCGTTATATATCCAAATAATTGGGATGATCCCCGAATAGTTGACATATGTGAAACCTCTAGGAGTTATTCAAGTGGAAAATGTGAAATAAAATGGGCTTACATCCTTTCAATTATTGGCATATTTGATATTCTTTTTTTAGCTATTTTGTCTCTTGTTATGTCAAGAAGACAAGTGAGCAATTATCGAATTTCGTCAATAAACAATTTAGAGTATCAGAGAAATTCGGAATTTAATCCTGATTTATCTCAGAACATTTCTAGCAAGAATGACTCGCATTCTTTCCGTGATTTTCAAATTTAATTTTTTGAATTTTCTAAATATAAATTATAAATTAATTTTTATTCAATAATAAAGCTTAAAACCAAATGTTTTATTATAGTTAAATTTTAGTATCGAATAATATAAATAAAAAAATGATTTAAAAATAAAAGATTCAATTGATTACATTCCTCTTGAAAATAAAATTAATGAATATTTCAACAAACTAGAACTATGGCTTAGAAATGGATAATGTAAGCATTATTAAAATTATTTTAATTTAAAGGTATTTTCTAAATATTCAGAATAAACCGATTGTTTTCATTATTTGGGTCAAGCTAGTTGTGTGATCATCATATGATCACATAATTATTTTAAGCTCTGAACACTCCATTAGTTTAATTCATTATACAAATTAAATATTGAAATAATCTAAGAAATTTTTAGGCATTCACTTGTATCACAAATGATTCGTTAATATATTAGAAATACCATACGAAAGTCTTTTGGAATACCTTTATTTCGAATTAAAAATTTCCCCAAGATTTTGATCTAATAAATATTTGTTTTGGTGCAACTGCAGAGGTTGATTTGTTTAGTTTTTTTGTTAATTATTTGAATTTTTTATACCTTTTTCACGAAAAAGAGAAGCAGTTTTAAAAAATAATTTAAATATAGGTAGGATTATCTGATAATATTAGGATACATGAATTAGATTTTTAAAATGCTTTGAATCGAGAAACATTAAATATATTTGTCATTTGTGTAGATTTTAATTAATAATTTCAAATAATTTTAGTCTTTTTTTCAAGGTTAACATGTCACTAAATGAAATAATGATATGTCACTAAATGAAATAATGATATGTCACTAAAAATGAACACTGATTTAAAAAGAGCAATATTCAATTTATAATAAATGTCTTTAAAAAAGAATAAGTTAACTTTTGTTGAAAAATACATCCGGTTTCTAATGACATTCAGATTTAAAACATAATTAAATTTCCATTTTTTAATATAATTCCATAAAAGCTGAAGCTATTTTTAATAATTTTAACTTATTCACATTTAATTACATGTCATTAATAATGATGTTAGCGGCTTAATGAACTGGTTAATTCGTAGCTAACATTACACTTCTTAGTTATTATTTATGAAGTTCACGATATTCAAAACTTTAGTGCTTTCTGGATTCCACATTTTTGACTCAAAAAAATATCAATAGAATAATAATATACAAATGTGTTAAAAATCACATGATTTGAAGAGATTTTTTAAGAAAAATAAAGCAATAAAGTAAAAAAGATTACATTGATTTGTTCAGAATTTTGTCTAGATTTTTAAAAAAAAAAAAAAAGTGGGGTCATAATTGATCCCTCGGAGGAGATACGATTTAAACCAGAAAAAACACTTTTTTTTCCTTTTTTAGCCAACAAAAACCCCCACACCCTTTTTTTTCTAAATTACATTAGCATGTAGAGAATTTTATGATTTTGACTAAAAAAAAATTTTCATGGGGTTTCCGAGGGCGTAGATTACGAATTTTGAGTCAAAAATGTGGAATTCAGATAACACTAAAGTTTTGAAAATCGTGAACTTTATTTTACCGTATTTCGCTGAATATAAGCGGGTACCGGAAGAACGAAAAAATCAAAAGAGACGCTTATATTCGAGCAAAAAATCATTTTTTTATTTTTTCGAATATAAGCGGGTCCGGCTTGTATTCAAGCATATTTTTACAGATTAGACCTAATTATGTGAATTAGAGAAACCTGATTGGATATTTATTAGCCAATAAAACAAAATAAGACAGAATTACAAGGTTGCATTGGTTGTGAGGGTTGCAATTTATACAACAAGCTAATTATAAATATTAAAAGCGCTTATATTCAAGCATCAAAATTTGCTTCTTTTATTCGAATAGAAGCTGGTGATTATGTGAATTTTTTCGAATATAAGCGGCCCGCTTATATTCAAAACCCGCTTATATTCGGCGAAATACGGTAATAATTACTTTAATTGATGGCTTGGAGATATAATAATTAAGTATGTTTATAAGCAAATGCTAAAAGAAAATGTTGGTGGTTCTTGATTTTTTTGAAAGTGTTTATGGTATAATACTACTGTTGTGATTTAAAAAAAAAGATTATAAACTTCACAACTTCTTTTATTCAAATGACTAATAAAAAGCTAGTTAGCCTTTAACAATGAATTTTTATTTTTTTCAAAAAAAGTGCTCAATTTTGAATAACATGTCACTAAAATAGAGTACTCTATTATAAAGACATGTCAATAAATTCGGATAATTTCATTAAATGAACTTTAATTTTTTTTAAATGTTTATTATCTTGTTAAATTTGGTATTCTAAGTAAATGAATAGTTATTTCAAATTATTACTGGACCTTCAATTTTACTTTGTTTTTATTAATTTTTTCTCAAACTTTTATTTTTTTGATTTTATTATTAAAACGGAATGACTTTTCACTCGGTACAAACAAACAAATGAAAAAATTAATTTTTTTATAACAAAAATCGATGTATGATGAGTGCTAAAGCTCAATCTGGACTAACTACTTTTGTACTGCACTAAAATTTATAAATGTTGAGTAATTGACAAAATTTTATAAATTGAAAGATTAACTAGCTTCTCCTCCTGCGAGGAAAGAGCGGACACTCATGAGCTAATCAAGCAGGTGGATGTCTTTGAGCATTGAGAGAATATCGAATTAAAAAAAAAAATTTGACGTATTAGGAAGATAGACTATACGCACAGGAAAATACATTACATTTAAATTTTCATAGATAATTATTTGCATATGTATCATGACAAAAAATAAAAAATAAAATCTCCTCGCAAAATAAAGCTCTGCATATGGACAAAAAATAAAGAACTGAAAAAAGGGTCTAAAACAATAAAGGATGTAAAAGTTGTTCTTTTAGGCTTGCGTTACGTTTTTGTTAAAACAACTCTGATTGATTTTTAAAATCTCACAAAAAAAACTAATTTTTTTTTTAAATATCTATCTCATTATCTTAAAATCTGAATTAAAATTTTAAAATTGTCTTTGATTTTTAAATAAGCTTCACTTTTTTGTCCATATGCTATAAACTATTTTAATTTATTAAACTCTACCAACAAAAAATTGTTTACAAACTGATATCTCTTTGCTTCAAATATTGCTTGACAAAATTATTTTCTAAAAAAAAATCAAAAAATTGAATCCAATAAAGTCGATTTTTCATTGATATATGAACATTATTTTTTATATTTTTTTAGTAAAAGTTAGGCTATTTAAGCAGTTTTATTTGCAATGAAATAGAATTAAAAAACTTATGCATATACGATAATTTTTAGAACGGGTATAGAATCGTTCCCGGCCGTTCAAAGCATTTTTTTCACTTTTTTTTTAGTTAACCCGTTCTCATTCGGGTTTTTAACAAAGTCTTCTTGAGTAGGTTTTTATACGGATTTTTGTCATTAGTGAACTTTCTATCAGATCTTTTAAATGCTCTCATTCTTTTGATATTTTTATCGTATTTTTTTAAATAATATTTAGGTTTAAATGCTAAAAATTTTCTCCGATTAAAAGCTGATTTCCGAAAAAAATTAATTTTTTTAATATTTTTTTTCTATAAACACAGACAATATTTGGTCCATCCCGAAAAAAATTAGCCTTGAATGAATTATGCATTAGATTATTATTATGAACATGTTTAATTCACATTCAAGTACGGACATTGATAATTTGTTATTTGTTGTATTATTACAATTATTGATTATAATTTTGGAATTCATTTTCTAGAAAGTGAACTAAAATTTTAATATGACTAGTTCTAAAGTCAAATACTCAGCAAATTTTAAGATTATTGACTTTTTTTTCTAACAAATAAATTGGGTTAAAAATTGAAAAAAAAAAACAATATTCTATTTTTAGTTTGGTCGACTGGGACGGTACGGCGACGCGGTACGGTCAATCTTTGTTGAATTAAAAACTTTAGATTTTCTTTTTTAGGATCTGGTTAAAACATCAATTTTTTCTTCATGAATAATTTTTATTTTAGCCTTTAGATTTGAAACCAAAAATTAAAAAATAAATATCAAAATTCATGGCTCCAAGAAAGCAATTTAAAAAAGAATGCGTTGAAATTCAAATTAACAAAGAGCAAGCCAATTTAGAAAACGCATCTAGAGGAATTGAAAAATATTTTGGAACACTCCATTATGTTCCCCTGACAGAAATCGATGAATGGGAAAAATTTAATGAAGTAAATATTTGAAAAAAAATTTTGAAATTTTTTTATAAAAATTCTAAAGCTTGAAATTGGACAGACCGTCACCTATAATATTTCAGTTGGTCGCAAAAAATATCAACTTTTGGCAGAACTCAAATCTAAAGAATTGTTTAAAATAGTTCCCGGGAGAATATTTGCGGAAATAGATGTGACAAATGGAAATGACTCAATTGATGAAAATGATTTGGAACTAGAAGAAGATTTATTTCCCCAGCATAATAATGAACAAGCATGCAATAAATCAAATACTGATGCCCTGGAATTTTTTGCCAACGGAACGGTAATTTTTTTGAAAGTCTTTCTAAGATTTGGTTTACAGAGAATAAAGCTAATTTTGATTTTAACTTGGTTCTAAATACTAATTCAAATTTTTTTACTCAGGCTCGTTTTAATGCAACAAAAAGCGAGCCTTTAAATTTTTTTTAAAAATTATTCTAACATAAATAAAAAGGAAACAAATGATGTTTCGTCAAAATTAGACCGAATTATAGAAAATCAACAGGCTACAATTGATGCAATCAATAACCTCAACAAAACATTGCAAAATTTCATGCCAAAATTAAAAGAAGTAATAAAATAAATTAATTTTTAACTAGCTATTAATTTAAAAAAAAAAGACTGAAAATCATCCTATTGTAAAAAGGCTGGAAAGGAGGACAAAACCTTCTGCTAAGATTTTAAATGAAAGTAATCTTACAACATCGTGTGAAAAATTTGAAGATGAAACAGAAGTAAACGAAAGTGAAATTAAATCAGAAGTAATTGAAAGTGAAGTCAAATCAACAATGTCTGAGGTAATTTAAACAAAAAGTTTTTAAGGCAATAACTAAAAAATTTGTTAAGGAAATTGTCTCAAAAAAATATTTTAAAGATCACCTTTTAACTCTGATTGAACAGGAAATTCCAAAAAAAGATAAAAATTTAGGTCTTGATATGTTAAAAAAAATGTACAGCGATTCCATTATCAAAATAAAAGGTAAAATACAATAAAAAATTGCACAAATAAATTCAATACAATTCATTTATTATTTTAGAGAATTTTGAAAATGAATGTCAATCAAAGAGCGTAAAAGATTCGAAAAGCATGTGGAATTACGCAGTGAATTCACGAAAGAAAGATAGAAACAGGAAGAAATGAGCTTTTTCATATGAATTTATTTTGTTTTAATTAAAATGTTAACGAATAAAATTACTAATGAAATTATTAAATAAAATAATTTGAAATGTTTTAGATAAACCCAAGATTTTACTTTTCGAAATGAACTAATCGTAAAAAAATATAATACAGTCCTTAGACTTACATAGAACTGTAATTCTCTAAGTAAAGGTAATTCATATCAGACAAACTAATAATTTCAAACCAAATTTTGGAGTTTGTGTCCACATGTCTAATTAATGCTTGTCGAATTTAGATTCAAATATTTCAGCTCTTGAACATTTGATTTTTTAATTTTAATTAAATTTAATTAATAAGAGAAAAACAGTCTAATTAATTAATTATATTAATTCATTCAAATTAAAATAATTGTATTTTTTTTCTTAAACAAATTATAAATTTTAAAGGATTAAATTTTTTAGTCTGAAATTAATAAATTAAAACCTATTAAGTTCAATAAAAAGTGAAACTTTAAAATTTTACATATTAAAATAAACTTGACATAACATCTAAAGTAATTGCTAAGGAAAAAATATTTTCTTTATTTTATTAAAAAAAGATATTTCATTTTATATTTTGGTCTTTTGATCTTGATCTCAAACTTCGATTTGCACTATAAATTAATAAAATAAATAAATAAAACAATTTTTTTGTTTTGAAAATAATCAAATTTTAATTAGGTTTTTGTTTTACTTTTTCTAACTTTCACATTTTTTTAACAAATTTACTGCAGAAATAAGCCAATTTTCATTTTTTTTGTTTTATTTGAAAAAGTAAAAAAAAAAAATTTTTTCATGGAAATTGTTTTTTTTCGAAAAATTTTAGAATTTTTTGACCAATATTAACATAATTATTGTTTAATGAAAATTGAAAATGGTGAAAAATGGTAAAAAATCAACAAAAAAGGAAAAATTGTTTTTCTTGTATATATAATTTTTCAATCTTAATGGAAATTAAAATTAAAGCTAATATTATAAAAGCTAATTGGACAGATAGAAACTGCAATTTAAATTAATGATTAATTTAAATTAACTAAATTAATATTCTTGTTACTTTGATTTAGTTAAGTTTGGCATCTTGAAGTTGATGATCAATTCAAAATATCATTTCAATTCAAAAAGTTTGTCTTTAGATATTAAACTTAATCTTTGATTTTATTTAAATAATTCTAATGTAACATGATTTACATGCAATGTAGATTTAGAAAATAAAAAAAAATTGAAAAAAAATTTTCTCAGTCCATTGATAATCGATTTTCAATTTAGTTAGCTGATTTTTTGTTAAGTTTTCATAGATTTTTTTTATTTGTTTCTTAATTGATTTTAATTAAAAAAAATTTTTGCAACACTTATTTTTTGAACTTGAAAACCAATATCAGGTAATTAAAATGAGTATCAGTAATTGAAAAATCTGATCTTGAATTTCACTGATCTTGAAAATTGAAGATCATTGATCTTGAGTTTTAACAGACCCATTTTTTATTTCAAAAGTATTTGTGTTAGCATTCACAATTAAATTTTAAAAAAAATTCAAATAAAAAATTCCAAATTAGTAATAAAATGAAAATAAAACTTTACAAAAAATCAGCTAACTAAATTGAAAATCAATTATCAATGGACTGAGAAAATTTTTTTTCAATTTTTTTTTATTTTCTAAATCTACATTGCATGTAAATCATGTTACATTAGAATTATTTAAATAAAATCAAAGATTAAGTTTAATATCTAAAGACAAACTTTTTGAATTGAAATGATATTTTGAATTGATCATCAACTTCAAGATGCCTTAAGTTTTTCATATTTAAAAATTAACACTCGTAATACAAGTCAAAAAACAGCTCCTGATGCGAAACAACACATTTTTCATAAAAGACAATTTTTCTTTGCAGAAAATTCATTTTATGCATCTTGATTTTTATTTTATATCTTTTTTCATGTAAAAATAAATCCTCCATCATGTAATATACACCATCTGTTTTTTTCGCTTTTCCAGGCGGTAACTATGAATAAATATATTTACTATCGGCTTATAAATTTTAAGACTTTTGACATTTTAACTAACAGTAAAAATACATTTAGTTGAATAACATATTTTACTAGATTTTTTTACTTTTTTTCTTTTTTACTCATCTTTTTCATCTTTTTAATTTTATTAAACTTCAGTTTGTATTTGTATGAAGAAGGAGCTATAACTTGGTTCAGAAAACTATAAAAATATAAATATCTTGAAGTATAAAAAAAATAAATCTAAAATAAAACAATTTTTCCTTTATTGTTGATTTTTTACAATTTTTGACCATTTAACACCATTTTACACTATTTTACAACATTTTTTACTATAATTTACCGTAATTTACGTTAATTTTGGTCAAAAAAGTCAATCAAATTTTATTTTTTTTTAAAATTTTTTAAACAATACAAAATAAATTTTTTTTGCATGAAAATGTTTTTTTTCGAAAATTTTGGAATTTTTTTCACTGAATTTTACAATAATTATGGGAAATTTAGTGTAATTATCGTTATTTTACGAAAATACTGTTTTCTATATTACCATATTTTACGCTAAATATGCTAAAATATCGTGAATTTACCATAATGTACGTAAATTGGCAAATTTAAGTTTCAGATCAAATTTTAAGATCAAAACGATCATTTAAAATTTTAAAACTTAATTAATCTAATGATTTTGATAATTTTTAAAAAATAAATACTGAACATTACTAGACATGTTATGTCTTATAGTGGTTCATTATCAAATTATCATTAAAATTATTGATCTCTCAACTTGAGAGATCAATAATTATTTATCAAATAAAATTTATTATTTAAATTATTCAGGATAAGTTAATTTAAAAATTTAATTTATAACTTTATCCATTCATTCAAATTCATTAAATAATTTTATTTTTGCATTCAAAAATTTTAAAAAAAGTAAAATTTCCTGTCTTGAAAAGTAAATTTCCATTAAAATCAATTAAAATATTTAAATCTATTAAAGTTCAATTAAAAAGGGAAATTTTAAAATTTCATGTATGAAAATAAACTTGACATAACATCTGATTTAATTTCTAAGGAAAAAATTTTTTTTTCTCTATAATTTGAAAAAATATTACAATTTATATTTTGATCTTTTGATCTTAATCTCAAACTGCAATTTTCCCGTAAATTATGGTTAATTTATGGTATCGTAGCAGCACCGTATCTAAAAATAAATCAACTAAATAATTTTGTTTAGATTGAAATTAATAATGAAAAAAAAAAGAACAATTTTTTAACCGCTTTTAATTAGAACGGTATTGCCAGGATATTTATTTAAAATTTTAGTTTAGGTACTTATTTTTTAGATTTAAATTATGTATCTTTTATTTTGCACTTTTACACTCAATTTAGAAATTTTAAAATATTAAAATAATCTTAACATGCGTAATAGCAATTTGCATTCACGGAACTAATTAAAAATTTTAGATTTTGTCCTGTTCTTTAGTAACGGCACTAAATTTCTACTTCACCAAATAATTATTAAATACTTCACCAAAATAAATCACCAAAAAAATAATAAAAAATGAACAAAATAAATAAACTTTTCACCAAAACAATTTTATTTCACTAAAAAAATATCATTTTTTCACCAAATTTATTAATTATTTTAAGCCAAAAAAATATTTATGTCAACCAAAATAATATTTTTAGATTATATTTTTTTGGTGAATAAAAAAAATATTATTGGTGAACGATAATTGTATGCCTTTAGTAAATTCTTTTGGTGATTTTCGAATATTATTTTCTCATTTTACAACATTAGAAACAACAACAACAAAAAAAATAGTTATAAATTAATTTTTATTCAATAATAAAGTTTAAAAGCAAAATTTTTGTTAGAGCTAAATTTTGCCAATTCTAAGTTTTAGTATCAAATAATAAAAATAAAAGAAGACGATTTAAAAACTAAACGATTCAGAGTATACAACATTGGAATTAATTCTTGATTTGCTTTTGAGTCAAGTTGATTTTGTCGCCCATGCTCAACGCCATGCCTTGAGATTTGGCCCTGATTCTGATGTGTCCATGAACATTGCTATCCGGATTATGAAGTGACTTTTCAATGCTAACATTGGCCAACACGTCCTCTCCAAAAATAGATTTTGCGTACAAATTTGCCGCCATAAAACCACAGTCGCCTGACAAGGCTTTTTCCGGCGTCAAACACTTCATGTTTGTCGATTTTATGATATGCTCCAAATACTCATTCAAATCTTTTATATTCGTGTTAACCACCACCTTGTTCTCCCATTCAAATAGCACCCACATTTGCAAAAATTCCTGGTCAGTACATTGAGCCGGCACAATATAGTCCATTATATCAATGTGAATGTCATTCAAGACAACACAATTTCGATCGCTGGTAGCGCCACTAATGTCGTACACAATATTTCCGAAAATAATGCCGTTCTCAGTGGAGGCGACCTTTATGTTGGCCTTGATGTTGGTAAAGTCCCTTGGGGCCAGAGTGAGCGATTGGGGCTTTTCGACCAGCTTCAAATCGCCCAGAGTGGCCAATTCAAGAGTAAGATTTTGAAGAGTGTCTGTAGTCTGATTGACAATCAACACGTCCAAAACAATATCATACTGATTTACATGCACGTACGCTTCGGAGTAAACAGGGTCCGAAAATCCGGTCAATTGGGTTACTTTGTTTAGTTTTGAGGACAGAATAAAGTCGTCGTCTTTTTTGTTAAATAGACCTATGGCCTGTTTTAAAGTCATGTCAAAGACGTCTTCTTTTTCGATGAGGTCCGAGTTGGAAATCAATTGTCCGAACCGTAAGGGATCATCGGCTTGAATTTGCTGGCTCTTTATTTTCTTCTTGGTTTGTTTGAGCCAGCCACTTTGGCATTCATCGCTCAGTTTGGCGTCCAGCATGTTGCTAAGAGCGGCCGCCGATTGACTATTGATCAAATTCAAAACAAATGGACTATTTTCTGACAGCACTCTGAGACAAATGTTGATCGAGTCAGTGTCGTCCTCATTGATCGGCTTTTTGGCCATGCCCGACTTTCCATAGTGCAAAATAGAGGCCATTATCAGCATTGTTTCGGCGTTGAACCGGTTCTGTTTGGTCTGATTGCCGTGCACCAATTTTGAATACTTGACTGCAAGTTTGGTCAAAGTTCTGGCGAGCGCCGAGGCGATAAAAAAGTCTCCTTTGATTAGAAATGCTCTGAGTGGCGGCCGCTTGTCCGCGTCATCTTTGTCATTAGCACTGGCCGAGCTGGACACAAAAGCCGACTGGGTTGCGTACGTTCCGTCTGCAGTGACCAATTGTTGGGTTCCTGTGCTGATGTTGCTTTTCAGTATTTGCTCATCCTGTTTGTTGTCGAGGCCAGCGGCGCGTTTCACCTCGTCGTCCACGATCGGTAAGTCGCCCAGCGATTGACGCACTTGGGTCAACAAGCTTTGAATGTCCTCAATGGAATCGCAGTATTCGCCCAAAATCCATAGCGAGCCGCGCACAATTTTCACCGACTTGATTAGTGAAAATATTTCGAGCATCTTCTGCAGGATCAGCTCTTTGAGAGTGGGAAGTTTGTGGATTATTTCTCGGACAAATACGAGCACGTCGGCAGCAGCTAGTTCGTTGCTGTCGCTCAAGTACTCGATCACAGAGCCGATTATGGAAGAGGCAGTGTCCGGAAATTTGATGGTCATTTGGTGCAGAGTTCGCACCAAAAGTTGTCTGTATTTGTCCATGTCTTCCAGTTCGTTGGCATTGTTGGTCTTGGAGAGCTCTTTTTTGAGCACCAATACCATTTCGCTAATGGTCCTGGACGACACCAAGTCAAGACAAAGATTTAGGGTTTTTTTTCTGACCTCGATGTCGGGCGACGACAGCACTCTCAGGATGTCCATGACCAGTTCTTGGAGCACTTTTTCGTGCGATGGAACTTCTTTCAGCTGAATTATTTTGTCCAAAACAATCAATTTGACATTGTTGTCGCTTTCTTTGACAATTAGATCTATGTAGCATGAGGCAGCAGCTTTGACGGCCGAAGGAGCACTCGACAGCGTGATCAGAGTTCCCGCCGCCTCGTACCGCACTGCAGGACTCGACGAGTTCAGCAACGCGTAAACACACCGAATAAATCTGGCTCTCTCCGACGGATTTGCATGGCAAACTTTGTAGATCAGCTCCACTATTACCAATTGAAGAATGTCTCCAAACGAGTTCACTTGGTCAATGCAACTGCTCAGATAGTTCAGGGCTCTTTCTTGGTCGGCGTGAATTAGCATCATAAATGCGTTTCTCTTGCATGACATGTCTTGTTCTCGCTCGAGAAAATTGGCAATTATTTCCGGAGCGTCAGGCATTAGGAAATTGAAATTTTTGTATATTGTAAAAATTGCCATGACTGCATTTCTTCTCACATAGTTGTGTTTGTAGTCTAGACAAGCTCTGATCGAAGGCATCAGCGGCTCCAGAAGCTCCGGCTCTTTGAGCTTGCACAAAAATCTGAGCGTCGAACCGCGAATAAATTCGTTCGGATGCTGCAGGTCCCTTCTGTACGCGTCACAAACAAGGATCATTTCTTGCATCAATTTTCCATCAGGTGTGTTCTTAGGAACTATTTCCCAGAAAATGAGCAAAAGTTTTTTGAGAGTGTGATCGGCTACTGGCATTACAAAGCGAATTATGGTCATTAGAAGTGACGGAAACTTTTCGCCATTTAACATCAGTTGAATAACTTTTTTCAGGGCTTCCGCTTTGATCTAAACGAAATTTTGTTACAAAAATTTTTAGCTCATTTTTTGGGAAAATTTTTCATACTTTGTTGTCGCCCTTTTCCAGGTCTTCTCTTAGTTTCATTTCGGTCGGTTGTTCGACATCTTGCGGTAAGTTGATCAAAGTGTAACAGGGCTGTTCGATCATGATTTGAGATGTGGCGGACATTTTTTGGAGAATTTTTAAATTATTTTAAAATTTGTTTTTTTTTTTAAAAAATCTGACGTAGACTGGATTTAAAGTTACACGTTTGAATTGCTTATACCGATGAATGCAAAAATAAAGATCAAAATGAAATGCTAAAATTTTAATTTAGTCATAAATTGGCATGCACATTTTTTTATGCAAAATTTAAGTTTTGTCAATAATTGCATTCAGAGCAATTGCCAAAAAATATTGTCTTTTAAAAATATTTTTTTGGAAGTTTTTTTTTAATTGAATTTAATTAAAAATATAAATTTGCAAAAATCAAAAGATACTTTTAATCAAGTTTGAAATTGCCAAGTTATTTTTAATTGCAGACTAAATTTAAAAATTAAAATATGGAAGAAATGTATTAAAATGTATATAAAGTTAAAGTGTTATACTCAATTTAATCTTAAAGCCAGAAAATTAATCAAACTCACGTTTTAATTTCAAAATACATTTCTTTAGATATTCTTTAAATATTCGAAGAAATTAACAAGAAATATTCTACAAATTTATTTATTTGAATAATTTTTTTTTAAATCTATACATTTTCTTTAACACTGGAAGGAACAACGAGTCAAAATTACTCTTTTTCGATTCTTGCCTCTAAAATCCAAGGCAATTTTTGTTATTTGAGCATAATATTTTTTTTCAGCATAAAAATAAGAATAACTTTCTAAATTTACTAAATTTAAATAAAAAAAAATTTTATTAATATTCATCTATGTGGTAATTATAAAGCGACAAATTTTTGTTCAAGATTTAAAAAAGCAGTGTGTGGATATTGTACAAAAGAAGTAGAGAGTATTTAAAAAAAAGTTTGATTCAGACTTGTTTTTAAGTCACAAGTCTTAAGTCAAGTCAATGACTTGACTTAAATTTTTTTTTTTTAAGTCAAGTCAATGATTTAATCAATCCATATTTGGTACCAATAAAGTAGTTGCTTCCAAGTTCCTGGCTGTTAATCTTGACCTATGTGGTATGTTAATGTAACCAGATTGTGAAAAAATTCTTTCAACTGGTCCAAATGAAGCAGATATTGATAAAAATTTTTGTGCAAGTCATAACTTTGACTTAAATTTTTGTGACTTAAACTTAAAACTGTGACTTATAAACAAGTCTGGTTTGATCAACCATGGATATTTTATAAGGCCTAAGAAAAGACTAAACTTTATTAATTTACTGTTTTTATTCAATTATTTTACAGTACCGATTTGACAAGTGGATTTCTGGTAATTTTACGTAAAAATTGGTAAAAATGAAAATGCCAAAAAAAAGCTCAATTTATTGAAATTTTTTCTAATAAATTTTGAAAAAAGTAGTTTCCATTTATTTGATTATATTTTACCAAAAGTTACTTTTTTTAACTTTTTTTTTTACTAATTTTTACGTAAATTTAGGTAAAAAGAAGTAAAATATGGTAAAATTTAATTTTTTAAATTTTAAGAATTATTCACTTTTTTTAATCGACTTATGTAATTATTACATTTTGTAATTGTAAAATTTTTTTGAAATTTGAAAATTAAACTAGTTAATTCTTCATCATTTTTAGGATCATTTGCTCAAATAAATATTTTTAATTCATTCCAAACCATTTCTATCCGGTTTAGATTTGGCTAGTAAGCAGGTAAAATTGATCTATATTTTCTTTAAATACCTTTTTAATTTAGAAATAATATCAAAAGAAAAAATTATTGAATAATTCTTAAAATTTAAAAAAATTAAATATGTGTTATTTTTTGTTTTATAGGTAATTAATGTATCATTAGACAAAAATGGCGGATGGTCTGACTACTAGTTTATTAGAAAAATTAAAAAATTCTCAATTTTCTTTTAAAAGTTACTTTTTTTTACCATATTTTACTTCTTTTTACCTAAAAAAAAGTTAAAAGTAACTTTTGGTAAAATATTGTTAGCGGTTAACTTAGGACTGGACTAAGACTTTGGCATTGGAAAGAATAGACTGGTTTTAGAAACTTTATTGAACTCAAACCTTGAGCTAAAAATATTCAAAAACCATTTCAAATCTAAAAATTCTCTTTTATATATCCTTTGAATATCATTCTATTTTCTAAATTGTCTCCAAGTTAAAAATCAATTATTAGTTATAAATACAGCCTAGTAACTCCGAGTTTAGTTTAAATCTAATTCTAGCAACAAGACTAGTTACAAATTATAACTAGTATGAAAGGTCCAATATGACCAGGGAGTATAGTCAGCCTAAGCTTACAGCTCCGCCAACAATATAACTAAATAAATAGAAACTACTTTTTTTCAAAATTTATTAGAAAATAGCAAAAATTTCAATAAATTGAGCTTTTTTTTGGCATTTTCAATTTTACCAATTTTTACGTAAAATTACCAGAAATCCACTTGTCAAATCGGTACTGTAATAATTTAAATAAATTTGAACATAAAATATTTGATTTATTCTTTAACTATCATAACGAGTCGATATGACTCGTTTTGGTTCTTCTAGTAGTTGGAAATTTAGGTACTTCAAGTGTTAAAAAGTAAAGAAATGATAACGAAATTTTAAAGATCTTTTACAAATCTTCAATAAACCTTCAATTTTTCGTTGACTGAGAAAAGCCCGGAACTTTGTCATTCAATAGGACTTTTATCATTTTCAAAAATAACATCTTACACGTTCGACAAACAATAAAATTTATTTTTTATAAATACATTAATTCTTAAAACATGAAAAAATATTCACTAAAATTTCCAAATTTGTTTCATTAAAATATAAATCTTAAAAAATTGAATTATTAAATTTTATATAAAAAAGAAAATTTCGATCAAAATTTATTAAAGATTCAAAATTTTTGAATTCTAGGAAAGTTTCTTCCAACAGACTTTAATAGAAGTTCAAGAAAAGGGTCTTGCCTGTTATGTGACCAGTGACTTTGTGTCGATTTGGTGACCAGGTATTTTTTCTGACTGGTCACATATTCACTGGTCACCTAATATGTGACCAGGCAAAATTATTAATAAAATAAAGAATTTTTTTTTTTTAATTTTATTATTTAAGTGACCAGTTATTAAATTTATGTGACCTGGTTTTTTATTTACGTGACCAATTTAAATATTAATTTAAAATTATAAAAATTAAATAATAAAGGATAACTTTCTTCATCGCTTTCATAATTTTTAAGTCTATTTAACTCTTCCACCGAGTCTACACTGAAAATTTCCACTTCAACATCATTACTCTCTTCTTCATTGTTATCATAACCAAATTCAGACCCATATTCAGATCCTTTCAAAGACCCAAATATAGATTCAATATCTTCTTATCCAGCTAAAAAGAAATTTTCGTGACCAATTTCAAAATTTTGGTGACCAAATGTTTATTTAGGTGACCAAGTTTAAATTATTTATAAACATTTTTACCTAATAAATAATTTTGCCTGGTCACATATTAGGTGACCAGTGAATATGTGACCAGTCAGAAAAAATACCTGGTCACCAAATCGACACAAAGTCACTGGTCACATAACAGGCAAGACCCCAAAAAAAATCAGTTTAGATAAAATAAATAACACAAAAATCGTCATAAAAATAAAAAATATTTATAGAAGTGTCAAAAAAGCATTTTATGACATAAAATTTTTATATTTCACAAATAAATTATATAAAAAATTTATAAATAAAATTTCTTCCAATTTTTCACTGCTATTTCCTTTCTAGCATACCATCAAAAAAAATAATGATTTTCTCTGTTTGATAAAACATTAAAAAATGTAAGTCTAATTTTTTTAGTTTCTTTTTTTATTTTTTTTTGGATTTCTTTTAAGAACTTTGTGGTGTGATATCCAAATTTTTTTGATTCTGTGTTCATATTTTGAAGTTTTTATATTATTTTGATGGAATTAGCTGATACATTTTACAGAGGCAATCTTGGTATATTAAAAAACTAGGTTTTTTAAAAAATTTTTTTATTTTTCTTAAATAAAAGTTGAAATAAATTTTATTTAGCGATATAAGTGTTTTCGAGATTTTATAAATTTATTTGGATCAATCTTTCATTTTGTTCATAATAAAGGGGGCTGGAATTAAAAAATTTCAAAAATAAACTTAATTTTGCAATATTTTTCGTTGGAAATATTTCGTATGTTTTTATTTTTAAATTTTAATTTTCAGAGCCAAATCTTAAAAAGGCCATATTTATAATCAAATGAATCGTCTATCTGTATTTAGAGTTCCATCATTAATTAACCAATTTTGCAAAACTTCGAACAGTTTTAAACTAGTAACCCAAGAACGGACTTTATTTAAAAATTTTTGCAAAAAACAAGTTTTTGAAATCCAAAAAAAGACAATTTATTTTCAACCGGTTCACTGCAAACATCAAGATTCAACTAGTGTTGTTAATCAAACAGGTTCAGTTAGTATTTTCAAGAGGTTCAAAGATGCTTACAAGCAACATGGAAAAATTCTGATAGCCTGTCATTTTGTTTCGTCATGGGGATGGATAATCAGTTTTTTTTTTTTATCCAAAGCGTAAATTAAAATTTTTTTACTCAGATCAAATAAGAAAATTTTTAATTATCTAGAGGTCTTGATATTACGTCTGTATTAAATATATTGGAAAAATTAAGAGTAATGAGCCGTGAGACAATTGATTCTATAAACACAAAAATCAACACCTTTAATCTGGAAAAGTATTTGAAGGAATCATTTGTTCGTCACATCATTTCTGAGCACTGGATAAAAAGCATTGGTGAGTCGATCACAGGACAGACTTTGAAATTCATGATTACAGCTATTGTGCTGTACAAAATCATCACTCCGCTAAGATATGTTTTCACCGTAGCTCTTACAAAATTTGTAATTAAATTGTTCAAAAAACAAGGAAGGATACCTTTGCAGCCTCCTCCGGGCTCATCAATCAAAGAGCTATATACCGAGCAAAAACAAGTGATCGGAAGAAGACTAAAAGTTCACAGAGAGAAATATTCAAAAAAAAGTGTGTTCAGAAACAGAATCATTAAGGCTTCACAGTCCATATTTAACAAGGCAAGCCGTCGTAAAATGTTTTGATTATTTATTATGCAATAAAATTTTTAAATCTTTTCACTTCATTTTAATTTTATCTGATTTGCAGTTCGTGACAACAATCTTTCTTTATGGTCTAAGAAATTGAAAGAATTAAGTAAACAAAATTGGAAGTGTAATCCAAGAATCTTGACAATTTATCGTGATGTGTGGTAATCTTGATAGACCAATCATCAAAATGTCGATTGAATTACGCTAAATATGAATCCGGTTGCGTGGTTAAAAAGATTTTAAACAAAAACCCAATATTATTTTAATCATACTTTTGTTTTAATTAATAAATACTTCCAAAAATTAATTCAAATATATCTAAAATAAGAAGATCTTAAAGCTATAGAAAATATAAACTTTCAGAATTTAAAAAAAAATTTTTTTATTAACATTTCTTATTTTGAAGATAAATCACAAAATGAATTGTCGAAAAGTCTCAAACCAAGCATTGATAATTACTGCTGTCCTGTTGTATTTTGTAAGCTTTTCTGAACAACAATTCAGTTATTCAGCCAACTGGGGAAAGCGAAGCAATGAGGAAAATGTAGAGAACAAGTGCGTTAGCATACTGAGCTTAAAAAGCTATCTATTAGATGTGATACCGAATTTGGAGCAAGAGATAATAGTAATTCAAAAATAATATTAATAAATGCTATCTTTAATTAAATTTTTTAAACAAAGGACTATTTAGACTCGAAAATTTTTGATATTTGTGAAAGCAAAGAAACAGAATTATTCAGAAATCAACTTTTAAAAAAAAAATTTAGATTATTATTTTAGCTTGAATTGAAATTAAATGTAATTTTTTTTTCTATTTATGTTTATTAATTTAAACTCAAGTTTTTCGAAATAAAATGTGTCCTAAAAATATTATTCTGGTCATTTGTTAGTAAAAGTTTCTATGGCTACCACAATTAAAATATTCAGAATTCATTTTTTTTCAATTATTTTAGCATTTTAAAAATGAATCGTAAAGAGAAACATGCCTCAGATAAATTGGAAGAATATATCAAAAACTTTGAATTAAAGAATAAGCTGAAGATAAAAAAACCAAAAAGTCGTTCCAAATCCAAAAATTCGATTTGTAAGCAGACACAAATTCAGGCTGATCCAACATATAAGATAGAAAAGCTAATCGACAATTTATCCCAGAGAGTTAAAGATTATAAGGATGAAATGAGTCTGGTGAATTTGGAAAATTTCACTCCGATTGCTAAATATGGAAGTGAAGTTTCAATTGGAAGTTCTGAATTATCATCGTTGACAAAGAGCACCTATTCATCATCGAATAGAATCAACCAATGCACAGATGATGATCCGTATTTAAAAAGTCTGACAAAATTTCAGGAATTGAATAAAAAGCTGATGATGGATAGAACAAAATCAAGCGATATTTTAAATTCGAATGAATCCAAAATTGGTTACTCAAATGAACAAGAAAGTAAACAAGGAATTGAAAAATTTATCCAAGATTGTATGAAAGTAACACATGAAATCCCATTCCTCAAGATAAATTCTTAATAAAATTTGAATAATATTGGAATTTTTTTAATTTTTTTTCCTTAAAAAAATACAACCTTTTTATTCTCTTTCAAATCAAAAATTTTTGCTTTTTTATTCAAAATTTAATAAAAACATCTAATTTCAAAATATTTTTTTAATTAAATTCGGAATATTGTAAAGGGCTTTGAGCGTAATTTAAATTTTTGTTTTTTAACTCACAAATTCTCATAATGAGTTTCCTTTCTAAATTATGAGACGTTGAACACATGTTTTCATTCTTAAAAAATTAAAATAAAATCTTGATTAAACTTTGTTTTAAGGGATTTAAAATTAAAAAAAAAAAAACAACGCTCACTCATTAAAGGCTGCATAAAAAGAAATTTGTTCGTAGATTTTTGCTTGACTTTCATCAGTTTTTAAATGGTTAGCTTTTTTCATTTGCTTTAACTTTAATTATATGTTGTTATTTGCTTAACTTGACATTCTTATTTGGATTATGCAACAAATTGTATACAAAAACGGGTATCTACAGATAATTATTGAGAAAATATAAAAGTAAAACAAGTTCAACCCAAACAAGTGTATTTTTTTACAAATACAAATATTTATTATATTAGGTAACAGAAACTTGAAAAATAAAATTTTCATTTTTGTTATACAAATCAAATATCACATTAAAACTAGTCAAAAAATCACCGCTATTTCCTAATCACTATTTGACAAAATACTTTGTTGGCTAAAATACAAATTCTGGTTTCTTAACTTAGTTGAAAAATGCCACATTTTTGTTTTTAAACTCGAATACTTGTTTGGCCAAAGTATTGAAATTACTAAAGTTGAACAATTTCTAAGCAAAATAACGCATTAGAAAAATTGTAAATTTATTAAACTATAGAATGATGATGAATAATAATTTTCACAATATGTTGGCCTTATTGTTTTTTCATACTTTGGTTGCTCTGCAACCACAACAAGCTAGCGAACTACCAAGTAAGCTATTAATAGTAGATTTATTTAATTTGTAATTTGTAATTTCATTATAATTACATAAAGTAAATCACAGAAAAAAGGGTATTAAATAAATCATCTTAAGTTTATTGTTTTTTATGTATTATTTTTGTAATCAAAAGAGCTCTGAGATTCAAGATAAATCACCAGGTTCCACTATTTTTGTTATTCTTTTGTATTTCATTTTTTTCTTTTTCATTTTTAAATTATTTCAAACCTTTAAAATATTTTTATTGAAAGTTAAAGAATTTATATTGTTATACAAGTTCTGAAATCAAACGAAAATTTTAAGCAATGTTAAATTGATCTAGTAGGCAAAACATTTTTTCGCTTTTCTACAATGATCAATTTGTGTTGTTTGGAATTAAATTCAATCTGTCATTAAACTTCATTGGAATACATACGGACAAAATAATGAAAAAGTCAAAGACTGAAGCTGCTGGTGGGAGTAAAAAATGTTCTGAAAAAGCGACGTATAATATTAGCCAAGACGGAAGTGTTTTTTCGATGGTGTCAAGGCTCGAAAACAACAAGAATAATTTATGCTCTAAAAATATATTCAAAATATATAAAATTGATGAAAATTCTGACTGCACGCGATTTTCCGACCAAGGAAAGAACATAAAAATATTTATCAAAAACGAGAATAATATCACAAATTACAATTGTGCCAGAGACATTCCCGAACCAATTATTATGAACCACAAAAATTGTCCAACTAACAAAACTAATTTTAAAACATCTCAGTTTTCGTGTGAAAAACGAAATTCATTTCCATGTAATGCGCCAACTAGTCAACCATATTGTGGTTTTTTACGCAAAAAATTTGATTCAGACGTCAAAAATTTGCCAAGTTTTCTCACTCACCGTGAACATGCACCGATTTTGCCACGGCGCAAGGCCACAAAAAAAAAGGAGGAATTCACTTCAATTGACTCATTAATGGAAGAAAGTTTTTTAATGTCAGACGACGCTGAAATCGAACCTTCCAACTATTTCACAAAACAAAGCCGAGATCATGCCGCGGACAATAGATTAAACGATAAGCCAGTGAAAAACCTATTTAGTTCCAAACAACTCTTAACTAGACCAAAATTTATTCCAAGATACAACAAACAAGTTCAGACCGAGTCGAAAGTGCCCAAAAAGTATAGTCTCGAGAGGAAAGATGCTGTAAAAAGTGTAAATCATACTATTTTTCCAAAAATAAACGAAAAAAATCAAGAGTCTAGCAATTTTAGTCTCTTTAAAAGCATGAATTCAAATGAATTAGGTAATTATATTGACAATCTAATTCAAAATTTTCGAATAAAAGCTCATATATGTGAGCCCGAAGGCGAAAATGCACATTTTAATAATGGAATTTTTTATCCAGAGAACAAAGAGGACAATTTAATATGCAAAGAGGACAAATCGCAACATGAGTCTGATGACATAGACATTTCAAAAGTATGCAAAAATGACAACACTTCATTTGATAAGTCATCTTTCCAGACTCAATCTCTCACTAATTTGGTGGAAAGTAGAGCTTTTGAAGAGGAAAAAGACAATGACTTGAATGAAAGCACAACTTTTATAAATTATACACACAGTTTTGAAATCGACGAAGAAAGCCAAGACGATCAGACAACTTATCCCAGTACAACTGACTAGTGAGCCAAGATAGACTAGCTTTAAAACACAAATTAACTAAACCCGTGTATAATATTTTGTTCTCTCATTTTTATTAATTTTTGCAAATAAAATTTTTTTTTCTTTTTTTTTTTTCATTATTGTTAGGCCAAACAGGAATTAAATTTTTTCAAATTTAAATTTTTATTTCTACTTTTCGGATAAAAAATAATAATTGATATATCGAAATTAAAAAAGCGAGATAAATTTATTAAAATTCAAAAAAACTAAGACTCACTAATTAACCATTATTATTAAGAGCGGTGGGAAATTATTGAGCAAAAACTGTTGCAAAATATGTTTTATTTAATTGAACACCAGTTTTTTTTCAATTTTGGGCAATTATTTTAAAAATAAATGTTAAAAATTTTCAAAAATAATTTTTAAAACGTAAACAAAATCAAAAATTTAAAAAATTCTTTATATTTAGAAGGTTTGATTGAATATTGATAGAAAGAGTAATTTTTCATAATTATCGTTTAATTTTTAAATTTTAAAAATAATTTAAAGTTTTTTTGCTCCAGACTTTACGGCCGCTAATTAAGACAACTTTTTTGATATAAGAGTCTCTTAATGATTGATTAAAACTGTTAAAATAATAATAATAATAATAATAATAATAATAATAATAATAATAATAATAATAATAATAATAATTATAATAAATAAGCGTCTTACTAGGAAGACATATTTGGTAGCTAGATTCATTGAATCTAGTCACATATACAAAGTTATTATTAGTTTTCTATTTCATTATAGTATTATTAGTTTAGTATTTCATTATTATTTGTAAACTATAAAAAGAAATTGAAAAATAAAAACACATCTATAAAAAGAAATGGTTAAAACAATTAAAACAAGATCGAGAACAACTACCGTATTATCTCAAATAGAAGTTACCACAAATAGAAGAAGGTTGCTACTATTTGAGGCAAAAATTTGCCTTTATTTGAGTTGTTTTTCTCAAAAAATGTGTCTCGATTAAAAGAAAATTCACCAGTCATTTGTCATGTAAAACATGCATTTTTTTGTTTCTATTAGAAGAAAAAAAATGGATAAATTTTTTTTATTTGAGTCACTTTTTTTAAGTTAAAAATTTTCAAATAAAAGAAACCCTTCGATGACCGAACTTTCTTTTATTTGAGGAAATACGGTACTGTTCTAAAGCCAATCCCTTTAAAATATAAAAACAAGAGTTAGTTTCTTTATTTAAAAATAATTATTAAACTTTTAATAAAGATTTTATCAATATACATTTTTAAATTTTTTTACTCCTAAATTTTTTTCTTATTTTTTTACTGAAGAAACGGGCTACTAGTTTTTATTAATTTTTTCAAATAAATTTTTTTCTTTTTTTTTTGTTAGGCCAAACAGGACTCAAATATTTTTGTGTTATGACAAGTGATTAGAAAGGACATTCGATTGAAATGCTTTTCAATTTGGATTTGAATTTCCTCTATTTTGTTTAGACGACATGTAATTATCGGATTATAAATGTCTCATTTAAGGTTAAAAAAAATGCGAATTTAATCGTTTTATAATCCAATTTAGCAATAAAAATAAACCAAATGGTATTGATTTTTTCACTTATAAGTTCAAGCGTCGAGGCATTGACCATGTCGTTGATAACAATTAAAAAAATGCTTTCAGATGCCTCAAGCATTCACGAAAAGTCACCATTCTTCTCTATCATTTTGACATACTCTATAATCTAAAAGCACTCGATAAAGATTGACGACGAATTGTTCGAACAAGTACTTTGAAAACAATACTTGAGTTAAATACCACATTTAAAAAGCAATTGAGAGCAATTAAAATTTATAAGCAAAGCGATCCTTCAATTTAATTTTTTATGGTCGATAAATTAGAAATCAAACGTTTTTTCATAATTCGTTTTTGAATTGAAAAAAAAATCAACTAAAGTCTTTAAAATAAATATTTTTACCAATTAAGTACTAAATATTTGAAAATCTAAAAAAAAAAACACTCCGACTGATAAAATTATAACTTACGATTAATTGAGGCCTTATGGTAAATCGAAACTTTAAAAAAAGCAATTAGAGAAACAGAGGAAGTTAAAACAATAGATGAAAAAAAAAACTGGTTAAATTATCCTCTAAAATGATCAACTCTAACTATTAAAACGGGAAAATCTTACTTTATTTTTAAAGTTTATATCATTCCGTATGAATTTATTTTTTTTATTAAAATTATTTGAAAACTTTTCTTTAATTATTATTTTTATTTAAAAAATAATTAAGAAGTAGACCCCATGGCACGTCCGAATGGTTCAAGACCTTTGTTAGAATCCTCATGAAAAGATAAATTGAAATAAAAATGGTTATTTTTCCGTCTTTTAATAAAAATTTTCATACAATTTTGAAAAAACGTGAAAAAAAGTAGGATGTTTCAAATTTATTTATAAAAAATAATTAATGGGAGTTAATTTTGAAATCTTATTATAGCAAAGATTTTTTGGTTTTTATTGTTTATATACAGAAATCTTTAGATTATATAAGTAAAAAAATAGATTTCTTCAAAAAAGATAAAAATTTTAATAACTTAAAAAATTTAAGAAAGTAAAATCATTTTACTTAAAAATTTTTAACAGTTTTTTAAAAGAAATATTCAATATCAATTTAAAAATAAAGATAGATGAATGGCTATCATAAAACATATTTTTGAAAAAATGTTTTTTTTTTACTTAATAAACCACTAAGTCTTAATCTAAAAATTCATAAGGTGCTAGCAATTATTTAATTCATCATTATCTACTGTAATAGCGAAAAATAAAACACTTGGTGTATATGGCTTAATTTTTACATGAGTGGCAATGGCAATGTGAAATTTAAAAATAATTTCAAACTCTGCAAAAATTCTGAAATTTATTGCATAGTTTAATCAAGTATAATTTTGATGGTGTGCGTTTTGCAGAAAATTGTAGAGCTTGGAATTTTTTTTCACAAAATTGAACAATACAATGCTTTTTGCAGAACCATTTTTGCACAATTAGAAAAAAAAGTTTTTACTTTTTATACTGTAATTTTTGTACTAAAATTTGACATTGCCGTGGCAAAATGGATTTATCAACCAAAAAAAAATGTCTTTAATTAAAAATTTCTTGATTTACATCAAGTGTTATTTTTTTACTTGTCAGATAGATTTTGTTTTTTAGGATACCATTTGAATCATAATAATTATTGTAATCAAGTTAAGAAATTAGAAAATGAGATAAAATTTTTATCTTTTTTAAAGAAAGCTATTTTCTTAATTGCTTAAAAAATCTAATCTAAAAATTTTTGTTTAAAAACAATAAAAACTAAATATTCTACGTTTGATGTAATCAATTTAATTTCAATGCAATAAGATTGCAAAAGCGATTCTCATTAATTTTATAAAACATGGTAGGATTTAATTTTTTTTCTCTTTTATTTCTCTTAAAAAAAGCGTTCAAAATGAGGCATTTTTAAAAAAATTGAAAAAAATAAAGTTTTATGAAGTTTGTATATATGTATAAGTCTTACTTTCAAAAAAAATATGACAATTGAAAATTTGAAAAAAATAAATAAAATATTTATATCCTTCATTTTTGTTTATTTAAATACTTAATTATGCCAAAAAAGAACAAAAAACAGCTTAATCGAATCCAAAATTTTGGTTGATAATGCTTCTACACATACAGCACTTGATTTTAAAATATGTGATTCCTTAAAATAGATTTTAACTTAATTTTTTTTTATTTAATTTTATCATTACTATTTGACATTTTTTTTCATCACAAAAAATTTGTGTTATCCAGTTATTTGGGTAAATATGTTAAAGATATTTTTTTTTTTTGAATTCGGCACAAAAAAATTGTGTTTTGAAGTGATTTGTGTTAAAAAGTTTTTAATTGTGGGAAACCATTTGTCTGTATAACAATACCGCTAGGACTGCTAAAATATCATTTAAAACTAAAAGGAAAAAACTCTAAATTTGAGCCAACAAAAAATTATTTATTTATGTATTAATAATAGTAAAAACAAAAAATATTTAAAGTATATTTATTACATTTAACTATGAACAGGTTAAAAAATTATACTTTGAAAAAAAATACAAATGGCAATAGATAGTTAAAAGGAACAAATAATTTCTAAATGATAAATCTGAAAACAAACAAGATTGGGCTTTATTGAGGTGTCCACTTTCTAACGATTCTCGATTTGTTTGCTTTTTGTTAAAAACATTACTGTTACTGTAAGCTGATGATGTGGATATTAGCTGGGACAAAATATCGTTGTAGTCGATTATTTCGGGTTCTAATATAAAAATATTGTCATCTACTGTTTGGGACATTTTTGTTGTGCTAATGGGAGTAGTGGTTGTTCTCAGAGTAGTTGTAATAGTTGAATGCAAACTAGATTTGGCTGTGGCAGGTGATTCTTCATCGAGACTGGACAATATCTTCATGCTTAGTGGATCTAGATTGCGAGTGTTAGAATCGATTTGGTACATTTTGGACGAAGTAACTTGAACAATGTTTGTCGATTTTCTGAAATTGTATATTTGAGATTTTTTGGTTGTGATGTAATTTTTGGGGTCCAGCACTTTTACTGTAATTTTCATGTTGTGTGTCTTACAAGTGCCGCCTTGGGAGTTGTGAAGGCCGTTGAAAGTTCCATCCGATGTCGATATGAAATAGTATTTAGAACCCGGTGTGAATTCGATGGCGTCTGGAACGGGCGAAAATTTTGAAATGTAAAGTGTGTACTTAACATTTTCGTAAGGTCTGTCACATTTTAGCACTGGAACTCGTTGTTGAATATTGTCAATTTTGCACTCATTGTACTCTTTTTTCGACACCTAAAATTGTGATAATTAATTTTGGTTTTTTGTTTCCATGTGATTGATGCTTACTTGATATAGGACATGATATTCGGCCTTGTCGTTGTCCAAACTATTTGCCGAATACTTGGGGCAAATGATGTTTAAAAATTCACCGATTCGTACATGGATTAAGTGATCATTTTTGACAGATTTGTCCGTTGGTGTTGATCTTGAGTCGAACCTTATTTGAGAAGAAAAAACAGCTTTTTAAACTAAACGCAAATATTTATTTTAAAAATATTTATTTTTATTTGGCCAACTCAATTCCGGCTTCAATTAAAATTTATTTAGCTAATGTCATATTTGCTTATCTAAAGACTGTTATTGACCTTTAATTTTATGATAGTTTTTGTCGCCTGGAACTCTCAACGAGCCCTAGTAACACAGTTGGCCTGTCATGAAAATCGCTAACAAAAAAACAAAAAATCAAATAACTTTTCTTCTGTCAACAAAAAATACTCCCGATTTGATTTTAGTACCATTTTGTTGTGTCTGAATTTCACCAAATAACTTTTTTTTTTTAAATAATTTTGTCTTATACCAGAGTCAGTTGTATTGACCTTAAACTTCATTTAAACCATTTTTGGTGGACACTTTAATTATTGAGTATTAAAAAATAAACTATTTTCAAAATTAAAATGAAATACAAAATTGAGTCATTATTTAATTTTTATTTATTTGAAAACTCCATTAAACTATAAATCTTTGAAAAAATTCATATCTCTTCTATAGTCCAACATTCGGACAAGTTATTTATTTATTGAATTGAATTAACCTCCTTTTAGGAGAAGTAAAAAAATAAAAATAAAATTTTTTGTGTTTTTTTTTAAAAAATGAAAAATTATTACCTAAAAATAAAATTATAAAAATAAAAAAGGAACATTAGTTCAAAAATAGAAAAAGGCATGAAAGTTAGAAAACAAGATAATTGGGACCAAAATTCATGAATTCATGAACAAGTTATAAATTCTTAATTTAAAATAGATTGATAAAAAGATTTTTAATAGCAAAAAATTTTTTTTTTTACTAATAAAAAAAAAATTTTTTTCAACTACTTTTATTTTTAACCGTTTCCTTTTCTTTCATACAAATTAATTAATAAAATTGTTTCACCTTTTTTTCTCAAACAGAAAAAAATCTTTTTAAAAAAAAAATTTTTGAATTTGCCGAAAAAAGAGAGTGCTCGATCTACAAGCAGCTTACCGACTAAATTTGGCTATTATTGATTTAAAAAAAAAAGGATGGTGCTTTCTGAAATATTTAAAAAGACATTATTATATATACTTATTTGAAAAATAAAGATCGAATTTTGTTTTAATGATTTATATATGAGAATCCGCTAATTTAATAAAAATAATCTATTCTAATAAAAATATATCTAATTTAATAAAAACCACGTCTTTTATAAAAATAAAATATCTAAGCTAATAAAATTTAAAAAAAAACATAATTTTTTTGCATTTAGAACAAAAAAAATATCTTCTTTTATCCATTGGCAAGTTGCAATTTGAGCACAATTTATTTTCCACATTTTGATTACCATGGTCCAGTTTTTTTTTTTTGATTTTTTAAAAATTTTTTGAAAAGCTAATTTACTTTTTTTAAGTTTTTAATAGAATCTTAATATCTGTAACCATTTTTAACTTTTATACTTAATATTAATAATTATAATTTTATTAATTTAGAGGGGGGTGCTATTTATTTAGACGTATTTTTATTATTTTAGATGATTTTTTATTAAATTAGCGGTACTAAAAAAAGTATTCGCCATCTTAAACAGGGTCCGAGCTGTAGCCCTGGTTTAGAGATTCGCATAACTTTGAAGATTAGATTTTTTAGTCAATTAATTATATTTATTTTTTACTTTTAAGCAAAAATTCGTCTAAGTTTTAAAATTTTAATACCATCTGATTGTACTTCCAAAAAGTGCAGAAAGTAGGTGTTTTCTTCACTTTTTTCGGAAACGCATTTTCCAATCTAAAAAGAACTTCATTTATCCTTTTTTTTTTTAAATGTAATTTGGGGGATCCTCGGCTTATGCCTTCGTTCAAATTCTATAGTTAAAAATTTATCATATGTTTTAAAAAAAGGCTAATTTAAAAAAAAAATTCAAAATTTAGTAACATGAAAATTTGATGATAAAAAAGGCAATTTAAAAAATTTTTTGGGATAACAAAGTGATGGCAACATCTTTTCTATTAGAGGGCATTAATACGCCTTGGTTGTCAGTAGGCCAAATGTTGATAAATTTTCTAACTTAGACAGATTTTTGTATCTTGATGATTGAGCAATTAAATAATTATGTTTGCTAGGCCAAATAAAAAATAGCTAATTAAGTGGACTTACATTTTGTTTTTGGCGCTCCATACAATCGGATCGATGGGTCTGTTGGACAAACATTGCACATTATTGAACAGAAAAAGCAACGAGAGTATAAAAAACGGACTCGTTTTGACATGACGAAATATTACAAAGTGAACATGATAACCGACTGATCGGTGACAGCTAGATTTGAAAGTCATTGTGTGGCCTGTGTTAATTTTGGCAGAAAATTAAGGCATTGTAAATTGATGCTGCTGATGTCTAAAAAAAATGAAAAAAAAAATAAAAAAAAAATTATTCTCTTTTTAATTAAATCAATATTTAGTTCGAACTAAAATAGCGGTATTTTAAATCGACACATTTCAACAACAACAACAACTACAAATATACATTTAGCTAGCCCCGCCTGATTCGATCGTACAAGTGTTTTGAATTCAGTTAGAGTGTTCTCGATTGAGGTAAGTTTAATCGATGATTGATTAGATTCGAGATAAATGATTTTAACCTAAAATAGGAATAAAATTGACCCTCTATTTAATTGATGGTCAATTCTTCCCTCATCTACAATAATTCGAGGCGGGCTCAATTAATTGCAAAATTAAAATTCACAGGATATTTATTGAAAATTTGAATTCGATAAGCATTCCTATTCTTAGGAACAAAATCACCGCTAAGACTTTATAAAAATACAATTAGGGGCTTTTATTTTTTTTCTTTCTTATATGCATTATATAACAAAACTCACTGAGGCTTTATACTTAATTAAAATATTGCTCCAAGCTGCATATTTTTAATGTGACGTAATTGACTTTATCGCTGCTGAATAATTTGCTCGTAGAGAAGAAAAACTAGCGAGGCTAATTCACGATCAATTGGCATCGATTGATAAACTTAAATCTGCCTCAGAAATTTGGGCGGTAATTGGAGCCGCGAGTTATTTTCTCTATGATATGGCTCTTGAATAGTTAAAAGCGTTGCCGTGAGCAATCCGAGTCAAAAATCAATGGTTCTACTCTTATCTAGTTTGAGAAGTTGCACTGAAGTCAAAGAAGAAGAAAAGTTGCAGCTGATCAATTGATGCTATTGAAATTTAAAAGAAAAAATGAACAAGCTTTGATTCGAAATTAGGGCCAAAAGTTTTAGAGCTCTTGAAATAAGAGCTTTGAATGGAACGCATAAAAAAGCAATCAAAATTTTATTCAAAATTGTTAAATTCCGTTTTAGTTTCGTTTTACAAAACAACTTTATCTTGAATATATTGATTGAAGCAATCTACTAAGAAATTAAATTCCGATGAGTCTGGTAATAATAGAAGAGAGTTATTAGTGAGCCGGTCAGATTGTGGGTAGGAGAAATATTTTTTTAATTAAATGAAAGAACAGGATGCTGGAAGAATGGTTGTGTGTGTGTGTGTTGGCAGCGATGAGTGATCGTCGATAAGTGAGAAAAAAAGAACTGGGAAGAAAAAAGAGGCCGCTGTCGAACAACTAATCCTAGAGAGTCGAATACTCTTTGAGACTTGAAATTGTGTCAAATCCCTAGGATTTTACTTAATCATCCGCAAATATTCATTCAACATAAAAGATTACAAAATTAGCAATAATCTTGGATCAAAAACAACAAATGTGTTGTTTGTTAAGATTGCATGAAACTTAATTACTTAACACACTGGGCTTAATAAAAATCAAATCCTTCCTCTTTGAATTGTGTGTTCATGATAACAATTTAATTTAATTGTTGTTTGTACTAAAATTATGGATTACAATTTACGAATGAAAATTTTTTAAATTGTTTCGCTACTTGATAAACTTTGTGTTTTTCTAACATGAAATTTTAAATGAATCTTGCATTTTGAGGAATTAATCATTTAGGGTTGCTTATTTTTTTTTACTCATTTAAAAAAATATCTTCAATAAATCTAGATTTATAATTAAATATTTATTTTTTATTAATTTTTCACTTTTTATATATAAAAATTGAATAAACTGGCTTGCTTGGAGCTTTATTCTAAAAATGCTTAATTTTTGAATAGAAAATCGATTATTTAGAAATTAAATAATCAACTTTGTTTTTCTCAATATATAACGTTAAATTATAATTTGATCTACTACTTTGCTCTATTTATTCAAATTAATTTTAAATTTGTTTTTTTCAATATATATCATGGTTGACCAAAAGGTACTAATTGAGATAACAAATAGCAAAAATATTTATTTATAAGACAAAACAAATGCTACCATTATTTTTAGAAAATTAAAAAAAAACTTTTACAAATGCTTTCGCTCAACTTTAAATTAAAGCTGGAGTAGCTACGGAATTCGGACTAAATGATTAAAATTGTTCAAATTATAATTATCCTTTAATAATTAAATTTGTTGATTCATATATACTTATCTGTATTCTTTTTATTTGAATATAATCTGATGTTAAATCTATTTGTTTTATCAAACAAATTTTAAGAAATTTTCTAAATTTAAATTTATTAAATGCTTTAAGTGAAACTATTTATTAAAAAAAACAGTCGATATTAGGTCTGTGCCATTTATATAAATCTTTAACGGGTTGGAAGATCACAAGGGATATTTTTGTAGAAATTTTAATAAAAATACCCTAAAAAATAAGATTAAATCTTAATAAATAATAATAAAGACAATTTTTACATATCTAAAAAAAATAAAATTTTATAAAATACTAAATACGATTTTTTTTAATTAAATTTTTATTGTTCACTCCTTTTTGTCTTTTTTATATTTTTTTTAAATTTTTTTTTATTTTTCATGGTCTATGCGGTGTTTACTGAAATAAATAATAATAATAAAAATAACAAGATACGCTATCTCCTTTTTTGGTACCTTTTTGAGCGGAGGAGCGAGCTGGCACAGAGACAATTGCATTGAATTAATCTTATATACTGAATTTTAAATTAATTTTTCCTAAATGACTCAAAATAAAATTTTTAATTTTTTCGAGTAATTATTTAGGATCAGAGCAGTTTTGTTTAAAAGTCCCAAAAAAAAGTCCAAGTCCAGAATTTTTTTTTAAATTTGCTAGATTAGGCTTCATGTATTCATTATTCAAAATTTTATAGCCTGCACTTGGACTTTTGATTAAAAATTAAAAAAAAAGTCCCGAACTTGGACTTGAGACTTGTGACTTTTAAAAAACTCTGGATCAGAGCCTCAAACAGTTCTTACGCTTCTTTAAGTTGATTTTTATGGCAGAAAAAATCCATATATTGAATAGCTTGTACGGACAAGTTTTAGAATTTTTCAAATTTTCTTTAAAAACAAACAAAAATTTAATTTTCATGAATTATTAAAAAAACTCATTTCTATTAAAAGTCGAATCTGATGTAAATTTTTTTTAAATTGAAAACAAAATTTAAAGAAAGGTTACTTTTGTTTGATCTATGAATGATCAAACTAAATTTTAGATTACGGAACCTTGAGACAAACAAACATATAATATTGAATTCATTTTAAACTTTGTTGAATGAAGGTAAAATTTTGTGTACAAATTTTTGTTTTAATTTCACAAAACAAACAACCTAAGCGATTTCCGACTTTTTGTCAAACAAAAACTAAAAATAAGTACATAATTTTGGATACTTTTTATTTTTGTTGCAAATAAATGTATTTATAAAAAAAATCAAAAATTAATTTTGAAGCTTTTCTAGGATTAGTGCTAGACAGAAAACCATCGCATTAACTTGAATGAGAATGAAAAGCTAACATATTGAGAAAATGATTGTTAAAATTTTTTTTTTTTTATTATCATAGTTCCATGCATGTTGTTAAATGAAAAATGTCTTAATTTTCAGTTAGCACGACCTTATGAAATCTCAACTAATTTAATAATAAACGCTTGAACTGACATTAAAAATAAAATCATCTGCTGTATAAACAAACAGTATTTGTAAATGTAAACATTTTATCGCCTGAATAAACCCTTTAAGAACAATTTATTCAGAACAGCCTAATAGGGCTTACTTGTAAAGCAAGAATAAACAAAATGTTTCCACTCTATTTTATTTTATATAATTTTTCATTTTTTTAAATAAAATTTTTTTTTCAAAAATATACAAAATTACACATGTTTATTTTATTTATTTAATATACAATTGAGGATAATACCCCATAGATCATCCCAATGACACAAGTCTCCGTTCTAACCTTCAAGTTATTGAATTAAAAAAAAATGAAGAAATTCGCTTGTGCGAAAACAAAGTAACAAAAGATTTTATACATTTAATTTTATAATTTTTTTTTTTACAATTTAAATTACATCGCCAGAATTGGCGTTAATTGAATAAATAAATAAATATTGAATTAAAGTTTGACAATTCTACATTAAAAAATTACGAAAATGTAGATAAATAAATTAGAAATTTAGTTGCACTTGCTTTTCTTAATCTAGAAATAAAAAATAGAACACATACTTGACTGTAGACAAAGAAAAATAATATTGATGAAAATCTGGAATTGATTACTGAATATTTATTTGTAAACAGTAATTATTTGGAAAAAGCTTTAAAAAAATGTTGCTAAAATAATAAATCTATAATAGCGTCGAGTTGGTTCGAAGTGCGCCATGTTTCTTAATTAGAAAATTTGTTATTTTAATAAGTGAATAAATCAAGGCTGATATGAACGTCGATCACATGACATTAATAAGGAACTAGATTCAAGCTGGTCTTTAGCAATTAGAAAAAAGATCATGCTCCAGTGGGACGAGAGAAACTAATAGCGAACAGTAGGCAGTCCAAAAGATAACAGATTCATTAGGGCAAGCACAAATCTAAAATTTTCCATGAGATTTAAAAAAAAAAAAGGTGAAAATATTTACTTTTTAAATTAACGGCTAAGCCATAAACTAAACACCAATAGAATATTTAATAAAATATTTTTAAAATCATCGGAAAAAATCGAGTCATTGTATTTATAATTTGTTCAAATTTACTTATTGATTATCGATTAAATGTAAAGTAATGCGAGATAAACAAGAGAAATTCCAATCTTTTTCTCTCTCTATTATCATATCTAAATCTTACAATTAAACTAAAATTTGAATAGAGCTGATTTATCTTAGGCCGAAATTCCAGTCTATTCTAATGACCTATTAAATCGATTTATAATTATTAGCCAAATTTGCTACATCAAAGACTCACTGATCTATCAAGCTTAAATGTTAAATCAGCTATGAAAAAAGCGCTTCTCATTCCTTTTTCCTACTTTCCATGCTTGGTCAGATATTCAACAATAAACTCAATTGTCCGTGCTATAAATAAACAATTTTGTCTCGAAATAAACTATTTTTCACCTTTTAACTTAAAATTTATAGATTTAAATATTCTCTATCACAAATGATGGAAACGAATACAAAATAAACAATTTTGTTTATGTTTATTACGGTCTGACAAATTAATATATTAAAAGATCGTAGCCTAATTTAATCAAATTAACTAGATTGATCAAAATTTTGTGAAAAGTGAAATAACTCGAAAATAAATTCAATCAATGAAATAATTGACTTTGGTTAAAATTTTTCTTAAAGATGAAAAAATATAAACAAAAAAAAAATGCTTTTAGTTGAATTATTTTACAGCAATTCATTTTTTTATTAAATTTTTTTAAAATTAACTAAATTTGATTAAAGAATTTAATCAAGAAATTTTTTTTAAGGAAAAAAAATATTGAATTTATGATAACGCTTTAGTTAATTCCTAAAGCTGGTTTAACTTCAATATTAATTATTTATTTATTTATTGAATTGAATTAACCTCCTTTAAGGAGAAGTAAAAAAAATAAAAAAGAGATAAAAAATAAAAATAAAATTTTTTTCTGTGTTTTTGTGTTTTTTTTTTTTTTAAATGAAAAAATCATTACCTAAAAATGAAGTTTAAAAAAAGGAACGTTTTTTATATTATTGAAATATAATATTTGATGAAATAAATTATGAAATAAAATTAATGGCATGACTAGGTAATTTGATTCTTAAAATGATGCGGAACCGGACAATGAACCCTTGCGGAAGGTCACATGGCGATCTAGGAGAACTTCATTTAAGAAAAATACCCAGAGTTCAAGCTCGGGGATAATGGTAAAAAAACTAGGCAACAAGAATATGACATTAACAGAGAGCTAGATATGAGCACAATTACCTTAAAATCTATAATTGAGACATTAGCTCCGTCAAATATTTCATCCAAAATCCTTAATGCATTTGGTTGGAATAAGCAAACCCAAAATAACATCAGCTATCAGCAAACACTAAATCAGTATCATCAATGGATTCTGATGCAACAACAATTTAATAGAATTAACCAAAATATGCAGAGCAGTCTTGCAAGAGAGATAGATCCTGCTACGGACCAAGAAAACAAAAGTGTCACAAAAACCTTTACAAGAACTCAGAATAATCATGACAATGCAAAAATTAGAGAAAATGGGAGTCTAACAAGTAAAGCAAAAAAAAAAAAGAAAAATACTATATTTATTTATAATATAAAGTTTTAGAAATGACCATTTTGGAAAACTTTTTTCTTTCTTTTTTAAATATCATTTTGAAACTTTTAAAAAAAAACTTTTAATTTAATTTTTTATTTAAAATTTAGTCTAGGCTGAGTCTTGACCATTTCGAATGGACACTCAGTCTTTTCTTCCAGTCACATGATTGAATTTTTGATGGTGACTTAATTTTTTGAAAATTGTTTTTGCACAAGATTATTACAATATTTAAAATGTTCCAAATTGAGCATAAAAGTGGAAAAAATAAAACATTGGTTTTAAATCTAAAATTTTGTTAAATAACCGATTTGAAAAAATAATTTGTTCAATTCAGTTTCTCACTAGTTAGGTCCAAATTTCTCATGAAAAATACATAGTCGGTAAATTGCATCACCGAAATTATTGTTTCTTTTCAAGGCTGAATATTAAGACTAAGATGTAATGCAAACTGCTGGAAACTAAAATTTACATTGACCAAATAAAAAATAGAAAATTCAAATTTGATTAAAAAATAATTAATTTAAATATTAAAGATTAAAATGCCCGAAATATGTGATTGAATTATTCTTGATATTCAAACGTTGATTTTGGGTTTTATGAAGTTTATTACAAAAGAACAAAATTCAAAAATTTTTTTTTCCAAAATTTTAAAATAACTTTTTTAAATGTAACATGGTGCAACATCCAATGTTGCATCAACTGTCAAAGTCTGCTAGTGATTTGCAAAATCTCTGTAAAATGCTCTTTGCTAGAATTTAATTTGCAGAGTTTAGCAGATTTTAAAGTTGATACAACATTGGATGTTGCACCATGCTACATTTAAAAAAGTAATTTTTATCTTTTGGAAAAAAATTTTTGAATTTTTTATCGTTTTGCAGTGAATTTCATTAAACCTTGATTTTGTTTTTCATGCATTCTTTCCTCCCTATCAGTCACTTAGTACAATCTTGAAAAAAATTATTAAAAAGTTTGAGTTGAATTTAACTATCATTGAAAAAAGAATTACCAATTGAACAAATGAATAGTAAAAGAAAACTTATTATTATTGAGATTAAATATAAATTTTTGAATTAAAATTGAATAAAAATAAAAATTATTTTTTTAAATTAAATCTTGAGCGTATCAGACTCATAGAAACTCAACACTTTGGTCACTGCTAAAATTAAAATACTGTACTAAAATTTCAAGCGAACCACGCCTTGATCAAAATGTTTGAAACATTGAATAAATCATTGAGCTTTCGTGAAAATTGATCTATCTTTTTAGGGAAATAAATTTAAATTCAAGGTAAATATTTACGTTCAAACGATATTTTATTCATTCAATCCTACAGTAGTTTATCCTTGAAAATTGATCAAAAAAAACCAAAAAAAAACAAGCGTGCCAAACACAATTGACTTAATAAAGCACATGACCTTATCTTAAAATGTAACACTATTTCTCTAAGTAAATATTAGCGACATGATCATACATCAATTTTTGGACCAAATCAATTCAAATTTTATCTGATCAATCGAAAAAAATATCTTAAGTCAAGAAAAAAGTATGATCGCGTCCAAGAGCCCTATTTGAGCGTGTGCTATAACAAAATCTATAAGCCGACCAAATCCACAAACTAATGAGAATTCTAAAGAATGTGGTAGCATACAATTTCATGCTTGTCTAATTAATAAGTAATTTTTCAATATTTTATTTAATACTCGCGATAACTTTGCACTCTCTATAAGTGAATAGCTTAATTCGTATTAAAAAACGATCAGAAAAACGTATTATTAGAAATTATTTTTTAATTAACCAAACTAATTTTTTATTCTAAAAGTGGTCTTACATAATCATCAAAATACCAGGAAATTAAATTCTTCTTCAAATTGTTCATTTTTTTCGAGAATTAGACAAAAAATGGGTAAAAAATCAAAATGTCATTTTTCAATTTCTTATTAATTACCTTTACAATAGCTAATTACTATTACAACGTTTTGTCCTTAAGCCATTGTTAGATTTTTTAGTTTGTATTTTCTTCAAAAATGCACAGGTGATAATTGTGTTGAATAAACTTTGAATAATATTTTGATGGCTTTGTAACTCAAATGATGCAAATGGTGGACCATTTTTCCATTAATTTCAGCTCTATTCAAAAGAAGATGAAAAATATTAAAGATTCTTGACTCGAGGGAATAAAAGTTGTGTCATAAAATTAGATAATAAATTTTATAATAAAAATGGTCAAACAATATAACTTTTTTTGAAATTGAATAATTTTATTTTTATTTATTTTTATCTTTGATATAATTATTTTCAATGAATTTAAATAAATGAAATGTTAATCAGCCTCTTGAGGTATGGGCACCACCCTGTTGATTATCCTTGAAATTGTAAAAAAAAAATAAAGTTTAAAAAAATATTAAATTCAAAAACTATGAATAAAAAAATCATAATTTCTAATCAATATGCTCCAAAAATGTTATTAAATAAATGAGTTTTCTGCGTTATTTTTTTCATCATTAAATAATTTGAGACAATGCTCAGACTGCTCAAAATTAATCTAAGTCCTTCTTTTCAGCCAAGCGATTCAAAGAGGAAAAAATAAAATACAATTACATAAAGAAACAATATTATTTTATTTATTATTTACTAAAAATATAGTTAGGGAAATACCCAGGCAGGTTGGAATGGAACTTAGTCCTTCCTTTCAGCCTAATGATCAAAATACTATAATATAAAATAAGTTAATAATGTTGAAGGATATAATTTGAAGAAGAGTAAATAATTAAGATTAAAAAAAAAATTAAAAAAAATAGATTTAATGTTTGACATGATTTGAAACGTTTGAATAATTATAGGACTTTAAAAAAAATAAATTATAGTATAATACAATAGAAAGATTAATCAAAAAAAAAAAAATTTTTAATAAAAAAAAAATAGCATATAAAGGAACAATACTGAGAAAAGATTAAATAATTTTTAAGACGATTATCATATTTTCAGAATATCTGATTTAAATGGCACATTATTAGTGATGTCTTTTGACGAATTAAAAATAAATGTCTTAAGTAAAAGTTAAAAAATTTAGTTTATTAGCTATATTTGTAAGAAAAAGTATATTACTACTATCATCTCTGGTCACCTGAATGTTGACATTTTTTCATGCATGTTAAATTTTGAAATTTAAGGACCTTAATATAGATGATTTTTGATAATGAGCCAGATTAGTATAACAAAAAAAATTACTATGGATTTAATGCTTTTATTAAAAAATAAAATATTTTGTATATGTTGAAAATTCAAATGGAGCATGACAAGGCGCTATTCTGCATCGAATTGCGAATTTTGGAACTTCAAACAAAATTTCAAAATTGACAAAAAAAAATATGATAGTTTTTTTGTTTAGATCTAAATCCGGTTCTGCAAAATGCAGCAGCTGATACAAACTTTTTGCCCTCCACTAAGTCTCCGCAATTTAATATTAATGATTTTCCTATAAATAAAGTGCTTGGCAGATTTGCAGAGTTTTTGCAGAATAATTTTAAATTTTTGTTTTTGTCCCAAAATTCACAATGCCTTCTATAACGTATACATTTTTTGTATTTAAATTAAATAATTTATTGAGAATAATAGATTTCCAAATCAAAATCTGCCTAGGCCTATCATCTGCCCATATTTATTCACTTTAAGCAAGAGTCAAAAATCCAGGCAGGCTAAAAATTCAGATGCAGCCAGACCTTCTGACATGGTTTATTTTCCTCAAAAAAAAAAAAAAAATTCTGGTTACTTATTCGTGAGGATTTAAAATAAATTTTAACAAAAAGTTTCAAAAAATTTAAACAATGATGTCAATAATTATGAACCCAAAATACTAACTAAAATTACACTCATTTTCAAAATGCACACAAAATTGAGACCGAATTGATTTAGTATTCTAAATTTTTTATTTATTTTATTAAAAAAATAATAGTAAGGACATGAATCCGGGAATTTATTGGTATGGTCGTTAACTTTCCTTTCAGCACCGTGATAAATAGTTTTGATTTTAATAAAATAAAAAAATAAAAAAAACTTGAACTATTACAAGACAAACAAAAAATGTTTTTCATAAAAAGGATTGACACAATGGAATAGCATAAACCACTAATTAAAATAATTAAATGAATAGATCTAATCTTAATTTCAGATCTAAAATTTTGCGAGACTTCAAGGTATTCAATAAAATTTTTTACAGATTATTCTAATAATAATAATAATAATAATAATAATAATAATAATTATAATAAGCTATAGCAGGAGACCTGCCGAGCGAGACTAGATGTAGTTTTGCTATGGTAGCTATCTTTCTGCGAAAAAAAAATAAAAAAATAGTCTTTATTAAATATGCAATCCAGTCAAGTTCATTCATATACTAAACTCGATTATTTATAAAACAAAAAATATAATTTTCAAGCTAAGTATTAGTGAAAAATTTATAGAAACAAAGATCTTAATAGCTAAACCATTGCTTTAAATTTGCTAAATAATCGAATTCATAATTCAACGCCAATTGAAGCTATGGTCACTAAATTCAGGCATTATTATATGCTTCTTTAATTTTTTTATTTATTTAATTTTAAATTAATTTTTTAATTCGACAAAATACACTAATTTATTTGATTCTGAAAAGTTTTAACCTGAAGACAAAAAATTCTTTTAAAATTATTTAACAAACTATTAAAACTATTGATTTTTAACTTTCACATCTTTTTTTTTAAATTTTTATTGAACGCCACTGATTATTCAAAAAAAATAAAATTAAAATTTGACAATTCACTCATAAGAACAATCCTTTAAAAAAAATTAAAATGAAATAAAATAAATAAACTGTTCTTTTAGAAGTAGATTTGATAAATATAAATAAAAATTCAAATAAAAATTAAAAAAAATGAATAGCATTCGTCATTATTTAGTTTTTACAAAAAGATGTTAATACTTTTCCTAGGGATTATTATTTTTTTCCTTTATCAAACTCGTTAAGCCAAAGTTCCTTTTAAACAATCTAATTTTTAACACAAGTCATAATGCATTAAATAACTTCAAGATGGACTAGATTAAAAAAAATTATCTTATTTTAGGCCGATAAAAAAATTCCGACGTTGACTTTTTTAAGTGGTGTAAATTTAAAGGCCCAGAATCACTCAATAATTAGTCTGTATCCTTAAATTAATAGTATCTATAATATTTTATTTTGTGGAGAAGAGATGAATTCTGAGAAAAAAATTTAAGATTATAATAGATTTGAAATAGGTGATTTTAAGTCATGATACTTTCATGAGATATATTTTGATCTAAATATCTGGCCAGATTGTCAGACTGAATAGAATTTTAATTGAAGATGATAAAAAGGCATAGTTATTTGTTTAATATTAAAAGCTTAATATTATTAGTTTTAATTCCATACTGTAATTGCTCTAATTAATCTTTGCTGATATTAAATTTTTGATGAACTATTAAATTATTGCTGAAATTAAATCAATCCATGAGTTTGGTCTGATAATAAAATTAGAGTTAAACTAGTATAATGAAATAAATGTAGATAACAATATTAATATATCTAAAAAAAAAAACGTTCGAAATGCCGGCAAAGCTGAATAAACAATTGCCCTAAATGCCATGAAATAATCACGTAAATACTATTATTTATTTATCTTATAACCAAAAGGTATTCGTACGTTGTTTTGTATAAGTCACTGAACTCTCGAGGATTAATAGAGTTAAATGTTGCTTTTTGCTCGAAATTACAAGTTTGATTGATTTGAAACCGAGTTTTTTTAAAAGTGAAGTTGACTAGATGATTGATTGATTTTATATTGATACGCCAATTATACTTTTTTTATCAATTATTCTATTTTAGACATGCGATTCAAAGTTTATAAAATTTAGTAGCAAACTTAATGGCTATAATTCAAACATTGTTCTAAATATTTTTTAAATTGTTTTAGATCAATAAAGCCATAAAATGCAATCGGCTATTATGGGGAAGTAACATTCAGCGGCGATTTGACTTTTAGATTTTAATGATAAGATTAGAAATTGAATTAGGAACAAAAATTTTAATTTACCTGATCATCTTGAAATTTTTCCCAATCGAATGATTTTAAACTTAAAATTAAAAGATAAAATAACAAATTAAACTAATTATTGTATTGAAAATATTAAAAAAAAAATTAATTTTGAAAATTAGATGTGATTAATCAGTATCTGCATCCAAACAATCTAACTTTTTTTATTTTTTTAACTAGCAATATTTTTAATTACTCTTTACCTTATCAGTAACTTTTTATGGTTTTGATTAAAATGAAATATCAAATTTAACATCAATTTTGAATTTATTTCCTTTTAATCTAAATTTTTAAGGACGCGAGATAGCTTTAAATTTTGGATAATTAAAAAAAATTTACACAATTAAAAATAAAATTTGGAAAATGAAAATTTTTGCTCAAATTTAAAATGAAAAAAGTTTTTTTGCCAAATTAAATTTTTAACAATGTAAATGTGTTTATTTTTTTTAATTGTCTAAAATTTAAAATTTAATTTAAAATTGCGCATTTGAAATTTTAGAAAAGACCAAATTTAAATTTGATTCAGATGCATATTAGATTATTTAAGATAAATTTTGAGAACTAGAAACAACGTGTTAATATCTCAAAATGCATTTTTTTTAATCTAAATTTGGTTAGAGTCATGGAGATGAAAATATTTTAACCAAAAAAAATTCTTTTTGAACAGTACTAATTTAGTCGACTAGATTCTTTTTAGATTTTTTGATTTTGTAAAAATATGGATTAAATTTAGATTTAAATTAATTTCTTGGTTTGAATGAAAAAAAATTCATCCTTTAAATATTTAATTTAAGAAAAGATTGAAGTTGTTATCTTTTATTTTTCAATTATTTAAAAAAAAAAATTTGAATTCGTGACTAAAAATTTTAATTTATTTTTAATTTTCTTAAAAAAATTTATTTTTTGTCAAAATTTATTCTTTTCATACAATTAACTAATTAATACTACTAGATTAAAAACATATGATCAACTGGTCACCAAATTAACCAATCCTAAAAAATCTTGTCAGCATTTAACAAAATTAAATTTAAAAATCGATTTGGAACAATTAAAATTTTGAAAAATAAACAATTTATTTAAAATTAGATGTTATTTAATCGATATTTGGGTCCAAACCATATAATTCATGCATTTTTTTAATTGTACAACCTTTTATATGGGCTATTTTTTCTAAAAGACTTTGTGCTAAATCTTTGATATCATTGTAGATGTGCAATTTATCAATTATTACGTCAAGTTCTTCTAGTTTATAGCCTTGGTCCAAAAGATTTTCGATTTCTTGGTCAATTTCATCTATTTCTTGTTGAACAGTCTTGGTTGATTTATTAATAGTGTTTGCTAAATTTTGATTATCAGGGCTATTAAACGGAGTTTTAAACGTTCTATTCACATTTGTAGATCCATTTTTCATTGGGATGTATTTAATCATTTGATTAGTTTGTTGGTCTGTTTCTGTTTTTGATTTTTTAGAAAAACATTGTTCCGATTGACTTGAATTTGAATTGGAGCGTTTTTTCTCATCTAATTTTGACATAGTCTAAACAAAACTTTACTTAAATAAGACCAGTTCAATACTTTTAATAAATTCATTAAAAAAAATTGTGTTTGTTAAAAAAAAAAAATTCTTGTTAAAATTTTTGGTCTGGTCAAAAGTTTGACACCTGATCACAAAATTTACTTTAAAAAAATCTTCAATAAAAAATATGAACACATGATCTTGAAATTGACTTTTAAAATTACATAGTCAATTTTATGAACCAAAAAAAATTTATTTTCCAAAAGCAAAAAAAAGTGATCACAAAATTTACTTAAATTATTATTATAAATCCGGATAAAATTTAATGAAAAATCTTATAAAATATTTGCGTCCAATGGTCATCAACATTTTTAGCTGATTTAAAGGGTCGATCTGAAGGAATTCATTTAAATCCATTTATTTTTGAATTGAAAAAAATTTGATAAAAAAAATTTATATCAAATGAAATATGAAATAAAAGTGGTCTCAAAATTGATTCAAAAATTTTAGAAAAAAAAATTTATTTTTGTTCATAAAATTGACAATTTAATTTTTAAAGTCAATTTCAAGATCATGTGTTCATATTTTTTATTGAAGATTTTTTTAAAGTAAATTTTGTGACCAGGTGGTCAAACTTTTGATCAGACCCAAAATTTTGATTCAAAGATAAATAAATATCTTTTCTTTAAAATGTTAAATAAGTTACCAAAAAAATTAAGTTTTGCTAAAAAAAATTGAAAAAATAAAATATTGAAAAAATTTTGATTAAAATAAATAAATAAATATCTTTTCTTTAGGTGGTCAATAAGTTATCAAGCCTTTGCATCAAATGATACTAAAAAAAAAAAAGAAAAATTTTTTTTTAATTATTTATTCAAATTTGAAAATTCAAGTTTCAATTTTTTTGTCGTCTAGTGCACAATCTACATTTATAAGATCTAATTTTAAAAGCAAATTGTGAACAAGCCGAGTTTTATTTACATCAATACCAGCAATTTTCCTGGCTTTGGAATAGGTACAAAATCCTGATTTACTATTTTCCATTATTAAAATAGCTTTAACTCGTAAATATTTTGTAGGCTGTATTCGAGCCACTCGACAAAATTCTTTTTCTTCCTCGTTCAGTTTGTCACTATCAGGATAGTTCTCTATTCTGAGCGGATTGTTTTTGTACTTGAGATGTGAAGCAGGATACGCCGACGGAGAGTTGGATATTTGTCTACCATTTGTCAACAGATTCGAACCAATTTTATCTATCAGATTTTTCTCAGAAATAACAAATTTTTTGAACCAATCTAAACACATTGTCTTGAAAATGTTCGAACCAGAATTTTCATCATATCGATTAATTGACGTCATTAAACTAGCCATATGAACACTGTTTGTCTTGTTCAAGCGTTTTAATTTTAAATTTTTGTATATCGAAATATTTCTAAATTTTTTAATTCCATTTGATCTATACTCGACCAAGTCGTCGAGTTTTTTGCTCAAAAAAGACTGATAACTTACCAATTCTATAAAAGTCAAGTAATCGTCAAAATTATTGAATAATCGGATCAATTTGTTGGGAAATGAACATACTTGATCAATATTTTTTAAATGGTAAAAGTTGTCCTTCATATTTCTTGGTGATTTTTTGTAATATTGGCTGAATGACGATTTGCTCTTGACCAGATTGACAAAATCATTTTGGCAAATGTCACTTAGTATTCCAAAGTTCCGAATAAATTCTTTTCTTTTGAGACGTTCACGTATTAAATCATTATATGATTTAAGAATAGCCAATTTTAAGTTGTTTTCAATCTGAATGTGGTCAGTTAAATCAGCATCATCTGAATCGCCTTCAACATCTATTTCTTCGACATCTTCTTTTGCATCAATAAAATCATAGTCTAAATCTGCCAAGTGGTTAAATTCGAATTTGTCATTGTATTCTGTCTCAAAGTCGCCTCTTGCTGGCTTATAGCCGCTCAAGTTTCGATATTGTTTAGAATCTGTTGATGGTCGTATTAGGCTCACGCAAGATAGTGATAAATTGTTTTTTAAAGTTATTCTATTTGGATGTGGCCCATTTGAATTGATCATTTTTATTTTAGTCTTTCTTCATAGGGCCTGGACTGTGTTTGCTTTTAAATTTTATTTTCTAGATGCAAATGAGTAAATTTTTCAAATTTGAATTCAATTTCAATGCATTTCAAAATTAGATTTTGTGTAAACTTAATGTGCAATTTTGCATTTAATTCATAATAAAGTCTTAAAATTAATCTTGTTTTTTTTTTTTAGGCTAAAACAAAGTTAATTTTGGAAAATAGAAAATTTTCTAATTTCTATTAACTTTATCAATTATCAATATAATTTTCTTTACATATATATTTTAATGGATATAGATAAACTTTGGCAAAAATCAAAAAAAACTTGATTTTTAGAACAAAATTTTTTTTTATCTAAAAATTTTAGGCCGACATTAAAATTAAGAACTTCGTAGTATGGAATTTGGAATGGTTTTTAATCATCATGTCAACCTCGTGTAGAATAGTTAATAAAATAATTTTCGGATTGTTATAAGACAAAAAAAAAGAAATACTATTTTGAAACAATTACATGACAATGAATTTTTTGGCATCTTGAAGTTTAGGATCAAAAAATTCAGATCAAAATTTGTTTTTTTTATAACTTTTGAATGGTATTTGATTAAATCTCTCTGCAAAATGCTAACTAAAGCAAAAAACATGCTAAATATTAGATAAGGCTCTGCAAAAACATTGCAATTAAATTGCGCAGTTGAATTAAATACTTTTAAATGGCGTGCATTTTCCTGCAAAACTGCAGAGTTTTTTTTTGCTCGTGGTAATTGCATTACATCTCTGGTTATAATGAAATTACCACGATACCTCAAAAAGGATCAGTAAATATCTACAATTACTTTCTTGCCTTTTAATAAAAATTTTCATACAATTTTGAAAAAGCATGAAATAATTAATTAATACATGAATTAATTTTTTTTAAAATAAATGAGAGTTACTTTTACAATTTTATTGCATTAAAATTAAATGGATTACATCAAACTTAGAATATTAAATAGTAAGAAAATTAGAAAATAATTTCCAATTAAAAACGATAAATACAATATCTAATTTCCTTAACTTCATTACAAAAAATGTTTAATAATTAAAACCAAACAAAATAATAAAATTTTAATATCTTTAAAAAAGTTTGTTTTTTTAAGATGAATATTTTTGATAATTTTATTTAGTTAAGTATTTCATGGTATCGTTAGAAAACTAAATTTTTTTCTGTTGATACATTCAATTTATTTCACTTATTTTTTATTTAACATCCTTTTTCATGGGAAAATAAGGCTCTTATCATATTATTTGAATCAAGTGTTTTTTTCGCTTTTTTTGATGGATAATTTTTTTTAAAGATACATTTTCCAGTATAAAATGGTGTATAAAATGTTGTAAGCGCCTTTTAAATTTTAAAATGTAGACTTTTACAATCTTGAAAAATTTCATGGCTTGTAAGGTAAAAAGTAAAAAAACTTTTGTTCATTTATTTTCTGCATTATAATAAAAAGTTCAAGGACAGGAAAAACTCAAAACTTAAGTGCTATCTTTATTTCTAATTTTTGACTTGAAATTGGTAGACTACGTCCTTTGAAACCCAAATATTCCGACATTAAGACCCCCCCAAAAAAAATGCCTTTTTTATAATAAACTAGACAAAATTCTGCACAAATATTTGGTTAACTTTTTTGAATTTTAGCTCTTTTTATATAATTAGTCTGAAAAAAAATAATTTTATTTAAATTTGAATACAATAATTATATTGATACTTTTTTGAATATTTTAACTAAATTTTAAACTCAATCTCATTAAGAATTTTTATTATTCACCAAATTCTAAATTTATCCGTTATGTAATTTAAAAAAATATTTCAATTGTACAATTGAAAAAGGACATAGTCTACGAATACCAAGTCAAAAATTAAAAATTCAGAAAACACCTAAGTAATGAATTTCTTAAACTTTTAAAAAAAAATTTTCTTAAGAAAAGATTTACTCGGTTTTTTTTTAATAGTTCTTTATCTCCTGTTATATCAAAGAAAATTAGCAATCTTCTTTTTTTGTAAAAAAATCGGTTCCTGGATTCTTTTTTGTAATTCGGATTTCGTTACATAGAGTTATACTGTACCTTTATTTTTAATTGATATATTGAATGTTTTTTTATTTTTAAGTAAAAAAAAAATCTAATTTACTATGGTAACGACGTCTAAGGGGGTTATGTGTTAAAAGAGTGGCCAAATTTGAAAAACTGATACATCTCCTTCATTTTAAAAGATATTTTATATAAAAAAATTTACATTAAGAACTCGAAGAGAGGAATCGAATTATATGTGTGATATATTAAACAAAATAAATTTTGACATTTTTTTTTTCTTAAAGTTTGATTACGTCTAATGAGGTGAAATTAGTAATTTGACATAAACGATTTTAAAGTTGCTTAGTATAACTTTAGGTCTAACCTAGTTCCTCTATTCGATTCAGCACATGATCAAGTATAAATGAGAATTTTTTCAGAATTTTAGGATATGCTCTTCATGATTTATAAAATGGGGTCAATTTTTAGACTTTAAAGAGTTAAACAGATTTAATCCGATTAGTCAAAAAAATCACCCAATTACCCGGAATATTATTCTATTTAACCCATTTAGCCGTATACGACTATAAAATGCAGTGACGCTATTTTTTTAATAATTAAAAATACATTTTTATCTCTCTCGCTCTCATAAAATTTTCTCTTATCAAAAAATAAAAAGTTTTAATTTCAAAAAAGAAAAAAAAAAGAAAATTTTTAAAAGTAAGCTAAATATGCCACAAAATGCAGAAATTTAATTTAGAAAAATCACATACTGATAGAAAAATCTCACACAATTAACCGCCGGAGGTAAAGGGAAGACAAAAAAAATTGGTGGAAGTTGGGTGACTCTTTTTAAAATTTTTAAACAAAATGGATGCAAAATATGCAATAAAAAAAAATGGAGCATCCGGTTAGACTTGGTTACCATATATTCTTAAAATTATTTTGTTATTAAAAAAAAAAAATCCTAAGCATTATTTTATATTCTTTTGAAAAATATCCGCATCTTTTAGTTGTATCTTTGAGGTTGTTTTTAGGTATTTTATAATAGTCACCATTTTTAATAATTTTTGTGATTTACATCCGTTGTAGTTTTTTCACAATCTTGATGTCTTTAGTTTTCATAGCAAACCTTTTAGGAGAAGTAGAGATTTTTTTATTAAAAAGTGTCTCGGTTGACAGTAATTCATTAATTGCAAATTATTAAAATCATGATTTATTCTTATTCATTAACAGAGAAAAGATAAATTAAAAAAAAACTGTGTGCTGGTGTAGCATTCAAAGCAAACAGGGTCTAAGGTACAAAAATACCCGTTGATTTAAAAGATTATATTTCAAGCTAGAATAATTTTATTTTTTTACTTAAACAAATTATAAATTTTGAAAGATTAAATTTTTTTGTCTTTAAATATTACAGAAAAAATTTCAGCACAAATGTTCTTTTTCTAAAATTACACATTTAAGCGTGTAACATGCTTTTTTTAAAGGTTTTTTTTAATTTTGTTAATCTTTAAAATTTTTCATATTTTTAATTTTCCACCTCAAATGTCTGAAAGTTTTTTTAATTTTGTTTAAAAAGCTCGAAGCCTTTTTTTAGTTCATAAACATTTCTACAAAACATTGTACATAAATTGCTTACAATTTAGTTTGTGTAGTTCAAACTGAATTCCTATAAAAAAAAAATAAGATCGTAGTAAACTATAAACACAAAGTTAATAAAATCTGCCACGAATTTAATAATATAACAAAAATTTTTATGAATAATCACTCATTCAATTATTTTATACTAATTAAATTAAATAGCAAAATAATAAAATTTTCTTACCCTAATTTTAATAAAATTATAATAAATTAAATAAAAACTCAACTAATTAAATTAATTTATAACTAAATTAATTAAAAATCATCCATTTTGAAATATTTTTAAAATTTAGATCAAAAAAAAATTTCATAAGCGGCTTATTACCAAGAATGATCTTTTAGCAGCCCATAAATGGAGCATGCGTGGCAAAACTATACAACATCTTGGTGAATATAAAATGGAAGTAGCGATGACTACACAATTCTATGATTTTTACAACCTCTTGAAAAAGAATCGTAGACAAATTTTGATAATCAAGGTAGATAAAAAAATTATATGTCCCTTTTCTATCCTATCCCCAGCGCGCTCATTTCCTTTTCCAGTACTTTTATGAGCAACAGTTCCGACATGTTACAGAGGTTTCTGCATCGAGTTGATCATCTGCAACACGTTTATTCCCCAGTCGAAACCAGTCGCCCTTTTTTATGATGAAACGGGTTGAAACATTCGTTCCGTACTGCAGAGAGATTTTGAAGATTTTTTCACCCTGAGCGGGTTTTGAACCCTCGATCTTCTGCTTGCATGACTAACACACTGACCATTCGGCTATACGGGCTTCTGTTGAATCAAAATATGGTTTGAAAAAAAATTTGATATCTTCTCATTAAATTTGTTCAAAATTAAAAAATTTGTAATAATAATATTCAATTTGTGGTTTAATTTACCATTTTTGGTATTATGATATGACTCTTAATATTTGCTGATAATATTTTTAGTAAAAATTCCACAAAATTAATAAAAATCCCAAAAAAAAAAACAAAAATAAAATAAAGTTAATATTGTGCCAATTTTTATTATTTAAAATAAACATAATAAGTAAAAATGGCAAATTGAAGTTTTAGATCAAGATCAAAAGATTAAAATATAAATTGTAATATTTTTTTAAATAATTGAGAAAAATATTTTTTTCCTAAGCAATTACTTGACATGTCATGTCAAGTTTATTTTCATATTCAAAATTTTAAAATGTTCCTTTTTATTGAACTTTAAAAGGTTTAAATATTTTAATTGATTTGAATGTAAACTTACTTTTAAAGACAAAAAATTTCAATGTTTTTAAATTTAAAATTTATTTAAGTGGAAAAATAAAATTATTTTAGTTTGAATGAATGGATATAAAAGTTTTAAATTTGAATTTGTGAATTAACTTAACCTGAATTATTTAAATTATTGACTGTTTTTGTTAAATAAATTAGAGATCAATCATTTTGATGTTTATTTAATAATGAACCATTATTAGACATAACATGTTTAGTAATGTTTTGTATTTATTTCTTAAAAATTATCAAAACCATTTGATTAATTAAGTTTTGAGATTTTAAATGATCGTTTAAATCTTAAAATTTGATCTGAAATTTCAATTTGCCGTAAAAATACCAAAAAAAAATTAATTTTTTCCATTTAATCAATAAAAAAAATATATTTAGTAAAAGAGAACTTGAAGAAAATCTACTAAAATATTTAATTTTTTTTTTAGTACAACCTTTTTACAAATATCTTCAATAGATAAAACTGTATCATTCGGCTTTTTTAGATTTTTTTTAGATGATATTGGAGCTGGTTCTAATTCTATATCCGAGTCTTCGTCAGATTTAAGAATATTGTTTTCTTCGTTCTGAATACAGTCAGATGGTTGATGTTTTAGACACGATCTTGTTTTCTCTTTTGCTTCTCGCTTTGGCTTGCTGTTCAATGTTATATTCATTCCAATTTTTTTTATTTTGTTTAGTTCATATAAAAATGTTCACATATCCTAGAAAAAATTTTAAGTCATTTACTAATTGGATGATTACTTAATTTGTTGTTAATTAAAAAAATAATATGAGCTTTGTGATGCGTTGTGTTTTCATTAATTTTAATTATTTTATTTATAATATATTCGGAAAAAAATAAAGAGATAAAAATATATAATTTTTGTTGATATTTTATATAAATTTGTGGTAATTTTTACTA
>QEOQ01000688.1:1102414-1131404 GCA_010279815.1 Brachionus plicatilis | reverse complement strand
TTTTTTTTATTTTATTTTTCTCTTTTTTTATTTTTTTTTGCTAGTTTTTTGACATAATTTCATTTTTGATGAATGAACGTACCTGGACTGTGTGTGCTTGTGTTGTGTTGTTGTATCGAACTCAATTGTTTTGATTTATCTAGAATTTTTTTGTTGTTGTTGTTGTTGTTGAGCATTTCTAGCTTAACTCAATAAGGCATTTGGAAAATTTTGTCTTATGCATTTTTTTTGGTCTTGGTTTTAACTTGCTTTTTGTGTCGAAAGTTTTTGAAAATTAATTATCATATGAAAATGAGACCAGTTTTGCATTCTAGACAGAGTGAAAACATTTATAAATAGTTAACATTTATGCTCTTACTAAAAACGCAATTTATTTGTATTTGTATTTGCAAAAGCTCAAGCAGTTTACAATTAACATCAGTACTAACTTTATGAATAAAAAGATAGTGAAACAAATGCTGAACAACAGCTAAAAAAGTGCATCCTTGTTTTAAGAGTGTAAAGTAAAATTTTCAGCCCTAAAAAGAATAATCTTTTCAAATTAGAAAACTCACAAAATTGGTTCAATTTATTGATTTCAACAATTCAAAAATTTTTTCTTTGAATGGAATCCTTTCGGATCATTATCTGATTAATCTTTAAATAAAATATCCTAAAAACTTTTAAATGGCTGTGCCGAATTCGGTGCTAAAAAAGCGTTCAAAAAGAAAAAAAAATACCACGGCCAAAAAAATTATTGAATATTTTAAAGCAAAGTATTTTAAAAATTAAAAAATAAATTAATAATTCTGAAAATTCTTAGCAGAAAAATACAAATAAAGTCAAAAAAACTTAAAATTAAGTACTGTTTATCAATATTCGATTTTTACTTCTAAATATAAACATTTATTTAGTTTTATGCTTCTGTTTACGTTCAAAAATTTATTTTTAAAATGATTATAAATAACAATTATTTATTTAAAAAAAATTTTATTCAAAAAAAATTTCAAATAAAAATTGAATTTGTTACGACGCGTTTCGACCAAATGGCCTTCTTTAGGTTTTTGGACTGAAAGAAAAAATTAAATTTAATAAAAAAATTGAAAAAAAAATCTTGAGAAAATAAATTTTTTATTTTATGGAATATAAATAAATGCTTTTCAAAATATTATTAAAAAAAAAAGAGATAATTAGAAAAAAATTAATACACCAAATTTAGTTTTGAAATTAATGTAAAATTAAGTAGTACTGTTGATATAAATATTCGATTTTTACTTCTAAATATAAACATTTACTTAGTTTTATGCTTTTAAAATTTAGTACTAAAGAACATCAAAAAATATCTAATTACTTTTCTCCCCTAAGTTCAAAATAAATTCTGTGAATGCAAATGGTGCAACATACAAAAGTGAAGCAACTATCAAAGTCTGACAATTAATGTGCAAAATCTCGGTTGTTCCTAAAACGCGGAAAGCGGAATGCGAATTGTGGAATATTTTTGCGGAATTCCGCACTGAATTTAATGTTTTATTCCACAAAATGACCTAAAACGCGGAATTTCGCATTTTAGTATTTAAATTTTATTTTGCGGACAGGTAGAACGAAACACATTTTTTATCATTAACAGTTCAAAAATTAAAATTAAAATTAATTTTTCTAAAAAACTGATAAATTTTTCAAATTGGAGAGTTTTAAATATTTCTTTAAACCATTCTTGAATTAGATTTAGTCTCAATTTTGTCTTATTTTAACAATTTAAGTAAGTTTATCTTTTAATTTTTTTTAACTTTTTGCGAGATTTTTTGACTTATAAAAAATTTAACTATAATTAATGATAATGATTCACATATTTTAAAAGCGTCCTTGAATGCAAAATTAAATTCATTTATGCATTGTGTTAAAATGAAATTACTTATCTTTCACCAAAAATCTGTATTCTTAAAACATTTTGGTAATGATATTTAGGCTTAATAAGATAATGTATTATTTCATAGATAAAATGAATCATAGAAATTGTAAATATCAGGCAAAATTCGTAGAACCTCACTATCATAGAAAAATAATTCATAGAAATTTATTCACAGAATTTATTTTTCATAGAACTTGAGAAACATTAATTAATAGAAAATTATTTCATAGTATCTAATATCATTTAATATTTCTTAGAAAATTTTTAAACTATTAAATTAATTTGAAAAAGGGGTAATCGTTTCAGCACATCCTAAAATTCTAACAAACACACTCACTTAAAACCACTCCTAAATCTCTGATCTGCACACTCAACACAAAATTTTCAAACTAAAAATATGAAATTAATTTTACACTTTTTTAAAGTCTAAATAAAATCATTCATGATGATTTTATTAAATATATTAAAACAATAAAGCATACTTTAAAAGTTAATTTTTTTATTCCGCATATTCCGCAACCAAATTCCGCAGAATAAAATTTAAATACTAAAATGCGGAATTCCGCGTTTTGGTAGGTCATTTTGCGGAATAAAAAACTAAAATTCAGTGCGGAATTCCGCAAAAATATTCCGCATTCTGCGTTTCGCATTCCGCGTTTTAGGGACAACCCAAAATCTCTGCATATTTTTAATTTTTTTTGAAATAAGTTACGCATGTAATAGGCATTGCAAAATTATTCCTTGATTTTAAAATAGTAAAAATATTTAAAAAATAAGATAGTATATTTGCTCGATTTTTACGACATATGGTTTCTTATCGAACACTGGTTTTCAAAATAGACATTTTCGACAAAAACGACGTATCTTTATAGTAGTAGTAGTAGTAGTAGTAGTGTGAACTGCTGTACAGCGAAAATGATCGCTATACCAACGCCAATATGGCGCCTGGCCCATTAAGAGCCTTAGCAGTCTTTGCTTTTATCCATACCAAAAACTTCTCTGTCGATTATTGCCTTGAAACTATTGAGTGAAACAGCATTTACAGTTCTTGTTGACAAACCATTCCATATATCCACCACCCTATTAGTTAAGAAATTGAAACGTTGAGGACCCTTCTTGGTCAGTTCTCTCACTAGTCTTTTGTCATGTCTTCTTAAATTACTGCTGGTCCTGTTGTTGTTTTTGCATAATTAATTCCATTTATTAAATTTACATTTTCCATACCTTTGACTAGTTTGTACATTTGGATTAAATCACCTCTTTTTCGCCTCTCTTCAAGGGTTGTCAAATTTAAAATCTTTAGCCTTGATTCATATGGAATATTTTTTAGACAACTCAGAAGTTTAGTCGCTCTCCGTTGTACCTTTTCGATTATCTGTATATCACCTTTAGTTGTAGGACTCCAGACGCTTACAGCATATTCAAGATGTGGACGGACTAGTGCTGTATAGAGTAGCCTAAGAGAAGTAACACTTAAGTTTTTGAATGTGTGCTTGATCATACCTAATGCTCTGTTTGCTTTTGCAGATGCTGCTGAGCATTGTTTTTTCCATTTCAGATCATTTGTTATGTAAACACCTAGATCTTTTTCTTCTGCCGTTTCTTTTAGAGTATGACTTAAACCATTTGTTTGGTTGAGCATTTGATACTGAAAGTTGGGATTTTTATTTCCAATGTGGATTACTATACATTTCTCTAAATTTAGATCGGTAGACCATATATCTGCCAATCTAGTAAGGCTGTTTAAATCATTTTGAAGAGAGAGTGGTAAATTTACGTCTTGACTTAAGGGTCCGATTATTTTCAAATCATCTGCGTAAGATAAATTAAATTCCTTTAAAACTTCGACCAAGTCGTTTATGTAAATTACAAATAAAATAGGACCAAGAACTGACCCTTGTGGTACTCCACTCGATACATCTTCCCAGTCAGACATAGTTTCGCCCATGACTACACGTTGATTTCTTCCGATTAAGAATGACCTGAGCCATGAGTGCATTTGGTTATTGATTCCAAATGCAATTAATTTTGCGAGAAGTTTCTTGTGCGGTACTTTATCAAACGCTTTCGAAAAATCTGTGTAAATTATGTCAACTGAATTACCTTTTTCTACTTCAAAAGTTAGTTTGTTTAAAAATTCAATTAGGTTTGTTGTGCATGATTTGTTTGGCATAAAACCGTGTTGTTTTTGGTTAATAAGGTTATTTTCTTTGAGATACTGGATCAGTTCATTTCTTAAAATCTTCTCCATTATTTTACCAGGGACTGATGTTAGCGACACTGGTCTATAGTTACCCAGTTCTTTGACCCTTTTTTATGCAGTGGTGTAACGTTGGCGTTTTTCCATGTCATCGGAAGCTCACCCTCAAGGTACGATTTAATAAAAATGATTGACAGAGGTTTCGACAACTGAGCACTACAATTCGCCAGGAAAAACGGATTTACTTGGTCTGGCCCAGTTGACTTATCTTTATCCAAAACAGACAGCTGTTTCGCAACTGAATTTGGACTAAATACTACACTTGGATCAATTTTGAAATTCGAGATAGTTCTTGATTCGATTAGTGGTGATTCATGTTGTTCGATTGTAAAAACAGATTTGAAATAATTGTTCAAACTTGAAGCAATTTGATTCGGTTCGAGGATCAATTCTTTATCAATTTTCAGCGCTTTAATACCATCTTTGACTTTAACTTTTTTATTGATGTATTGGAAAACTATTTTTGTGTTGTTCTTCGCTTGACGCGCCAAATCAAGTTCAAATATCCTGACATGTTTTCTTATTAATTTAGAACATATTGATCTAGCTGCATTATACTTGGATTTAATATCTTTATCTGACCAATTTGTATTCTTATACATTAAGAAAACCAGTGTTCGATAAGAAACGACATTTCTTTATTTCCAGATACCCATGTAAAAATTTAAGATGATTTTTTTTGTTATCTGTGTTTATTTAAATTAAATAAAAATTAAATTAAAAATTAAAAATTTTAATTCTTTTTTATTTAAATTATAATTTAAGAGCCATGGCCTTTGGGAAGTTCAAAATTATCTATAAACCTTTTTTTGATTTATCATGCGATTAAAATATGTTTAATACAGTTAAAAAGATTCAGCTAAAGATTTAGAATTTCCAACTGAATCACCATAAATGATTATAATATGACAGATGCTTAGCTTAAATAAATAATTTATATTATTATATATTTATATTTTATATTTCAATAGCTTTTTCTCCTCAATTCATATCTTGACATATCTTTGAGTTAATTTTTATGTTTTTATTCAATCGCTAGGCTGAGAAGAAGGACTCTGATCCATTCTGAGCTGCCTGGGGTATTCCCCAAACTATTTAAATAAAAAAAAAATATATATCTTTGACTATCCGATTTTGTGTTCAGGCTGTAATTGATTCCTTTATTAAATTAAATTTATTCATTATCGTTTATGCTTTGCATAAATGCAGCAAATCGCAGCAAATTGTTTCAGTTTTTTTAGAATACTTTTTCTCATTTTTTTTCTCTCTTTCACTTTTGTAATTTTCCCCTTACAGCCTAGAAGTGGCTATTATTATTAAATAAAAATATAAAAAAAAAGAAGAAATTATCTTTATTTTTGTTTAATCTCCTCATTTAAAAATAACCAAGGGGAGACTAACGATTTTAACATTTGATTAGTTTGTTAAATTGTTTCTTAATTCTATATAGTTTATCTTCTTTAGCTACTAACAATCACTGGTTTTGAAAGACTTCCAAGAAGAGTATTTTTTCTAAAAAATAGATTTCGTTTATTTAAACATTGTTGGCTTTTTATTTCTATGTTCAAACTATTTTGGAATAAACGCTCACAAGCAATTTCATTGTATGACATAAACTAATTATCCATTTGATCAATTGTATAGCCTTCAAATGTATGAATCCAGTTAATTATTCAATAAAATTAGATATTGAAACGTGGTCCCCTTTAATTTAGATACAAATCAAAGATTTAAAACGATATGAATTGTTTTTGCATGTTATATCATAATACTATGTAATAATACACTTTGATGAACATGAATGTATAATGACCATTACTCGTTGAAACAAGTGGTGGGCCATGATCAACACTATAAATAGGCTTTTTATTCAAGACAAAATAAAATCCTCTCATCATTCGAACCAGCTGGAGGGCTACACACACAACCAGCAAGAATTAATTTACCAGTGGTAATATCTATACAGCATATTTGCTCTTCTTTAGTGTCGCGCAAAATTATGTCCATGATTTCGTAAGAGCTTAAACGCTTTCTAATGCAAATACCTCCACCAACTCTTCCAATTCTATTTGTGTTCAATATTTCAAAGCCACTCAAACATGGACAGAAAGACTCAGGAAACCAAGTCTCACTTATAAAATTAATAAACAATTTGCAAGTCATGGCAATTAATTCTAGCTCATCGAATTTATTTCGGAGTGAGTTGGCATTAGTATTAAAACATTTAAAAAAACTAAACTGACCGATATTTTTTGTCGATTTCTTACATACAAATTATATATCTGAACTATCTACAAAGATCTTATTTACATTTTTTACACTACATTTTTTAGGTTTCAACGGGACGTTATTTATTTATTTATTTATTTAAACGAAAATTAAAAAAGACATTTGTCTATAAATAAAAAAATAAATAATATATCTGAACTATCTACAAAGATCTTATTTACATTTTTTACACTACATTTTTTAGGTTTCAACGGGACGTTATTTGCATGTAAAACTAATGCGTTTTTGAGTCTGTACGATGGTTATCACCACGTAGATGTATACATTAAATTCCTCTTCTAGTTCTTTCACTTGAGAAGTAAGTTCAGTTATCCGAGACGAAGGTTCAAAAAAAGTTGAGTCGTTACACTTGCAGCTACATTTGCTTCCTTCACTGCTTGGGTTAGATTGATTCGATTGTTCTTCCATTTTACTGGTTTAACGAACAAATAATTTTCTCTTGCTGCTCGAATTAATTGAAGAGTTAATATTTTCGAAGCCGCATTTCTCATAAGTTCGAATTCTTTTGGTTCTATTTTCAACACTTCAGGTTGAATTCTGTAAAAAGTTTCAATTTTTTCTCAACTTTACTTTTGTACCATTTTTATTTAATTTGAATCAAATGAGCTAAGCTGTTTAAAAGTATTTTTTTCCAAAAACGCACAAAAACCTAAAAAAGACCCTAACTTTGGAAATATTTAATTTTTTTTTGCAATCTGTAAAAAGATTAAAAAAATTTAGAAGATGAGCTTTATTTTGAGTACCTAAATCTCAAAATTGATAATGAATTAAGGAAGTTACTCTTGAAGCCTCGTCAATGTTTCTTGCTTTTTTACAGCCTCGGTTGGTCCTGCGCAACCAGGAAGAGTTGAGAGACAACTGGAATTGAAATCTCTTCAAAATTCACAACTTATTTTTTTAAAATTATATTTAATAAATGTAGGATAGTGCAATTGGTAAATTAGTATTGCACCACCTCTACGCCTGATCCTGCACATGTATATTTTAACATTTTATTCACATGTATTTATCCGCAAGCGTATTAGTCTCTTGTCACTTCAATTGCTATATAGAGCACTTGAAGTGAACATTTAACTTCATACTCCATTTACAATCTTTCTATATACACGATTTACACTATTTACAATCTTCTAATTGAGTGGCTCACAGGAACGTGGCGCCACTTCTTTCTTTATATTTTTAGAAATAAACTATATTAACGAACTCATCTTTAAAATTCATTTGATTACAAATCCCCTATAAAGGATATAACAATAAATTTTACCTAATCTAAAGTTTGCAATTTTGTAAATTTTGTATTGAATAATTACTTATAAAAGGTCTATAATTTTTCTCCCGCTAATTTTAATAAAATTTTCGCTAATTTTAATAAAAAGAAATCTAATTTATTAAAGTTAAGTCTAATTTAATAAAAATAATCTATTTTTAAAAAAAAATAGATTTTTTAATAAAAAAATATCCAATTTAATAAAAACTACATCTTTTATAAAAAAAAAATATCTAACTTATAAAAATAAAAAAATTTATTAATTTTTTGAGCTGCATTTAGAAAAAAAAATATCATCTTTTAGCCATTGGCATGTTGCAAGTTGAGCTTATGCTTCCATTCGCATTAATGTTTGAATCCTAATTCTGTTGGCTTGATACTTCTGTGTGTCCATTTATTGGTTTGGATTTCTCCATTTTATTTAAGAGAATACTTTCGCTACTTGACATTCTTGGAAAATCTTTGCTAAAATATTTTTATTTTTTTCTAAGTTTTTAATAGAATGTTAATATGTCTTATTTTTTTATTTTATTTATTTGTTTTCTGTATAGATTGGCTATTTAACAGTCTCAAAAACCAGAGTTGCTTAAAACCCCAAAAAAAAGTCCAAGTCCGGACTTAAAAATTTTTTTGAAAAAAAAAAGTCCAGAATTTTTTTTCAAATATGCTAGATTTGGCTTCATATCAAAAAATTTATAAACTTTTGGGTTGTCTAATGCAATAGATTTGCCATATATCAGAATTTTGTTGCAATTTTAGCATAAATTTCTTCTTCAGTATTCAAAATTTTAAAGCCTGGACTTGGACTTTTGAATGAAAATTAAAGTCTTTGGTCGGACTTATGAAAAAAAAAAAGTCCGAACTTGGACTTAACTTGAGACTTGTGACTTCTAAACAACTCTGTCAATAACTCAGTAAAGGTAATTGATAAAAAAGACACATATCTGGCTTTGTTCAATATTAACTAAGCTCTCGTTTGTTTGATATATATAATATAGTAATAATGTTATAGATAAAAAAATTATTGAGCGCACTATTGTCCTTTAAAATGCATTTATTTTACAAAAATCTGCAGATTTTTAGAAATAATGCAAAATTGCTTGTGTTGCACCTGTTTACAGTCATAGACCTGACTTTACCTTCTTGAAAAAATTAATTTCACAAAACCTTTTTAAATACACTTTATCCGAAAGAATTGAAATTAAAAAAAAGTTTGTTTATACTTTTATTATTATGTGATAAGTTGATAATTTTTAATGAAAAAAGCTACTTTTTCGTTAAGAGTTCTTGCCTCATTTTCTCTTTTCATTCGATTAAAATGGTTGCTTGAAAGTTGAATTAGTTCTTTTTTCTTTTTTTCTATCACACATTTTGGCATGTTCACTTGTATTCTATTGTCATATTCATTAAATATTGGTATTCGTCCATATAGTTTGGTAAGCTCGAATCTAGAGTACCTCTTGCGGAAAATTGGATCCTTCTTTTTCAACTGTTCGATGTGATTTGAAATTATGTAATTTTGGCAAGACTTGGGTCTAAGTTGTGTTTTTGCATCACTGAGCTCATCTTTGATTTTGTTAAATTCAGACAATGTATTTGGACGATTTTTTGTTTTTGGCTCCGACAGAAACTCATCACTATCTAAACTATCATCAGAGTCAGTTGTGTCATCCAAAGGTGGACTAGAACGTGAGCTGTTTTCTTTAATCTTCTCTTTAGTGAGCCGAGTGTGTCCTGTAGATGCTCTTACTTCCTGCAAATCATTTCTAACCAAAGAAATGTATCTATTTGCTCTGCTTAAAGAAAGGATTTCAACGCGTTCAATTTCCTTAATCCTTAGATTGAGTAATTTATTTTCAACTCGATTTTGAATAGTGGCTTTTATTTCATTCATTTAAATTTTAAAAAAAGTCAGAGCTTTGAAACAAATAAATAAAAATTTTATATTAATTGTTGCTAAATAAAGTGACGAAAAATTAACTCAAAAATAGACATTTATTTAAAAAATGAAACAAGGTAACAATCAAATTTTAAGAAGTTATAAAAATGAGATGAAGTAGCAAATTTCCTCTTGTACGACTTCTAATTTTTAGTGAAATGTTAAGAAATTGAGCTAAAATAATCATGAAAAATTTTTTCAAGAATTTAAAAAATAAACATTGTCGAATTCATGTAAATATTGATTTATGCTTGAGACAAGATTTGAAAAAACTATCTTGTTTTGATTATTAGTTTTTAAAAGTTTATTAAAAATAAACTTTGCATTAGTGTGCTTCCTTAGTTTCTATTCACAAAAATGATTAAAATAAATTTAGCATTTAAAGTTTTATTTGTTCGATTCGTCAAAATTTAATCTCATCTGAAAAAAATAATCTTTAAAATAATTTAAATTCTTAAGAAATTATTTTAAAAATAAAAATTAAAATAAATATTTCTGATTGATGGGAATAATCCAAAAAAAAAAGTTTAACAAGTAAATAAATAAATATTATTAAATAAATAAAATATATGGTTTAATCAATTAATTATTTATCATTTACCTAGAACGACCAAATCGGCTCTTTATGAACCGTTTTAGATAATTAAAAAAACTATAAAATCGACCGAATTAAGATTCTTATAAAACATAAGCTTATTCTATTTTATGAAGACAAATCAAAATAAAAATTTTACAAAATTGTTAGCTAAAAATAATTAATAATACATTTATATTTATTCTTAGTCATATTTTAATTTAAAATTTTGATTTAAAATTTAACTATAAAACTATTTTTCAAATTTTTAATACAAAAAGAAAAAAAATTTATAACTTATGTTTTAAAGGTCAAAAACTTAATCTGCAGATGAACCAAAGTGAAGCAACTTTGGTTTCACCTAATGCGGAACTCTGAAAAATTACAGGCTATTCAAAAGCACATAATGTTAATGTATACAAGATAAAAAGATGAACTTACTAGATAAAATGTATTAAATGTACTATATAAAAAAATTATTTACTAGATAATAAATTTAACACCTGGATAAAATTATTAACTAATAGAATTAATAAAATTTAAAAGTATTAAAAATTAAACGAAATTAATTGGCACAGATTTTTTGGACTTCCGCAGTAGATGAAAAATGAAAGTTGCTTCACTTTGTTTCATCTGCAGAATAAGTTTTGATCATTAGAACAAAATTTAAAAAAATTGTCTTTTTGTATTGGAAGTTTTGTTAATCTTTTCTGTCCATTTTAAATCATAAGTTTTCTCAACTTAGTTTTTATGCGATTGTCCTATGATCCGAGTTTAATTCCAAATATTTCTTTTCTTTTATTATTCTCAAGTAATTTCTTTTTTTATTTTCAACTATAAAAATTAGACTAAGTTATTTTTGATTACATTCATCAGAACCTCATAAATGTATAAATTATTTATGAATTGAAAAAATTCTCCAAATAATAAATTTAGAATCTTTAAAAAAAATTAAAACTATATATTTTATTTGATCCTTTCAAATATATATATATTTAAAATATTTTAAAAATATTATGTGTTTTAAGTCAAATCTGACTTTTACTTAAAAATCTTTTAAACAAAAACGTAATATTGAGTCATCCGCACCAAAATATTCGAACGGACCAAATTAAGCCACTCAGCCCACTCGGTATATTCCACAGATGATTTTGACCGAATGATATTTTTTATTTATTTTAAATAACATAAATATAAAAGTCCTTATTTAAAATGTTATTTTAATAATTTCTTATTGAACGACTTAATCGATCTGGTAGGTATTTTTTTACGCGGATTTTTTTTTTATTGTTCGATTTTCATTACCGTTTAAATAGCATTCAAGTTTTCAGAAAATTTTGAGATATTTGAAATTTAGAACAATTTTTACTTCACTTAAAAAATTTTTATTTATTTTATTTAAGTTCTGGTAATAATCAAATGTTTCTATGCAATTTTTCTTCTTAAATTTCAAAATAATATTTTTTTCAATTTAATTAGCAAAATAAACAAAAAGTCTAAATCTAAAATTTTTTTTTCTTAATATCAACACAATGAATTATTAAAAAATTATAAATAAATATCATGCAAATATCATTTTAATTAATTATTACATTTTTGATTTCCATCTAGCGTTGTTTTATTTATTTTTTGGATTTTGGGATTTAAGAATTTTGAGTAGACAAACGAGAACATTTTGTTGTGTTTTTCTGGAAAAACCACAAATTGCTGATCAGCCTTCAATGTGGCCAAATTTCTTAGCTTAGTTCATAGTTCTAATAATTACTCAAAAAAATATAAATATAAATGGTCTTACAGTTTAAATTTCTCAACTTAGTAAACTTCTTAAAAAAAGAATATTTAATATGTTTTTTCTTATAAACATATTCTTTATCTATCAGTGCATTGTTAATTTATCACCGACGGTGAGAGTTCTTTCAGAATTTACTGGCCCAACTTTGGCCCAATACTTAAAATACACAATTTCTAGCTTACTAACTCTAAATAGAAAAAAAAATATCAAAACTAAAAAAAAATATATAATAATAGTAAAAACATTAGTCCATTTTAAAGCATTCTTGACTTTTACTACATGCTCCGAAAATATGTTTTAAGCCTTGTATCTCTATTGAAATCAAGATTTTGGTGATAAATGAAAAATGTTTTTTCAACATTTTAAATGAAAAGAAAAACTAAAAATATAATTTTTTTTACTCACCAAAATGTTAACTTCAAAGCGGATCAAAGACTTAAGACATGTTTTATGTTTTATAAACAAATTTTGTTTCGATTTATGAGGCTTCAATATCAAACGAGGGAATACGATAAAATTTTTATTTTATTTTTATATAAATATTTATTATGTTTAATCGATTTAAAATTAAAGCTTTGTTTGCTAATTCTAAATTAAGGGTTTTGTTCTGACATTCAATTAAAATTTATTTGCTTAAAGAAAATTAAAAGAAAATAAAAATTTAACTAAAAACTGAATATAATATAGAAACAATAAATCATTTAATTTTTATTATTATTATTATTATTTATTAATTTAAGCCTCATGGGCAAAATAGTAAAATTTAGAGAAAAATTAAAAAATTTTACAAAATAGAGTAGAAAATACGATTTAGATCCAAATAAAATAAAAAATAATTAAATTAGTGCAGGACAATCGAAATCCTCATCAAACTTATCATTTCGACAAGCCAAAAAAAAGTTTTTTTTTAATTTAAAACCAAATTCTAAACAATTGTGTACTTGGATTTAAACTCTTTTAAAAAAATATCAGTATTTGAACGTAATTATACTTTATTTAATTAAATTTTTTCCTCTTAAGTTTTTCAAATTTATGTTTTAAATGTTTACGATTAAACCGAAAGAATTTGGGCATTTTGAATTGAAACGAAATTCTTTTTAATTTTCTTTATTGGTTTCAATTTAACAAACAAAAGCTCCTTCAGATAAAAAAAAAATATAAATAATATATATTCTTAAATGATTATTTAAGAATTAATGAATTTTTAAGGATTGGAAAATGTGAATAAAAATTTCTTACAAGATTTGTATTAAATTTTTTATTTTTTATTATTTTATTAAGTCAAATATAATAATTAAGGATATAAGAAGAAAATATAAATTTAAATTTTTCAAAAAAAAACTTGTTTCAGTCTGATTTCGATTTGAATGGTATTTGATTAAGTCTCTCTGCAGAATTCAAAATAATGCAAAATACATGCTGAATATTAGATGAGGCTCTGCAAAACTCTGCATTTAAATTGTGCAGTTAAATTAAATACTTTTTAATGACATGAGAGATTTAATCAAATACAATTCAAAAGTTATAAACAAAATACTATTTGATCAGATTTTTTGATCCTAAACTTCAAGATGCCAGAATTGAACTTGATTGAATAATTAGTCGTTTTGAAAAAATATTTAAGAATAGTAGCAGTTATTTAATTGAAGACTGCAAAATTTCAAAATCAGACTAAAACAAGTTTTTTTTGAAAAATTTTAATTTAAATTTTCTTCTTATATCCTTATTTATTATATTTCAATAATAAATAATAAATTTAATACAAATATTTTCCAATCCTTAAAAATTCATTAATTCTTTAATAATTATTTATTATTTATATTTTTTTCTTATCTGAAGGAGCTTTTGTTCGTTACTTTTGTTCGTAACCAATAAACAAAATAATTATTATTATTATTATTTATTAAAATTAAAGTCCCATGGGCAAGTATAAAAAAAAGAAAAAAAAAGAAGAATATAAAATAGTTATTATCAAAAATTTCATAATTTATGAAAAAAAAATTTAATTTAATTTGAATTACAAAAATAATAAAGAATTTCGTTTCAATTCAAGCAAAATTTGAACTCAAGCAATGGACCGGTAATCTCTTATATTTCAGTCAAAATCTTTAAAGATTCAGCAGTTATTTTTGGACCAGTGATAACTGATAATTGTTACAGCTATTTACAAAAATAAAGGCCCAATCCAGCTCATTAATAATTACAGAGGGATTCCTTTTCTCCCCGTGATATCAAAAATGTTTGAAATAGTGTTAGCATCACAATTATTTCTATATTTGAAAAACACATAAAATTCTATTTCCATGTGAGTATGGATTTCACGACAATAACTTTTGTGAAGTGTGCTATAGCGTCATCTTTGTCGATATCACTGGAAAGCTAATTAACTTATCCATGAGGGTTTAAGTTAATTTTGAGCATAAAACACAGTTGTGTAGGTGTCCGTGCAAGCGGACAGTAAACGGGCCAAAATTTTCCAAAACCGTGACCGTATTAACCGTCCCAATTTTTAAATCTAATTTAAATTTAATGGGCGGACTCAGTCTGAATTTTGGCAGGCAGGCGGATTTTGATTTTAATAAAAAGATTTTTCTTAAATAATTAATTAAAAATAAATTTTTAAATATAATTCAAAAAAAGGTCTTGATGATTATTTTTTATTTTAAGCCAAATTTACAATTTGAATATTTTCCGTTCCAGGTAGTTATTGTTGCGGCCAAATGATCTTACTTCCCTTCTATGTAGTGATTGTTGGGGCCTAGTTTTAGTCAAAGTCACAAGAATTAAATTTTTTTAAATAATATTTAATAATTTATTTTTAATAAATTATTTGAATTTAAACGGTTATTTAATTTAAACGGGCCAACAACCGCGAGTAACCGCCCGTCTATTGGACCGGTTAGCTCTGTCCCCATCCAACACTAAAACACGCTAATGTAAACTAATGTAAACTAATGTAAACATAAGATTAAGCAGCCTTACGTGAACTTATATCAGAAATTAACACAGCACGGAACAAAAGATTTGTTAAGCTTCTTTTGTTAATCGTTTATCGACCTTCTCGATCCAAATTTATTAATTTACAAATTATACAGAATTTGTTTCAGTGAAAATAAATCAAAAATTATTTTTGTGATAAAAATCAAGCGGTGAACTTCGGTGGCTCTCTTTATAATTACTCTAATAAAGTCATCTACGTTCTTTAGGGCAGTGTGTTTGGTCCTCTTTTCTTCCTAATCTTCATAAATGATCTAGCTTTCTTTCATAAATATCACAATATCAAGTGTAAAATGTTTGCTGATAATAATAATAATAATAATAATAATAATAGGCTACGGCAAGCAAGCTCGCGGAGGCAGTCTACTAGGAGATCGTCTATGGTAGCACATTGGAAAACAAGAAAAATCGGCATACAAGGAAAATTACAGAAATAGAAGAACTTATATGTTTTTAGAGTCAATAGACATTATTTACAGTACAAAAATAAGAAAAATTTACAAGGAACTGAGAGAGGTATATAATATAAATTATTTGTAAAATTAAAACTTAGTGGCCGGTCATGAAAGCATCGTAGCGATTCTTGAATTGATCGACTGAGTCTGAATTAGTGACCACCGCAGAGGGCAGAGCATTCCACTGATTGACAACTCTGTTCGTAAAGAAATTAGCTCTCCGCGTACATTTGGTTGTGAACTGACCGGACAGTCTCCTCGTATTCCTGATTCCTCTGGTCGACCCGGACTGGGAGAGTGAGCTGCTGTGGACCTGGAGGTTCGCACAGCTCACTTCGTTGATGCCATTTATGAGCTTGAACTGTTGGACAATGTCATCTCGTGCAGGGCGCTGACGGCCTCTGATGATACCACTATTAACTTCTGCAGTTTAAATTTATAATAAATCATGTTTTGTAAGTCATTTCAGTAATCTAAAAGCAATTATTAATATAAAATAAAACTCAATTAAGGAATTATTATTTCTCTTAGAATTTGTCAAAACACAATTTTTCTAAGCTTTCATCTTGACTCACTTTGACTATTGTCTTTCGCTAGCCATCTACTTCTCAAACTAACCAATACATGTTTTCAAATATAATTCTTTTTTAAAAATGGACATGTTCATGAACTTTAAACATAATTTTCACGATTTAATTCAAGATTTATTTTCAAATAATAAATAAATTAGAACGGGTAATAATACATAATTTTACGCAATTTTACATTAAAAAATGTAAGATTACATAAATTTACATCAAAAGTAGGATGTAATAAAATGTTAGCTTATGGAAATTGATGTAAAGTTTCGTAATATTACGCAAAGTTTCGCAGTTTAGTAAAGTTTCGCAAAAAAGTCGAATTTTTTAAAAATTTGATTTTTATTGAACTTTTTTTAGTTTTTTTTAACATTTTTCAACTTGAAATTTTGAATTTTTTTACATTTTATTAAATAATTTTACACAAAATAATGTTATAAACTGTAAAAAATTGTAATTTTTTGTAGATTAAATTTTGACTAAATTCTGTTTTTTATGAATAAATTCGGCATCTTAGTTTAGGATCAAAAATATCAGATCAAATATTATTTTTTTTATATCTTTTCAATGTTATTTGATACATAACTGTACCTTGCAGGGATATGGAGACAATTTGGATATTTTTGATTGATTGTTTTTTTTTCAATAAAAGGCGCAGAGTCAAAATTAATTATTTTATTCCTAAAAAAAGGGTGCTTAATATGAAAATTTCTATTATTCACACCCAAAATTATTTTTTAAAGATACATTAAATTTACACAATTAACCTGAGTGATTTACAGCTGCATACAGTTGACAAACAAATAAAAATAGATTACAAATTATTTAGTTAGACTTTTTATTTGATAATTATAAAATTCTGTGTGTATAAAAAAAAAAGAAAAAAATATCAATCAAATTTTTTACTTTTAGTTCTCATAGAAAAAAAAAAAAAATTCAGATAAAAATTCGTATAAAAATGCTCAAAAATAATCCCGATAGTAAAGTAAAGACAAAAAAAAATTAAAAAATATAAAATAAAAAAGAAATAAAGATAGACAAAGATAGAATAGAGAAAGTAGGAGAGAGAATGAAAAAAAGAGAACTTAGAGCCGTACAAACAATTAAAAAAATATTTACCATTAAATTTAATTTTTCAATATATTAACATCAATTGTGGGATATTTTTTAAATTAATTCACTTCGATATTTACACATGATTTATTTAGAATAGAGAGTTGAACACACTTACACACACACACACACACACACTCTTGAGTGTCTCACTTTTGTGACATAGACAACACAGCCTAATCGCTAAAATATCCTAAAACAATCTAAATACTTCTAACAATAATAATAAATCAGAGATAAAATGATCCTTTTTGTTGATTATCTTTTTGCTGCTGCTGCTGCTGATGATGATGTTGCTGTTGTTGCTGTTGCTGCTGCTGCAGGTGTTGTTGTTGCTGCATTTGAAAATGAAACCTAAGCGCTTCTTCGTTGGGTATGTTAAAAGGCAATCCGTGGGGCGGTAGACCAGGCGCGCCACCAAGCTGAGCCTGAGCGGCCATGGCGGCCAAAAACTGCAATCTCTCTCGTTCCATCATTTCCATGCGGCGCATTTCGTCACTGTTCTGCTGGTTCGCCATCATGGCCGGTCCGACCGGTTGACTTGGCGGCCTCGGCTGTTGCTGTTGCTGCTGTTGCTGCTGCTGGTGCTGTTGGTGCATTCTCATCAAATTTGGCGACTGTGGCGATTGTTGACTAGCGGCCGCCGCTTGCTGAAACAAGCTGGCAAATTGTGGATTGAGAAGCGGGTTCAAATTGGGATCCATTTTTGGCTCCTGGGACTTGAAGAGCATTGCGGCCGCGGCCGCTTGCTGCGCCAGCATAAAGTCGTTTGGCGACGACGCAATGGCCGGCTTGTTCATGAAAGGCGAGTTGGTTTGTCGGCTCATTTGGGACGAGGAGGGCCGTGACGGATTGGCCGGCGAGTTGAAGGCCGGCGAGCCGCACGTCTTCTCATAGTTGTTCTTTGCCTTGAGCGACGAGCCCGACGACTTTTTGCTAAACGAGCTGTTCAGATTGGCGGGCTCGGGCGTCTTTGTTTTTGCCACGGCCGCCGCCGCCTTTTTCTCTTGCTCTTTTTCGTTCGCGTGAAATTGAGACATTAGTTGGTGAAAAAAGGCGTCGTTGTGAAACGGACCGAACAGAGGGTTCTGGGAGGCGGAGGGCGGCGGCGGCGGTGCCAGGAACGGCGAATGCCCGCTACCGAACAAACCCGGTCCAAAGGCCGCCATTTGCTGTTGATGTTGGCCGGCCAAGTTCTGCTTCATCAAATGTTCGAACATTTCGGCCGGGTTCTTTGGCTGTTGTTGTTGCTGTTGTTGCTGCTGCTTTGATTTGTCGTGGGTGAATAGCTTGGAAAAGTCGGGAAAAGCGGCCGGATTGAAGGCGGAATTGTGCGATGGCTGCGATCTGTCGGCTATGTCTCTGAGTTGTTTTAGAGCTGGTGTGGTGGGCGATTGTAGATTTCGGCTGGTCGTTTTTGGCTTGTTTCTGGCGGCGCTGGTGTTGTCGGCCGAGTTGATCACTTGTGGCACAAAGACCTTGGGCGCCTGTGCTGTGCCGGTGGCCTTGGCCGACTCGTGCTCCTTGAGTTTGGCGTCATTTTTTTGCCTCAAGTACTTAGAGCTGGGCAAGTAGCGAAATTGAAGGTCTGTGCGCGAGCAAATGTTGGTGCCTCGGTCCCACACCTTGACGAACATGGCGTTCGAGTCGGCCTTTATCAATTCGCTCGGCTTATTTACAACAATTTGCACGGAGAGCGGCGGCGACAGCTGGTCGTCGTAAGTGGGCGCCGGCGACGGACAAGTCGACTCGGACGACTGCTGCTCTTTGGCCTTGACCAGCTGTTGGATGGCGGCCATGGTCTGCTGAAAATTGGCGGGCGGCGGCGGCGTCGAGTTGGGCGTCGATGAGGACAAAAAGTTGAACGGGGCCGGGTTAACGGGCGGCGTGGGCGCAAACTTTGAGTTGGGCGACACCATTTGATTTAGATGCTGCTGCATCATTAGACTTTGGAGCGGATTGTTGAAAGCGGAGAGCGGGTCGGCGTTGGCGCCGTGTCCAAACGATAGGAACGGATGGCCAAAGGGGAACATGGCATTTGGAAGGTCTGAGTCGGCCTGGTGGCTGTGGTGGTGGCTGTTGGTGGTGTTTTGGGAGCTTTTGGTTGAGGGCGGTCGGAACGAAACTGACTTTGGCGAGAATGACGACGACGAGTGGTTGAAGGCGGGCGAGTTGCCGCACAGCTTGTTGCCGTTGATGAAGCCGGCGACGGGCTTTATTTTGTGAGGCGACACTGGTTGTGGGGGCTGCGGTGGCGGCAGTGGCGGTTGGGCGACCGGTTGAGGCGAGTGCTTTTCGCTCTTGGGCTCCTTTTTGGTGAGATCGTGCGGTGTGTCCTTGGCATCGCCAATGAAGCTGTTCACGCAGAAATTGCTGCGGATGGGCTTGAATGTTTTCGAGTCGTCCTGGGCCTCTTGTTTGACACGGTCGGCGTCGGTGTCGGCGTCGTCGCACTCCTTCATGTTCACATCGCTGTTCATTGTGGTGTTGGACTGTGCGGGGTCTTTGGTGCGCTTCTCCGCTCTCGGGCCGTTCTCGTCCTCGTTCATTTCGATGTTGGTGTCTGTCACGTCCTGGTCGTAGTCTTGGTAGTCGCTCTCGTTGCCAGCGCTTGTGCTCTCGTTTGTCTCCACTTCTTCGCTCTTGACATCTGTCGATTCCTCGCTTCTGGCGCCGTTGTTCGCCAATGTTTTGGCCATTTCTTTCGACTTTTTGGCATCGCAGCCCACTCCGCTCGCAATTTTGGGCAGCTCGCCGTACTTTTTGTAGTACATTCGGCAGTCGTAGCACAACAGTCGGTTGTCGCGGCCTCCGTTTTGCAGGTCTTTCGAAGCTACACAATACAAAAGTGAATTAGACAAATTGGAAAAAAAATGGCAAGTTAAAGTTTGGGACCATTTTTTGAAGCACAAAATTATTTATTTTTTTTTTAAAGATATTTTTTTTTAAGCTAATTTTTTACTACTAATTTTTTTTACAGAAAATTATTTTTTATTTAGGTTTCTTTCCTATTGGTAAAGATTTTGGTAGTGAATGAGACAAATTGGCAAAAAATTGAAAGTTTTTTGATGATTGTGACCATTTTTTGATGCTCAAATGATCAAATCAAACAAATATTAAGAAATTAAGAGAAGTAGTTCTTTTCAGCAGCTTAATATTTTTTTTGCAGCCAATTTTTTTTTTAATAAAAAATTTTTAAAAAAATGCCAAATAATTTATAATTATTATTATTTTTTTTTTGTAAAAACAGCTATCATACCAAGACTATCTCCTCAGGTATTTTTGTAGCTTATTACTTTTATTATTATTATTAATTTTTTTACAGATATTTTATTTTTAAGCTAATTTTTTTTTAGGGAAAATTAGGCATCTTGAAGTTGATGATCAATTCAAAATATCATTTCAATTCAAAAAGTTTGTCTTTTGATATTAAACTAAATCTTTGATTTAATTTAAATAATTGTAATGTATTATGCTTTACATGCAATGTAGATTTAGAAAATAAAAAAAAAATTGAAAAAACATTTTCTCAGTCCATCGATTTTAATAATTAAATGTATTATCTGATTTTTTGTAGAGTTTATTTGAGATTTTTTATTTAGCATTCACAATTATATTTTTAAAAAAAAATTCAAATAAAAAAATCCAAATTACTAATAAAATGAAAATATTACTTTACAAAAAATCAGCTAACTAAATTGAAAATCGATTTTATTATTGGATTGAGAAAATGTTTTTTCAATTTTTTCTTATTTTCTAAATCTACATTGCATGTAAATCATGTTACATTAGAATTATTTACATTAAATCAAAGATTTAGTTTAATATCAAAAGACAAACTTTTTGAATTGATCATCAACTTCAAGATGCCGAAAATTATTCTTTATTTACGTTTTTGACTTATTGGTAAACATTTTGCTAGTGAATGAGACAAATTGGCAGAAGAATGGTAAGTTGAAGTTTATGACCATTTTTTTATGCTCAAAATGATCAAATCAAACAAATATTAACAAATTAAGAGAAGTATTTCTTTTCAGCAGCTAAATATTTTTTTTTAGTAAAAAATTTTTAAAAAAATGCTAAATAATTTATAATTATAATTGTTATTTTATTTGTAAAAACAGCTACCATAGCGAGACTCTCTCCTCAGGTATTTTTGTAGCTTATTACTTTTATTATTATCATTAATTTTTTTACAGAAGAATATTTTTTATTTACGTTTTTGACTGGTAAATATTTTGCAAGTGATTGAGACAAATTGGAAAAAAAATAAAAAGTTGAAGATTGTGACCATATTTTGAAGCTCAAAATTAATAATTTTTTTTACAGAAAATATTTTTTTATAATAGTACTTTTATAAAAGGTGCAGAATGAACTAAATATTTTTAATTAATTTGAACATTATTTTTAATAAAATTTTGTAAAATATTGTAATAAAAATATAAATCATAGAATAATTAATAAGAAAAGATCAGTTTTAATTTACTAGATCAACACCACTGTTTTTTGTTACAATACATTGTTACCTTTAATTTAAATTAAATAAAATAATTTTAAATTCTCGAATTAAATAAACTTTCTTTTTTTGACCTTTTATTATTTTTGATCTGTTTATATCTGTGAAATCTCTTTGCGAAAAAAACTTAAACAAAAGATAAATTTAATTTAGATGAACGCATTCTTAAATTTATATTTTTTTACTACTAATTTCATGTTATTCTTCAAAAATTATTTAAAGGTGATAGATATTGTAGTAAAAGACGGTGGGGTTTGGTCAAATAAATTAAAACTGATCTTTTATTAATCACTGAGCGAATAGTATATAAAAAAATCATACTATTCAAAAATATTTATTAATTATAAAAATTCAGTAATTGACAATATTATTCGCTTAAAAAGTTTATTTTGTTGATACTGTTTCAATTTAGCTTTTTTTTTACAAAATTTTACCAAAAATTGAGTAATTTTACGTAAAACCATGTAAGAAATGGTAAGAAATTTATCATTTTGTAGCTTAGAAAAAGAGCTTTAAGAATCTGAACAATAATAATTTATAATGTTTACAAAATCATTCATTTTTCTAGAACTAAAAGGATACAACTAATAATTTTGGTGCTAATCTTTCAGAGGGGGTAGCCAAAAAAATAATTTTTTTAATTTCGCTTTCCAAGGTCTCCATATATGAAGAATAAGAATTTGTGGTGAAAACGTCAAATTCAGATAGTGCTGTAGTTTTGACCTGAGTGAACCCTACGACTACTTTCAAGCCACTCATTTTTATCGATTTCAATTCTCAAAACTGTTGTTATCTCTTTTAGATAAGATTCAAATTAAGACCAAAATAAATCCTTAAGTTGTCACAACAATTTTTGCATTGTTGTTTTGTCAATTCATCTAGATTGATTTTCGAAGTGGCAAAGAAAAACAAGGAATCCAAATAATTAAGCTTAATAGCTTTTTTTTTCCAGAATATTTCATTGATGAGTACTTGTTAAGTCTTCTAGTTTTATTAAGGGTTCTGTGTAACTTTTTTTATAACTTAAAAAATGATGTGGAAAAAAATTTTCATTAAGAAAAAACGATTAGAATATAAGTGAATAAATTTTCTTGTAAAAAATTATTTTTGGCTGTAAAAAGAAAAAATGGCAGAAGAAAGATATATAGGCCTTAAATAAATTGTAATTTCTTAATAGAAATAATGCATTTTTAGATGGAAAACGATGTTTTGGAAACGCTATTTTTTTGCAGATTTTTGCAGATTTTACCTTTAGTTTCAACAAAGTATGGTAAAACAATAAATTTACCCCTGTACTAATTCGTTTAGAAAATTTAAATTTATTAAATAGCTTTAGTTTGATTTGATCAACTTGAGCATCAAAAATTGGTCGCTAACTTCAAATTGGCAAAAAAAATTCACCGAAAATTGCACTAAATTCAGCCCAAATTGAACAATTTTAACTCCCTTTTTTCAATGTATCTACGTCTTATAATGGACAGCCGTAGTCATGTAATGACATGAAAAGTATGTTCACATTTACATAAGGCTACTGCTACTTCAAGATACACGTACTGCATGTCCAAAGACACCATAAAAAGTTGTTTTATCAAAGCTTTTTTATTACTAATCCCTGGACTATTTTTTCCTCAAGGGATGAGCACACTTTTTTCAGACAGAATTTTACATCAAATTGACCAGTTACTGTAAATAAAATATATTTTTGTTTCTTATTTTGTATGACTTATTGTGATAATAATTTGAATAAAAAGCACTTAATGGATTAATGATTTTTGGCCTTGAACTTATGCAGTCTTCCCTTGATAATCCGACCCTAGAAATTCCGAAATTCTCAAAAATCCGACCAAATTTCGATTTACCATTACTTCATGATATATTTAGATGATTAATTATTTCTTATGTCTGACATTAAGTGCCAGATGGTTTCTGTATTCCGTCATAATCTCAATTAACTTATATAAAAAGTTAATTATTAAAAATTAATTCAACTTTCAATCATAGAATAATCTGTAAAAAAAGTTTTTATTATTAAGAATTTAAGAAAGCATCAAAGAGAGGTATGTTAAAATAAACTTAAAAATACTGATCAATTTTTTTAGAACAAATTTTTGAAAATTTAATTTTATATTGAATTTATTTTTGGCTATTTCTGTTTAAAAAGTAACATTAATAAATCAATTTTGTATTTTTTTTAAATTCCGGATTATCAATTTTTCGACATTAAAATTTCGAACCTAATGGGAGACTGTGACAGACAATTATAAAATGCGCTAACTTTATTTTTAAATGGCTCGAAATAGTTGTTTAAACTAAAATTAATTTTTTTATCATTTTATTTTTTATGCATTTAAAATATATTTTTTTAAATAAAAACTTTTTTGATTAATAATAATTTTTTTTCATTAAAAAACCTTTTTTGACATGAGATCATTTCCAGCAAATTTTGAAATGCCCGATTTAAAATACTCAAGCAATTACTAGATAAAGATAAAGACCAAAAAGAAAGAAAAAGGTTCCAGTATTTTGGAGTCATTTTAAGATATTTAAATTTTTTTCAAACAAAAAAAATATTTTTGCATTGATATAATCTTTTAAATAATGTAAATAATGTAAAATAGGGTAAAATCAATCAGTCATTGATAATTTGGGGTTTTCTTGAATCAAGTTTTGGTTAAATTATTCGAAACTTTCTTAATTATATCTATTTTAAAACAAGAGAAAATCTGCTACTAAAGTATTTTTATCCTAACAAAATCGAATTATACGCTAAAATTTATTTTATATAGATACAAAAAAATAAATAATAAATTAAATTATTGATACAAAAAGAATAGGCCTTTTTTTATTTTTTACTTTTGATTTTTTCTCAATTTTATTTTTGTGATCTATTAGGAGCTTTAACTCAGTATAAATAGATGAAAAAATAATCTCTTAAATTAGCTAAATAAAAATAAATTAAAAAAACGAAGACTCTTTTGTATTTTTTTTCATTCTTAGAAATTCTTTCAGTATTTGGCATTAGTTAATACTTGAATTAATATAAAAACTAATAAGTGGACTGGATAATTAATTTTAGCCTAAATTTTGATTGAATAAGACTTGGAGGCCGAAGCTTTTTCAATCTACAGATAAACAATTTTAGACCAAATATGTACAATAAGGTTGTAGAGATTGATAATAAAGGGCAACCATCCTAGGGAAGAAAATAAAATGAGAACTTTTAGATTGTAATGTAATTGTGACAATTTTAATTTTTTTAAAGCTTTTTCTAAAAAAGTTCACAACTTTTAAATAAAAGGATCATGACCATCTCTTGTGGCAAATCACACTTAAGAATTGATTCAACTGATGATTTTGCCTTTTTTTTTTATTTTTTCTTAATTTAATTTAATTTAATTTAATAAAATAATTTAATATTTAAGTCATCCTAAAAAAAATTTTTCTAACAAATTTAAAATGAAAAATTTATTTTAACTTAAAATTTAGTGAAAATGATCTTAATTTTTAAATTTTTGTACCAACTTAGTTACTAAATTAATTATTACACCTTTATCTGAAAAGGAAACGGGTCCTAAATGCCAAGACATTTTTCTTCCAACTTTGGCTTTTCTTTAAACGTAAGGCGAACAGTTTTTCTAGCTTTTCTAATCTAGAAAGTTTTAATAAATTCTTAAAAGAGTCGAATTTAGATAACTTCTTTTTCTGTCCAAACATATTCTCAGACAAAAATATTACAAAAATACAATTTATTCAAAATTAGGCGATTCCTGTTGCACTCAATAAACTTCTTCATTCAACATTAAGTGACATTAAACACTAAAATGAACAAACAATATTGACAGAGTCAAGTCGATTTTTTCTAGTTGATTGGGAAAAATGCAAAGGCAAAACGGAGTAATTCTGTTCCACTGATTAGCAGACTGGTAGATGAGTACACAGCAGTTTTCCAATCAAGATTTAATAAGTCGAATACCAGACTCATTTCTGTATTTGATATATTACAATACATTCTATATTTTCTTAACCTTCCCTTACTAAAGCATCTACGAGATTTGCTAAAAAAATTTTTTTTTTTCTTTTTTTTAATTGTGATTTAGACCCATTTTTTTCGATTGAGATTTAAACTAGCATTATTTGAATAATGTACATTATTTGTCAATGAATTAAAGTTAGAGATAACGGGTGTAGAAAAAAAAATGACACAAAAGTCTCAGAAATCTCAATTATCTCTCAAGATTAGCAAAAATTGGTATCCCTACGCTTGAAAGTAGAAGGAAAGGGGGGATGCAATCCAACTTTTCAAAATTGTCAGTAAACAGAGCACTGTTCACCTGCATGCCTTCGCAGGTTCAAGCCAAACTCCTAAAATCAATCACTCATCGATGAATCTACGTAAAAAACCAAGACTCAGGAAGCAACTCTGCTTGTCAAAACCTAGAGAAAACTTCTTCACGAACAGAGTTGCTTCGTTATGGAACGAGCTACCGGACACTGTAGTTTCTGAAAAATCAACAAATACATTCAAAGACAAGTTTGACAAATTCAGATCTCAGCAATTGGCGGCTAATGATACTACTATAGTCGAATAAACCATTGATTATGGCAAAATGTTATTTATTGTACATTTTGATATTTTTACATTTTTACATTTTAGAGAGAAGAAAAAAAAAATCTCAAAATCAAAAAATCTAAAAAAATTTTCATTCAAGAAAAGTTATAATAAATTCGCAATTACTTAAAAAGGAGTTTTAGAAAAATTTAAATGTAAAAACCAAGGATAATTTTTTGAAAATCTCTTTTAATTAATTGCGAATTTATTATTACTTTTCTTGAATGAAAATTTTTTTAGATTTTTTGATTTTGAGATTTTTTTTTCTTCTCTCAAAAATGTAAAAATGTAAAAATATAAAAATGTACAATAAATAACATTTTGCCTTGGTTATTCTTCTTCATCTGATTCTAATATCAGATTGTAGTCTCTCCTTCATATTCAAAAGTTTAGTTTAATTTATAATAAAAGTGGACATGAATTTTCCAAATTTTTTCAAAAATTTTAAATCAGGCTGATCTTAGCTTTAAAATAAATAAAAATTATATCATAAAGTTGAATTTTCGATAAGTTGCTAGTAAAAAAAGATTTGCCAAAAACTAAAGTTTAAGGCGATTCACTGATCTTAGAAACAAAAAACGTTCTGTTTATCGTTGGCTAGATGTTAAAGAAAAAGATAAAACTTTCAAGAAAAAAAAAGAAAGTGCAAGATCTGCTAAAATTGCGACGAAACTAATGGTTGCTAAACTTAGAGCCTATTTCAATCATATATCGGGCCAACATGTCTACCTTGGTGAGTGTATTAAGAAACGACTTGAACCAATGATTAAAGAATATTATCAGGATGGCAATTGTATACTTTGGCTCGACTTAGCATCATCTCATTATGCGAATATGGTACAGAATGTTAGATAAAAATATAAGGTATGTTGCCAAAGAAGTGAATCCAGCAAATGTACCAAAAGCACGACCAATCGAAGATTTTTGGAGAGATTTGAAAGCTAAAGTTTATGAAGGTGATTGGAAGGCCAAAAATTAAATCGCTCTAGGCTCGATATCATACGTCCTCATTGAGTTCAATACCTTAACTGATATTATTTTTTCAAAAAAGGAGGATTCAGTTATAATTAAAAAAAAAAATTAAAGCCTTTGTTAAATAAAAAATTTTTTATGATAAAATTAATATTGTGCCATTTTTTATTTCAAGAGATAGAGAAAAAATTTTCTCCTTAGGAAAAAAAATCCAATTTCTTTTTTTTTTTAAATCAAATTCAATCAACTTCCAAGTGGTGACTTAATTTTTGTCTTTTTTCCTCTTAAATTTAATTTTTTTGAAATGTCAAAATTTTTGTTCAATTTGCCAAGGCACAATCAAAAACCTGCGGTAAGAAAAAAAAAAAAAAAACGTAAAAAAAAACTGTCTTACAAGTAGTGAAACAATTGGTGCATTGATTGGCATTGTTGGTGATTGTTTTTTGCTCGGACGACTCGTCGGACTCGTTGTTGTCCGAGTCGACTTCGGAGCCGCCTGAAAATTGCTCGTTTGGCTTTTTGCTATTGTTGGCGTTAGATGTATTAGCTGCTCGTTTGTTGGATGAGACGGGCCGGGTGAATCGTCGCCGCGGTCGTCCGTTCACGGCCTGCGGCGTCTTTTTCCACAAGTAGTAGAATTCGACAAGGTCGGGCGTGTCTTTGTGCGCGAGCAGCTCTTTGCGGATGCGCAAAAAATTCTTGCCATACTGTCTCAGGCCTTTGACGAACTTTTTTTGGTCGTCGTCGGTCCACTTCTTGTCCATGGCCTTGGCCGACATGGGATTTTTGACCAAGTACTGCAGCGCTTTGCTAGTGTCGTACTGCATGTCGTGGAGCACGTCGATGGCGTAAATGGTGGTCGAGTCGGACTGGGCCGCGTCGTACATGTCGTCGGCGTTGCCGCGGTCGCACATGCCCGCGAAGGCCGCAATGCTGCGCGCCGCCTGTAGATACGTGAGCAGGTTGGCGTCGCTGATCGACTTGTATCGCCAAGTGCACGTCTCCCACTTGTCGCTCTCGTCGGCCGGCTGCTCGGCGCTCGGATCGGCGACGCATGGCGGCAGCTTGGCCTGGTGACTCGGCCCGACTCGGATCTCGCCCTGAGTGTTGGCCAGCCTTCTAGCTTCGGGGTTGTACGTCAATATGCAAAAGAATGTGTCCGCGAACGGCTTGAAGTGTTTCGCTTCGAGTATGTCCTGGTAGTGAATGACTCTACACTTTCCTCTGTTAATTGAAGAGCGGTGAGTTTTTTGTGCGGGCAAACAGAATAGGCAAGCTTACTTGATGAAACTGGATGGGTAAATGTCTTTGCATTCAGATGCGAATAACTCACGGCCTTTGATTATGGGCTCTAGCACGATTAGTTCATTGGCAACATTTTCTTCAAATAAGAACAAAAAAAATTAAAAATGACGAATTTGGACAGAGTGAGCATTTTGTTTTGAGTGAGTATCAAGTTTAGCATAGATAAATATTTAGTACGAAATATGAGAGCGAAAGAGAAAGAGAGAAATGATGAAGAGAGTAATTATTATTCTTCTAATTATTATTGTTATTAATCGAATATTTATTTATTATAATATACAGCCGCATTAGAATAAATCAATTTAATTCGAAACTTTAACTTTTCGTCTTAGTAATTTAGCAAAAAGAAATTAAAAAAAAACATATTTATTCTTAAGCTAGATTGTGTGGTGTGTGTGTGTTTGTGCGTTTGATTGCCATTCGATCATGTTTTTTT
>QEOQ01000688.1:1024703-1102377 GCA_010279815.1 Brachionus plicatilis | reverse complement strand
AAAAAAAACTGTTAATTAAACAAATTCGATTATGAATCGGACAATCAAGAGGAATAGGCAGGGCGGAGTTAAATACATTGTTTAGCTCTTACTACTTAACTTGAAAATAAGTACCATTAATTAAATCACCATTTCATCTCTTCTATGTTCTAAGTCTTAAATTAAATACTAAATCACAAGCACTTTGGCGCTCTAGATTCATTGACTAATAGACTTGTCTCGGAGTACCAAAGAGGCTTCCATTCTAGATATGCTCCGAATCTTACTCCTCTATGTAGCTAATAAAATTATCTAACTTTTAAGATCATATCGCGATAAATTAACAATTAAAAAACTTTATATATCTTTAGTAAGACCTCTTTTAGAGTATGCAGTCCAAGTTTGGAATCCATATTTTAAGAAAGATATTAACAGTATTGAAGGGGTTGAAAGAAGAGCGCCTAAAATCATAGGTGAGTTAAGAAACCTCGAATACCACGATCGTTTGGTAAAACTAAATCTCACCAGTCTCGAGAAGAGGAGACTAAGAGGTGATCTAATTGAACAATTTAAAATAGTAAAAAATATAGATCAAGTTGAATGGCATCTTCCTCTAAATAAGTTATCTAACCATTACGGTACTACAAGTCAAAATTATGGGTTTGAAAAACAACTAGTTCGAAACTGCATTCCAAGAACCAAATTTTTTGCAAACCGGATAGCATATGTTTGGAATATTTTACCAAGAGAAGTGGTTGAACAAGAAACTATAAATTATTATTTAAATAAGAAACTATATATGGTTTTAAAAACAAACTTGATAATTTTTTTAAAGCTAACAAAATTGATTTTACATGCTACTATAGTGCAACTAATCCTTGCACTCCGTCAGAGACTGGCTTTTAGTCATCTTTTATCCATTGCCTTATTTTTATTATTATTATCATTATATCCATGTTTTTTTTTCTTTCTGATTCTCATATTATTTTTATTCATTTATTTTCCCAACTCCTTTTATTTCCTAACTAAACAATTCTTTTTTTATTATTTTTGTTTTTCATCTAACGGATAGAAAATTAGAATTATATTAAAAAAATATTTTCATTTTTGTACTTTTTCCAAATTTTAATTTATTTGGCACTTTTCCTTTTTGTACTTTCTGTACTTTGTCCAAATTAAAATTAACAAAAAGTACAGAAAGAGGAACAGTGCCAAATAAATTTGAATTTAGAAAAAGTACAGAAAGGATATTTGCTTTTTAATATTCTCATTGTCTATGCTCTCTCATCTTAATAAATATTTCTCATTTAATAAATGAACAAAACTTACTTCAAATTTAAAACATTTTAAAACTGTTTTTATTATTTAATTTCTTTTTTATCTGAAGGAGCTTATGCTCGAACTGAAAAACAAATAAATAATAATAACTTTCTAAAAATAGCTTCAAAATTTGAACTGTGTATTAAAATCTAATTATTGAAAAAGATAAAAAAATTAAATGTAATCAACTAGATAGCTACTGTCCTTGGAAATAAGGCCAACTTAAACTTGATTTTTTGGACCATCCAAACAATGCTAAAACAATTTTTTAATTCTTTCTACTAATCGAATTTTTAAATTGCTGATCTTTCGTTGACAAAAAGTACTGATTTTAGAGAAAAAAAATCATTTTTTTAATTTCAGAATTATGCCATAAGTTCAATTCTGTTTTGAAGATTAAAGGCGACTGAGAAATGGACATCAATTAATGACAGATAAGCTAGAACTTAAGATTTTTTGTAAAATAAATTAAAAAACAATTTTTATTTTAATTTTTATAGTTCATGACTGGACCTGAAGTTCGGCTTATCTCAAAAATGAATAGACAAGACTTAATGGCATTTTATTTTGTAGAATAATTAAAAACAACTTAATCGAAATCGATTTAGATTTTTTTTAAGACAAGAATAAAGCTTTAATCTGATGGCTTTGTGAATATTTTGAAAATGATTATAAGATGCTAAATTGATCCTCCAAATAAAAAAAGATTTATTTAATAATTAAATTTTAATTTTCAATAATTAGTTTGATCAGTTATTCGAAAGCCTAATTATTAGAAATTAATAAAAAATAAATTCAACCTTTTCTTTAAAATTATTTTGCTACTAAAATAAAAATCGACAAAAAATGTAAAAGAGTATTTTTGTTACTTTCTGCTCGTCTTAAGTCAGGATTTAGTCAGGATTTAACTATTTATTGTCAATAATTATAAAATAACAGAATTATTCGCGCAAAAAATAAATTATTTTTAACTTAAGCATCATTGACAAGTCTTTGGTAAATTATTTCAAATAATATTTTTGATAGTAACACGTAATCTTAAAAATTAAAAAACATAAAATCTTTAAAAAATAATCAACAAATCTTTGCAAAGAAAAATTTTTGTTTAATATATTCCCTTATCCTTATCTTAATCTTTTATCACTATTTATTAAACTAATATTAACGCCTTTAGACCATATAATGATTTATTTTTTGTAGAACCAAACTAGTTTATTCAAATAGAAAAGTTTTTGTAGCCGAAAAAAAAGAGAAATGCTCAGTGACCTTTGTGATACAACATAGTTTCTACAGATGCCGAATTTCAGACCATTTAGAATAAATTTTAACCAACAGTAAAAAAAAACAAATAGTTCAATTTTAGTATAGTTAAATTTAATATCCTCAAAATTTTCTCAAAATGACATATTCTAATATCCTTTTTGATATCAATTTTAAACAAAAAAAATTTACGACTAAAATAAACAATCAAAAATTTGTTCGACACAGATAAAAAAAATAGCTACAAAGAAAAGGATTTATTTATTAATAATTGAAATGTCAATCAAAATATTTAAAAAAAATAACTTAGAAAAAAAATGTCTCTATTTATTGAATTTTATCGACTTGAGCCACTTGCGAGTGTCTATCGTTTATGTGATCTCTACCTTTGTTTAAAACTAGCGTGGAGAAACAATAGCCAACTTGGTATCATGTGACTATTTGGAGCATCGAAAAAAAAAATTTAAGACAAAAGTTAAGATCATTGAATTAATCAATTTCAAGCAGTTTTTAAATTATCAGCCACTTGAACTTTTTGAACGTACATAGGCCTGTTAAGACAACAAAGTTTGCAAAGATATTAATTTTAAATGTATTTTAATTTGTTCAAAACAACCAATATAGATTTTCAGAATGATTAGCTTGCTATTGTAAATAGAACAAAAAACACTAGGCTAAACTAAACAAAAAGAATCATATTTCAATAAATTGAACATATGCAAATGAATTCACTTATCCCAAGCTTTTAAACGGAATCTTTATTTTTAATTTCTTCTAGTGAAAAGAGTCCCGTATTTTAAATAATTTTATTGTTTTTCTCAAATTTGTCCTCTTTGAAAGCCTCATTAGAATTTTTATTTCTTGTTAAACAGGAATTTTAGTATACATAAACTTGATGCATTCTCTACACAAAAATTTCCAACACACACAGTTTCGTTTTATTGCTATAATTCGAAAAAATCATAATTATTTTATTCTTATTTGTTTCCCAAGCTAAATATTTGATTTAAATTGAATATTTGAGTTTTCATATTTGAATAAATTTGAACCTGTCCTCATGAAAAAAATTCAATGGCTTCGTTTTAGATTTGGTGGTTGAAAAAAAAAATTATTTTTAGTTAGACGTCATCTTTTATTTGGCCCAGTACTTACAAAAATTTATTTAGAAAAAAATTGATATAAATAAGGTATCTTGCGTTCAAAATTTAATAATAAAAATTGTTAGGACAAAAATCTCGCTAATCTAGATTAGAAAAAAAAAACAACGAAAAAATACTTAAAAAAATAATTTGCCTAAAAATTCGATCTAAACTCTTTTTCGTTTGAGCATTTATTTTCCTCGGATGATTTGAATTAAAAGACTATTTTAATTGCAAAGTAGAATTTCTCGAAACTTGAAGGTTTTTTTTTTTTTTCTATTAGAAACTAATTAAATTTCTAAGTCAACAAGCCTGATATGCAAAGTTAGAGAGAAAAATCAATAATTCAAATTTGATAAATAAATTCGCAATTTAAAATGATCGATTTTGCATACATCAATTTAAAAAAAAATATTTAAAAATTAATCAAAATTGATTTCAAATATGCCATGTTAGAAAATAAAAAAATCTCAAATAAAATATGTTAGAAATAGCTCACTGTTTTCTGAAAGTCTATCTTGCATTAATGGCATGTATACACCATCAGGTATTTCGTTAGGCCTGTAATACCATCTAACTTCGATCATGACCAAGTCTCTTTTTGTCTAAACAGCAAAATAGAATAGCGTGCAGAAAATTCACAAATTGAGAAAACAAAATTCCGAATACACCAGCCAACTAGTTTTTCTCTATTTCTTTTTCTTGTTTGCAGAACCTAATTAAAAGCAGTAATTCAAAAAAAAAAATTCTCTGTGAAATAATCTGCTCAAACAGAATTAATATTTTTATATATTGGAAAAAAATAAAATTAATTTATCAGAGATGATTAACTTTTTAAAATAGCTTTGTTCAACTAAATAAATCTTAGTTGTTTCCTATTTAAACAAAAATGATGTTTATTTAACAATAAAACTGCAATTCCGTCCTGAACGAGAAGAAAATTGAATCTCGGCCGTGTATTCAGAACTAAGTTTTCATTTTCAATTTGTTTATTTAGTTACTAGTTTAAAGTCGAGTATGTAAGCGATGGCGAAAGGCTGGTTGGGCTTGTTTATGTCCATGTAAACGTGATCCGACACTCTATACACAACTCCATTAGCATCGGTGTAAGACGGAATGTTTTCTTCTTTAAACTGAATGTTGTTCGAGGGCCGCGCGCGACCATTATAGGACCGATAGGTGCTGAAAGTCAACGGACGGGAAGAATACGGCACCACCGTGTCCATTTTCTCTGGCTTGTCGTTATTTTGAATCGGGTTTTTTAGACTTAGTACATTTTTAGATTCGTCGTGGTTGAAATTAGTCGTATTTGCCAATGTTCGATTATTTACATCGTTTTGACAGCCGAAATCGGCCGGACTCGGATTACTCGATGCATTAGCCGTGGCGGTCATTCTCAATGCTAATACATCCATCAGACGTAATCAATTTTTTTATTAAATTGTTTTTTTTTTTTGTTGCTCAAAATAAATCTTTGATGATCATAATTTTTGAATTTTTTGCATTTTTAAATCTAACAATAAAAATTTTAAATCTTAATTTGACCAAAAACACACTTTCTTTTTTCTAGTTCTCGCTTTCTTTTTTTCTTTCGATCGAATGAACCATCATGCATTATGTCATTAAGAAAAATATATATATACACAATTATATAGTCTTGAAGCTACACAATAAATGAACACTTACTAGAACTAAAATTTGTTCTATTCCCCCTTATAGAATTCCCATAGTGTAATTTTATGTTTATTATTATTCAATTCGCCGTGCGTTTTGCTCTTTTTTTTTCTCTGCATTTAATTTTTTTTCTTAATTTTAAAATAAATATATTAATTTTTTTCGACATCTTGATTGCTTGAATCGAATTAGGATGACTCAAATGACCGAATGCATATTTAGCTCCAAAGGATAAATAATTGAGGATTAGTAAAAAAAGATGACATTTTTTTGAGTAAATAATTAATTTATAATTGCCTTGAAACTTTTCAAAGACAAAAGAAAATCTTTTTTGTTAAAAACCAAAATTTTCTATAAAAACAATTGATAATTTTTTAATGATAAAAACGATAAAATTAATTTCATATTATCCGTAGAAATATTTGATAAATTTGTCAAGAATATTTTAAGTCTATATCCATTTCAATTTTTCAAGAATATGATATATTTAATGCTTAAAGCAAATTTTAGTCATTTAGTCAAATGCAGTATTTATATTAATTTAAAGAAAAATAAAAAATTTGTTTAGAATAAGATAATTCAATCATTGATAAAATAAAAAATTCATAATTAATGAAAAAAAAGTTTATTTATTCCAACTACCTTAATATTCATTTGTCGAATTTAATTTATGCAATTACAAATACTTGAAAATTAACTAACATGTCCTGATTTCTAGGATTAACGCCGTTCCGATGCTTAAGAAAATATATTTTAATTAAAATTTAATAGTTGAAATAGAAGTTTTTAATTTTTATTTAAAGAAATTCTTGAAAAAAACAGAGAGGGTAGAATCGTTAAAATTTTAAAACCGATGGAACATTCATAAATTATAAAAAAAATTTTCATCTCCATGGGTTCAAATATTTCATTAGTTAAAAAGACTTCAATGGTTCTATCTAAAAATCATGTCCAAAAATTTTTAAAAAAAATTAAAATCACATATCACTTGAAAAAGAAATAAGATTTTTTTCAGAAAAAGATTTATTCAAAAAATTCATTTAAAAATACAATTTTTCATAAAATCAAATTAATATTTACATATACCTGTCAATTTTGCTAAGTTTTAAAATCAAATTTAAATTTAAAGAATTTAAAATAAATATATTTATTTTTTATTTTCATTTTAAGCCTATTCTGGTGATAATAAATTTAGAAAAAAACTAAAAAAACATTTTTTAATTTTACAAATATAAAGATTATATGCATTGTTCTATCAATATTTTATTTTCACAAAAATAAGAAAAAAAAACTTAAATCTAAACAAAAAGGTTGCATCAACTCACTTCTAATTAAACAGAAATTAATTTCTGAAAGCTTAATATTGAGATTACTAATAAATTTTTTAATGATGTCTAATCGTTACCAAGAAAACCGGTTTGCTAACAGCTTTAAATAATCAAATCAATTATTTTAAAATTATTATATGAAGCATTTCTAATTTGCTTTGTTTGATTCGAATTAAAATTCTTCTCAAACTTTAATTACCAATTTGGTATTTTGAAAATTTTAATATTTTTATTATTTTAGTTTTATCATTTGATACAGACATCATAATCGAAAATCAAGAAAATTTTATTCAGGATGAAAATTCTACCATCAAAAATGAAACAGAGCTATCTTCAAGTGAAAATGATTCAAAGCCTGAAATGAATGAAACTTAGCTTGATTTGTCAGACACTTTTCCATCAATTTTCATATTTAAAAATCATATCTAAGAGTTCAAATGCGTATATCAAATTAGTAGTGTTGGGAACCGTACAAACGGCCATTGATGCGGCCAAAAATTTTTTTGGCCGCGAACAAGACCGCCTTGACGGACGGTTATAAAGGCGGACGGCCACTTTGGCGGCCAGACCGGCAGCCAAAAATTTGGACCGCCGAGTTTGCCGGCCAAATCATTGACGGCCGTCCGCCTTTATAACCGTCCGTCAAGGCGGTCTTGTTCGCGGCCAAAAAAATTTTTGGCCGCATCAATGGCCGTTTGTACGGTTCCCAACACTACTAATTTGATATACGCATTTGAACTCTTAGATATGATTTTTAAATATGAAAATTGATGGAAAAGTGTCTTACATTTAAAAATAGTAAAAAAAGACAAAAAATAAAGCATCAATAAGATTTATATAGATTATTGATTTAATTTACTAAAAAAAAGAAATTAAAGTTCACGAAATTAAAAACTTTAGTGCTATCTGAATTTCACATTTTTGACTCAAAATTCGCAATCTACGCCCTCAAAAACCCCAAGTAGTGTCGGTGTTTAGTAGGTTACAATAATGGTGCGACATACGGTCAAGTTCTAAAAGCATATTTTAGGAAAATCGAAAAAAACAGTAGTTGAGCACCTAAAAATATCGAATTCTTTAGTTTAATCTAAAAATTCTAATAAAAGAATTCAAATTTGACAAATTTGTTAAAAATCACATGATTTAAAGAGATTTTTTAAGAAAAATAAAGAAACAAAATAAAAAAATTAAAACCAAAGATTTGTTCAGAATTTTGTCTAGATTTTTTTAAAAAAAAAATAAATCGGGTCATAATTGATCCCTCGGAGGATATACTATTTAAACCAGAAAAAACACATTTTTTTCCTTTTTTTAGCCAACAAAAACCGCCTCACCCTTTTTTTTTTCTAAATTACATTAGCATGTAGAGAATTTTACGCTCTTTTAGAAATTTATATACTTTTTTAGTATATTTAAGTTTTATCTTTGAGATTTTGTGTCTTAAAGAACAACAACTTTTTAAAAGGTTTGCTATTTTTGGAACCCTGGGTGTAGAAAATTTTTTTTTTGCCCCCTTCAAAAAAACTTTTTATTTGGGGTTTTTGAGGGCGTAGATTACGAATTTTGAGTCAAAATGTGAAATTCATATAGCACTAAAGTTTTGAATTTCGTGAACTTTATCAAGAATTTTTTATTCTGACTGAAAGCATTTTAATTTTCATCAATTCTTCTTGATTTTTAGATAGCACCCTAATAGATCTATTTTTAAGATCCAAGAACAAAATATTTGTTTATCTGCTTATTATTGATCCTAGCTTAGCTATGAGCAGTGGTGACAAATGTTTTCTTTTTTTTTTAATGCAACCGAAATTCAGAAATTTCAATAATTCTATTTTCTTTTATTTTCGAAACCCATTTCTAACTTTATACACTTTAAATCAGAGTTGTATAAAAGTCACAAGTCAAGTCCAAGTCATACTTTGACTTGTTTTTGACTTGTTAAAACTTTTTTTCCAGACTTTTGTACAAGTCTGCTTTAAAAATAATTAAATGACTTGATATCATCGAATCTAATTTGAGTTCTCCAATGACTGGCCATTTTGAGGCAAAATGAAAAAAAACTCTGCATATAGAAATCGGTCATCGAAATTATGCCCTAATAAAGTTCAATGAAAAATAATTTTTTTTTGCATGAATGATTTTTTATTGTATATAAATAAGTTTTTTTTCACTCATTCTAATCAGTAGTTAAAAAATGAAATTAGCAACAGAATTCAACGAATATGGATCTTGTAATGTTACTGGAGCTATGGTTATTTTCAGTTACTTCACTAGAAACAAATAATTGGCAGTTCTAGATTTTTTAAAGAGACATATTGCTATTCTATTGATGAAAATAGTCTCTAATGTGTTGAGCACAAAATCAGTGTGTTCATCTATTTTATTGTTAGCAAAGTGACCAAATCACAAAAAAATCAATATGTCAAGTCAATAAGCAATCACAATTAGACCTCAGCTAAGAAACCTTGTACAAGACATCAACTATGATTCGCTATGCAAAAAAAAGCTAAACCAACAACTTGGGAATTTTGCGAAGCAATTCAAATGACATTTTATCTAAAATGGACTAACAAATAGGTACAAACAACTTGGCATCTTGGCATCTTTCTTCATAGAACTAAGTCGATAATGAATATGAAGTCTGACCATGCGCTAATCAAGACCAGCGCATGCCACCGTCGAGCTCAACCGGTGCTGTCAGTAGAGCATTAAAAAAAAAACTTTTTTTTGAAATTTTTTATTGTCACTGTTGACCAGTGTTATTACTTGGAGATTCTGATTTAATGTGTAATTTAGTGTTACTATGATTGGAGAATTCAGATTTGTGGTTCTTTCTCTCCAAAAATAGTGGCACTAAATTATGTTTATTATTCAAAAAACATTAAATAAAAATGAAGTTTATGGTTGATAATGCTACCAATTGATTTTATATGTGAACTTAAAAGGTGGGATTAAAGCTGAAACTTTCAGGCTTTGTGTGACCCCTACCTCTGTGCTATGCTGAGGCGGTACCATTTGAATCATAAACCATTGTTTCCAGCAAACACATTGACAATTCCATTGACAATGAAAATAACAATAAGTACAATAATTGTTCATCAGTTTTGAATTTTATCTAAAAATAAAATAATTTTAAATTTAACTGTTTTTTTTTAATTAATAAATAAAATTTTAAATCTTAAATAAAATTTAACCCAATTTTATTCATTCAATAGTCATGCCTGTCCTTGCCCAAGTTAAAGTTTAAAAAGAAATTTATTTTATTGATAGAAATTTTTAATTACTGGTCCTAATTTTCGAATAACAACTAGAAAGAATTAATTTTTTATAAATTTGAATAAGTTTTGAAAAGAAGTGAAATTCATAAAAATTAATATTGTCATGCTGATGAAAGTATGGCTTTCATTTGAAAGATTTGCTAATAAATTAGAAATTGAATTTTTTTTAAATACCGCCTTGAACCTTTTTTTAAATTGTAAAATTGAATTGCTTAAAAGCTTGGCTTTTATTTAGTCTAATAATTATCCTTGTAAACCAGTTAGTTTAAAATAATCTGATAAAATCAAATTTGTTTGAAAAGTGTGAGGGACATTTGAAACATTAGCGGAAATGAGAGGCATTGCAATATATATCCTCCTACTAGTGATTGAAGAATTTGTTATTAAAAAATTATTTTTTTCTTAGGTTTATATCTTTAACTTATCTGAGAGTAAATTCAATTTATTTTACCATAATTGTCTATTTAAAAAAGATTGTTTTTAATTTTTATTTCGAAATGACATTAAAAAAAATCTTTATATTTTAATGATCAAATAAAATAATTTGAAATAGCCAAGCAGTATTGAGATATTAAGAAATGTTAGTGGCAATTCAAATTTATAAAGTCCGTAATAAATTTGTCTTGAATACTTTTAAATTAATAATTGATAATTTATTAATTGACTTTAACGATAAAATTACTGCGGTTCTAATAAAAACGTAACGCTCACCGACCAACCGTCCATCAACCGCTCAAAATTACGACTGGTGCCGTCCAACCAACGGTGACCGTCCGTCCAAACACCCCGTCCGACCTAGACGTTCAATATTTTATTTTTAAAATTATTTTATTTATCATTTATTTATTTTTATTAATAAATAGAGAGTCTTAACAAGACAGGGGCACTAGCCTGTTGATTAACCTTGAAATTGAAATTGTAATTGAAGGCATAAAATCTCGTTGCTTTATCAAATTGTAGAGAAAATAAAAAACTCTACAAATTAGGGGTTTTAATTTTTTTCTTATACACTCAATTTTTCGTAAAATTCAATAAATAAACAATTTTTGATGAAATAATAATTAATTTCTAAACTTTTGCAACATTCTGTATTTGTCTTTTTCAAGATGGCAAATTGAATTTTACCGTATACCCTTGTTTAGCGACGCATGCTTTAATACCATGAGTAGGATATTTGGTGCATGGTCTAACATAGACCTCACAATGTTAAATTTTTTATTTTAAAAGTCCTATGGGTCACATAGTCGATACATATTAAAAACGTAGCGTTTATAATAGAAATTCAAATAGAAAAGCAGAGCTTCAAAAAAAGTCTTTATTAAAGACTCGGGGTTTTAAGCTTTAAAAAAAATTAAATATAAAAAATATTTATTGAGTTTATTTTATAGATGCGACGATGCGATTAGAGTTATGGTAAAAAAAATAATAAATATAATAAAAAAGTTTAATTTTAATTATTGACCCGGCATTTAAGTTTAAAAATTTAAGACAAAAAAGAGAATAAAAAAATAAAAAAAAAGTTATTTTTTCGATTTATTCGTAGAACCTTTCTTTCTTCCTAGTGGCTTTCTAACTGAACCATTCTTGTTGTAAACAACTGGCGTACTAACACTTGTTGAAGTATTTTGTATATTTACACCAAATATTCCCCAGTGTATATCATCAGCACAAATCTCATTAGATATAATGATGGTTCGAAACGATCCACCAATATATAGTCAGAATAATAATATTCCCATTGTCATTTTTAAAATATTTTGCATTAGTTATATTTCTACAAATTCAATAATCGAGAGAGTCAGGTTGAGAGCATTGAAATATTTTAATTAATTTGAATCGTTGAATGTGCATTATTTTTATTTATTTAAAAAAAAATTAAAGATGTTTTACATTTTTTTTAATTTATAAGATTTAAAAAGAAGAAATGATAATTCATTGATAATTTTAAAAAAATTTACAATTAATGAAAAAAAAGTTTATTTATTCCAACTAGCTTAGCATTCATTTGAAGAATTTAATTTACCCATTAACAAATACTTGAAAAATAACTAGCTGATTTCTAGAATTGACTTCGGTTCCAATGCTTTGAAAAATAAATTTTAATTAAAATTAGCATTTGAATTAGCATTTCGTAATTTTCATCAATGGAACTTCTTGAAAAATGTTGGAAAACTACAAGATTTGAATACTTATATCTGTAAAAGACCGAGAATTGATCACATTTTAAAACTGATCATACATGCAAAAATTATTGAAAAAGAAATTACAGATACATCGGTTCAGATATTTCTTGAATTTGCATAAGTTTATAACAGATGTTGTGAAATTTTGATGCAATCTCTTCTAAAAATTTAAATTAAAAATAACAAAATATATTTAAAAAAATATTGCAAGATACTTTATGGCTCATTACCAGGGTTTTTTTTCGAATGCAAAAACATATTTTCTGCATATATTGCAATAGATGCTTTTTTTGCTTAATTTGCATATTTGCCTCCATATACCATATGCAATTTGCATATCTTAACTTATTTTTGCATGTTTATGCATTATTTTTGCATATTTATGCATTATTTTTGCATATTTTTGCATATTTGTTTATTTTTTTCGCATTTTTTGCGGGCTTTAAAGACAAAATAAATTATTCTTTAATTGGATAAAAAAATGTAAATAAAAAATTATGCAATATGTAATAAAATTAATGTATAAAATTATTATTTCTGTTTAAATAAAAAAGTCTCGCATAAAGATGTAAAGATGTACATAACATAATTTATGTACATCTTTTTTTTGCGAGCTAAAGGATTGATTCAACCATCATTAAAAATCTTTTTTTGAATTATACAGTGTTACTCCAACGGTTAAACTTTAATGAATTAGATTATTTTTTTATTTACTTAATATTATTTACTTTTATTTTAATAGATAATATTTAAACTAAATAATTTGATTCAAAATAAATCAATTTTTTGTAATTTAATTGATGTTAATTAATTATAAGTCATTGTAAATAATGTTATTTTTTGTTTTAATCAAATTTCAATTTAATCCAAATAAAACTTTAATTTTTTTTGTACTAAACTCTTTTAAATTTTACTAAATAGAGAAGCAAGCTTTATAATAGCGAGTAACGAGGCGTTAATTTTTTTATTATTTGTATACTGTGTTTTCTTATTAACCAATCAAATCCTGTAAAGTTTTCTAATAAGCAGTGCTTATTAATCTCGTTCCTCGCAATAATTAGATTCAAAACTAAAAATTAAGCTGCATTTTTGTGCATATTATTTGCATATAGTTGCATATTATTTGCATATAGTTGCATATTATTTGCATATAGTTGCATATTATTTGCATATAGTTGCATATTATTTGCATATAGTTGCATATTATTTGCATATAGTTGCATATTTCAAGTTGCATATTTGGGGAAAACTACTTGCATATCATGTTGCATATAGTCCCCTCTGAAGTTGCATTGAAAAAAAAACCCTGCTCATTACAAATTTTGATTTAAGTTTATTAAAAGAGAGGATTTTTTTTTTTAATTTGCATCAAAATTTCACAAAATCTGTTATAAACTTATGCAAATTCAAAAAATATCTGAATGTCAATATCTGAATATCATTTAAATGTCAATAGCTTAAATCGAAGATTCATGAGTTTTCTCCAATTTTACATTCGAGTATGTTTGACATCTTATTCATTAATGAAACTAAACTTGATGAAATTGTTCCTAATTCATTTGAGTTGAATTATGGCTATCAAGTTTTTCGTCAAGATCGAAACAGGAAAGGAGGAGGTGTTATGATACTTGCGAAAAACTCAATCAAAATCGTAAAGTCGTATAACTCACTTGACCTAGAGCTAATTTATATAGTTAATTTTATCAAATGAGAAATATAACTTCATTTGTATTTATAGTCCTCCTGGCAGTGAAATAAAATCTTTTTTTGAACATTCTGAAGATTTTGTGTTTACTCTTGATTCTTCTTTGCCTCTGTTCATTGTAAGCGATTTAAAATGTGATTTCTTATCAGATGATAAATCAATCTTAACAGAATTTATTGTCTCAAATTTTTTCAAAAATTTTATTGACAAACCTACTCGAATATCTCGTCGCTTTATTTCAAATATCGATGAATATCAATCAAATAGGATTTAAGTAACACTTCTCAGCAATAGGGATATTTTAAAAATTCAATCATTGAAATCATAGACAAAATAGCACCTGTTCGCAATATAAGAGAAAAGAGGAGATGTACTTTTGATCCATGGTGGGATAGTGAACTCAAGTTAGTAAAACGTCAGCGTGATTTTCTCCAAACTATTGCAACTTCTACTCGAAAAAAATCCGATTGGCTCAATTATCAAGAAATAAGTAAATTCTCTAATTCGCTAAATTTTAAAATCAAATTTAAATTTAAAAAATTTAAAATAAATATATTTATTTTTTATTTTCATTTTAAGCCTATTCTGGTGATGATAAATTAAAAAAAAAAACTAAAAAAACATTTTTTAATTTTATAAATATAAAGATTATATGCATTGTTCTATCAATATTTTATTTTCACAAAAATAAGAAAAAAAAACTTAAATCTAAACAAAAAGGTTGCATCAACTCACTTCTAATTAAACAGAAATTAATTTCTGAAAGCTTAATATTGAGATTAATAATAAATTTTTTAATGATGTCTAATCGTTACCAAGAAAACCGGTTTTCTAACAGCTTTAAATAATCAAATCAATTATTTTAAAATTATTATATGAAGCATTTCTAATTTGCTTTGCTTGATTCGAATTAAAATTCTTCTCAAACTTTAATTACCAATTTGGTATTTTGAAAATTTTAATATTTTTATTATTTTAGTTTTATCATTTGATACAGACATCATAATGGAAAATCAAGAAAATTTTATTCAGGATGAAAATTCTACCATCAAAAATGAAACAGAGCTATCTTCAAGTGAAAATGATTCAAAGTCTGAAATGAATGAAACTCAGCTTGATTTGTCAGACACTTTTCCATCAATTTTAATATTTAAAAATCATATCTAAGAGTTCAAATGCGTATATCAAATTAGATCCATTCAAAATTTTGATAATTTTCCCCAATGCAAAACTTAGTTTAAAGTGGAATCAGCCCTGAATTTCAAAAACCATGTATAAACAGCATTTTCCAAGTTAGAGGCTATGAAAGCATTTTAAAAGTAATTGATTAATTCAATGGCAGCCATAAATTCGGGAATAATTTTTTTTGGAATCAATTTATATAATATCTTCGAATATTAGTGAAAAGTAAACACTTTTTTCACTAAAAATATTATTTGAATCAGTAATAAGTGCGTGATGTTGACTAAAGTTAAATACCCAAGTAACTTTTTCTATTTCAATCTTGTCTTTTCTTAAAACTTTTATTTTATTGAAATATAAATTTGTATTTGCTGAAATATAAATTTAAGTTTTAAAAATTGAATTATTTAAAAAAAAAAGCCTTTATGTTTTCATTTAATTACAGTGGTTAACAAATATATTGCAAATGACATTTTTTACGCAATTTTACATTATATTTCGAATAAATACTTAGTAAGATTACATAATCTTACATCAAATTAAGTTTGTAAAAAAAATTAATTTACTAAATCTGATGTAATATTACGTAAAATTAAATAAAAGCATGTTTTATATATTTTCATGATTGAGTAAAAAAGTTAACAAAAGGATATTCAGAATATTCTTCTTACAAAGTAAAGGACACTTTAAATTATACGAGCTGAATGTCTATAGCTCGGTTTAATATGAATACCAACAAAAAGCATTTCTTTTTAAAGAATCATTATTTAACGATTTATAAACATAAAATCTACTTAATATTAAGCATTTAAAGCTTTGTATCCAAAATGATAAAAAGTCAATCATTTTAAAAGAAATTTAAATAAAATTTTTGCCAAAAATAAAATTAGTGTTGGTTTCAATCAGAGCGAACCGGTATTTTGACGATCTTTTATATTTTTACCGCCAAAAAATCTTATTAACAGAAAAGAGTCGGCCAATAAAAGGAAAATTTTTTTGCCGATGGATACGAACATCTTTTCTGATTACTAAAAAAAACTAATACCTGACAGAAGCTTAAATTTTACTTAAATTAGAATTATTAAAAATGCATTATTTTTGAAAAAATTAAAATTTCAATATTTATCTAAGGACTCATGAAACCAAGAACAAAATATTTGTTTGATTGCTTATTATTGATCCTAGCTTAGCTATGAGCAGTGGTGACAAATTTTTTCTTTTTTTTTAAGAAATTCAAAAATTTCAATTATTCAATTTTTCTATTATTTTCGAGAACCATTTCTAACTTGATACACATTTAAATTAAAAAATTTAGAAGACAAAATAAAAATCTTTGATAAAAAATTTCTTATTTTAATGTTTCACAAAAACATTATATTGTAGAAAATAAGTTTTTTTAGTTATGTTTAATCTTTTAAAAATTGTTTCTAAATTGTGACTTTTTATCATCGAATCTAATTTGAGTTCTCCAATGACTGGTTATTTTGAGGTAAAAATAAAAAAAATCAAAATGAAAAAAAACTCTGCATATAGAAATCGGTCATCGAAATTATGCCCTAATAAAGTTCAATGAAAAATAATTTTTTTTTGCATGAATAATTTTTTGTTGGATATAAATAAATTTTTTTTTCACTCATTTTAATCAGGAGGTAAAAAACGAAATTATCAAAAATAAACAAAGCAACAAAATTCAACGAATATGGATCGTGTAATGTTATTAAAGCTGGGCCTATTTTCAGTCAATTCACTAGAAACAAAACAATTAGCAGTTCTAGATTTTTAAAGAGACATATTGCTAACCTATTGATGAGAATAATCTCTAATCTGTTGAGCACAAAATCAGTGTGTTCATCTATTTAATTGGTAGCAAAGTGACCAAATCACAAAAATATCAATTTGTGAAATCAAAAAACAGTCACAATTAGACCTCTGCTAAAAACCTTGTACAAGAAATCAACTATGACTCGCTATGCAAAAAATAAGCTGAACCAACAACCTTTGGGAAATTTGGGAAGCAATTCAAATAACATTTTATCCAAACAGAACTAACAAATAGATACTAATAGCTTGGTATCTTATCTAATTAAGTCGATAATTAATATGTAGTCTGACCATGCGCTAATCAAGACCAGCACATGCCACCGTCGAGCTCAACCGGTGCTGTCAGTAGAGCATTAAAAAAAAACTTTTTTTTTGAAATTTTTTATTGTCACTGTTGACCAGTGTTATTACTTGGAGATTCTGATTTAATGTGTAATTTAGTGGTACTATGATTGGAGAATTCAGATTTGGGGTCCTTCTCTCCAAAAATAGTGGCACTAAATTATGTTTATTATTCAAAAAACATTAAATAAAAATGAAGTTTATGGTTGATAATGCTACCAATTGATTTTATATGTGAACTTAAAAGGTGGGATTAAAGCTGAAACTTTCAGGCTTTGTGTGACCCCTACCTCTGTGCTATGCTGAGGCGGTACCATTTGAATCATATACCATTGTTTCCAGCAAACACATTGACAATTCCATTAACAATGAAAATAACAATAAGTACAATAATTGTTCATCAGTTTTGAATTTTAATTAAAATAAAATAATTTTAAATTTAACTGTTTTTTTTTAATTAATAAATAAAATTTTAAATCTTAAATAAAATTTAACCCAATTTTATTCATTCAATAGTCATGCCTGTCCTTGCCCAAGTTAAAGTTTAAAAAGAAATTTATTTTATTGATAGAAATTTTTAATTACTGGTCCTAATTTTCGAATAACAACTAGAAAGAATTAATTTTTTATAAATTTGAATAAGTTTTGAAAAGAAGTGAAATTCATAAAAATTAATATTGTCATGCTGATGAAAGTATGGCTTTCATTTGAAAGATTTGCTAATAAATTAGAAATTGAATTTTTTAAATACTGCCTTGAACCTTTTTTACGATTTCTAAACCTGCATTTAAGTAAAAGCAGCTGTTTCAAATCAAAATTGACATTAACTTTTAATATTTTGAAAAATTAATACAGAGAAACACATTTAAATTCAAATTTTAAAATTGAAAAATTTATTTTTTTTAATTAATTTCTTTAGAGCTTCGTTTTTATTTTGTTTAATATTTTTGCTTGCAAACAAGTAAGTTAAATGTAATCTGATAAAATCAAATTTCTTCAAAAGTTTGAGAGGCATTTGCAACATTAGCGGAAATGAGAGGCGTTGCAATATGTTAGTGTTTTAAGAATTTATTATTAAAAAACTATTTTTTCTTAGAATTATCTGTACTTTATCACGTTATAACTTTTCTGAGAGTAAATATTCAAGTTATTTTTGCCATAATTGTCTATTTAAAAACGATTTTTTAATTCTTATTTCGAAATGACATAATAAAAATCTTTAAATTTTAATGATTAAAAAAAATAATTTGTAAGAGCCATGCAGTATTGAGATAATAAGAAATGTTAGTGGCAATTCAAATTTATAAGGTTCATAATAAAATTGCCTCGAATACTTTTAAATTGATAATTGATAATTTATTAATTGACTTTAACTACAAAATTAAATTCATATAATCGGTAGATATATTTGATAAGTTTGTCAAAATATTTTTTTTTGCCTTTTTCAATTTATCAAGAATAAATTAAATTCTTTAAGAAAATTTTAGTCATTTTTAAAATATTTTGGAATAGTTATTTTTTGTACAAATCCCAAAATTGGGAGAGTGAGGTTGAGAGCATTGATATATTTTAATCAATTTGAATCTTCGAACGTATTGAAAAAATGTTCGAAGATTACAAGTTCTGAAAACTTATATTTATAAAAGAGGGTAGAATTGATCACATTAAGAAGAAGAGGAGCTTCTTAGTTAGTACCAGATCTCAATCTATGAACTCAATGCTCAATGTTAACACAAACATGTTTCACATAAAAAACGCAATGTACACAAGGAGGTGAACTATACTGCAACGGGAAAAGAAAACCCTACTTTTGTCGACCCAAGCAGACGAGTAAGATTTACAATACTGATACATTCGGCCCACAAGATCTCAGATGAAGAACCGAGTCAACCAATCAATCTCAATATTATTTGTCTCGCCACAAGAATATCGAAAAGACGATTTGATTAAAGAACAGTTTATTCCAGGATTAAGAAATAAATTTTTCCGCTCTCGACTCCAGATGATGAGAGTAGACACGTCATTAGCAGACATTATTAAAGAGCCGCCAAATACGGAAGAGCGGTAGGAGACGCCCAAGAGTTTTCAGAAGGAACAAAAGTGAATTTTGATTCAAAATTGAAAGTCATTTTTGTAATGAGTCACAACAAGCACAGAATCTTCAAACAATACAACAACAAAATACAGCACTCTCAAATCAAATTATTTGCTTCGACTACAAACAAAGAGGAATCTAAAGCAAAAGTTTTTCGCAAAACACACAGTAAACAACATTGAGACAACTCCAATGTATGGATTTTGCAGAATATTCATTACAACGACAAACAAAACACAACACATCATGGAAATAATCAAAAACATCCTTTCATATAAAAACAAGGCCAAAATCATTCCCCCAGAAAAAAGAATTCAAAGCGTTAATCGAATAAATGCTCAAAGTAAATTTAATCTGACGTCCAAAATCCCCTTTTTCCTCACCTGTTCATCTAATAAATATCTGTTGCGTGTATGGTTTATTTGAGTTCAACGTCATGCCAATGGGACCAACAAATTCCAGCATAATCTTTTCAAAGGCACATAAACAACATTTACCAGACTATTATCAATCGACTATTATCTTTCTAGGACATACAGTGGGCTATGCTTAAATTTGACCACCTGTAAACAACTAAAAGAAACCCGAAAACGTAGAAAAAAAATCCAATCATATATCGGCATGACTTCACGATATAGAAAGTTCATAAATGACTTAGGGGAAAACAGCAAACCCGTATAAAGACGTCTCCTTCACATGAGACGAAGAAAACCAAGCCGACTTTGTCTAAAAGAAAGAGGCGCTAGCAAACGAAATAGTTTCGATCATACCAGACTTCAAAAAACGATTCTATCTGGAAAAAGACGCTTCAAACAAGGGAAAAGCCGCACTGCTTTCATAAATGGACAGAAGACAAGTTAAGTGATTCAAGGAATCTGCGTAAAGTAGACCAAGATTACTATGCATCGGAACGAGAAATGCTTGCAGGAGTAAATACTGTCTAACATTTCAAAGAATTCTTATATGGTGCTGAATTCACAATGAATACAGAACATCCAATATTAAAATTAATTAATAGCGTAAAAAATCCTCCACAACGCCTAATTAGATGGATAATTTGATTCAAAATTACTTCGTTTTGTACAGAGCAGGTGTCAACAACCAAGCAGAAGACGGATTGTCCAAATGGCTAATGGACAAGCTAACAGAGACGTCTGAAGATGAAAACGAAATTTTCATCATTAATAAATTAGTTAAAAAAAGTTTAATCAACAAAATTATTTTTGAAAATTTAGAGGAAGATTTAGAAAGCCTCAACAGCGATAAAACATCAAATGGACCAAAAGAGTGATCAAAGGTAAAATAGGACAAAAAGCAGTCGAAGTTCAAAATTTGAGAGATTAACAAGCTGTCCTCTTAAAACAGTCAGAAAATCTCAAAGTAAATGATCAAAAACTCCAGTTGATAGTCTTCTAAGCTGACTGAATGAAACAATAGAGTTCAATTACTCTTCGATTCTTTGTGTTCATTTTAAAATTATTCATTTAATATGACGGGATCAAAAGAAAATTTTACCTGCCGGAAATAAACGTCGATATTGCAAAAATTCACTGAAGAATGCAAAGCATGTCAAAAGACTTCCAATAACAAGGTCAAAACACCGTTAAGTCCAATAAGATCAAACTTTTACCTTGAAATAGTCACACAGACATAGTAGGACCTAAATATTCACAAATATTTTGATAGTTATTGATCATTTAACTAAATAATTGGTAATGTATGCACTTTAAAACATCGACGCAAAGACAACTGTCATAGCTCTGTTTAGTTTTAAATGCCAAAATGGTGCAGTGTGATCTTAAATGGCCAACTAGATGTCTCAAAAAAGCCAGTTAATTGTACATATCACTTCGAACTTCGTTATGGCAATTGCATGTTATAGTCAATAAATAAAATTGCAACCGTTAGTCACGTGGCCTTAATTAAAAAAAAATGTTTTGGTTTCAAAAAAAAAAAAGCGTGAAGTTACAGTGGGCTTTATTTTATTCTAATTCTTGCGAGATAACCAACGCTGTATCAACAGAATGTCTCATCGTCTTAAATTAATGCTCCCATAGGACGAGCATTATGTCCAATTTAAAGCAAATAACGACTGTTATCATACAGAATTCGACAAATTGCCGAGCACTCAGTTGAGAGTATACGAATTAGGCGCGGAACTGATATGATACGCAATCGAATACCCGGCAAAAGAACAAACAAGGTCTAGAGAAGAAAATTAGATGTCTTTCAATCCAACAAGTGAACCAACATACAACAACGTTGTTTATCAAAAAACGATAGAAATGGAGTAGGATACGAAGAAGAGGAACATGAAAAGAACTAAGCCAGGCAAGCGTTGATAATACAGGATACAGGATCCATATATTCCAGATAATTGGTTGGTCACTGTTTAAAATCAATTAGGATATAGAAAAGACCAAAAAATGGCAATCAAGAAAAGCCGCACTCGAAGAGCTTTGTGAACTCGCCCCAAGTCGAATAAGGTTCAGCATGGAGATCCACATGATGCCTCAAGTTGAATATGTCGAATACCCGACTATATTGTGTAATTGCTCACTATTTATTTATTTTTTCCTGAGTCATCAACTTTTTAAAAATAAATTCAATTTTAATTTTATTTTATTTTAGCCTTTTGTATTTTTATAAATATTTTACTTATTTTTTAATTTTTATTTTATCCTATTCAACTTTAATTTTATTATTTTTAATATTTTTCATTTTGTTAAATTTGAGGGAGCATTAACACGGTACAGAAAAACAAATAGACTATAAATAAATATGAATTTTAATTTTTAAAAAAATATTAAAAAGTTCAAGTCTGACATGACTTTTAAAATACTTTTTTTGCTTATGGGATTTAGACTTTTATGCAAGTCCTGAATACCTTACCAGAAAGTATAAAAGCTAACATAAAAAAGAAATTATAAATTTTAGTGAACAAAAAGTATGCCACTAGAGTTGTTCGTTAAAATCTAATAAAGAACAATTAAGTGAATTTGTCCCTCTTTCAAACTGAAGACTAAAAAAAATCAAGTTCAAGTTCAATTTCAAGGTTTTAAATTGTATTCAGACTTAAGCAAAGTCAAGTCAAGTCATTTGACTTCGAAAAATTGTCGAATGACTTGACTTTAAAAAGACTTTAAAATGACTTTTTTTTTTACTTTTGCCCAAGTCTGATTGTATTTTTTTATGAATTAAAACTTTTCCAAGGTTGAAACTTAAATTTCAAAATTTGTCCTTAATTTTTAATTTTAGATAATTAATTAAGAAAATAACAAAAATCAAATAAAATTAATAGCTCGTTACTCGCTAATAAAAAGCTTTGCTCTTCTACTATAGAGTTAATTTCTATTAATTTATTTAAACTTTTTTATTCAAACTCAGCTGACCTATTATTTATCAGTTTGCTAATTATCAGTTATTCGTGAGCTTAATTTTTAGTTTATTAAAAAATTTATTTCTATTACTTTAAATAATCAAATAATCTTTTTAATTTTATGACTGAATATTTGGAAATTAAATTTATAGCGTCATCACGTGACCAAAAATTAAAGCAATTTAATTTTTCTTCAAACAAAATATGGATAAATACCAGAAAGTCTTCGAAGTTTCAAATTAGCAATTTACAATTTTATCTTACCAAACTAGTGCAGGTTGCGAATTAGAGATGATAGTTACAACTTGGAAATGTATCAAGATGGAACCGCGTTGATATTTTTGAGATGTTCAAAGAGTAAAACCAGAAGTATCGAAGCATTTGCCAGGGTTTGTTTTTTTCATTATTTAGGAAACCCATTGATTTAGTAAATGAAGTAATTAAATTGTTGGATTGGAGAAAAAATGTAAAGGCGAATGGTCTGTTTTATATTTTATGAAATAATTGAGTAATTTTTTTTAATGTGCCAAAAATAACTAGCTGGAACGGCAATCCATTTGTCAGGATCACAGTCATATGATTTTTTGCCGTTCCAAGTTGCTTTTCTAGTGGCCTACTAAACAAGAACTAAATAAGAACCCAAAAAAGTGCCATTTAAGGAAAAATATAAAAAAGAAGCTTGACTTTATTAAAAAAAAAAGTTAAGTCAAATTTTTATTTTATTTAAAATATAAGTTTTGAGCTTATCCCAAAGAACATCCGAATGGTGGATAAGCCTTAGTTTGGACCGGCTTTTCTGAGATTTTTTTTGTTTTTTTAAATAGGTGAAAAAAAAATGTTTTAATTCATTAAAAAATTTTCCAAGTTAACTTCAAAAAAAAATTTTCTTAAGTCAAAGTCCAGACTTGAACTTGGCTTCATGAATTGGACTTTTCCAACTTAACCAACTCTGGACTGCAGTCATAATCCCTGGGCGTAAGATATATATTAAAATTTTTTTTCAATTTTTGCTAATATCAAAAAGTCCAGGACTAAATTTTCATTTAAAAAGCTGGATAAGATATTTTCGATTTTTGATTTTGAAGGAAATTTAATATAGAATTTAAAATAATATTTACCAGTTATTTAGCGTAAATAAAAGTTTAAACATAAGCGTCTGAATTTCTTTAGACTTTCTAAATGATATAAATCAATGATATTAACGATTTTTTTTTATGCTTTGATAGCTAATAGTTTAATATATAACTGATTTAATGATTTTCAGTAAGAGTATGTGGTGCAACTTGACTAATTAGACACTTTGTTTTTAAAAATCGCAAAATTACTCATTATCTAGAATCATAATTTTATCATCTTATTTATGTCATCGTAAATTCTGTTAACACGCAAATTTTGATAATTTACAAACTTAACAAAAACAAAATAATTGATAAATTTGAGAGGACTTATTTTCTTTATAAACATAAACAAGATTTTGGTAGAAAAAATTTTTAGCTTTTCATTGATTGTTTTAGCAGTCAAATTGAATGAGATTGCTAGGTACTTTAGAAAATGAATATTTTAAAAATTTGCAAACAAAACTTTTAGAACCCATTACTCTGTGAATACTTAATTGTTTTCGATTAACAATCTAGATTCTGAAAGAGAACATTTTTTTCTGTCGATTAGCACTATTTGCAGCCAAATTGATTAGAGTTTGGGATCACTAGGTACTTTAGAATTAATAATTATCAAAATTTACATGTTATCAAATTTACGATAACATATTGTTAAAAATGATAAAATTAATACCGTAAACTCGTGTGGCTCTTAGAAAGTTAAGCTCAAATCCAACCTTTTTTCTTTTAGAGTTAATTGCATCATTTCTTTGTTATAACAATTAAAATTTAATTAGCTAGAAAATACCCTAAATATGGGATATTTTCCAAAAATAAAGCCCAAATTTAACTCTTACTCTAACAAAAAAATTGTCTTTGCTCTCATAAAAAAAATTAAAAATTAAAAAAATTCTACAGTTAATTAAAAAAATAGAAAAAAGTCAAATTTAAGCTTTTTTCTCTCTATGAACTTAAATCTAATAGCATTTTTGTTAGAAATTTAAAGTAAAATTAAAAAGAGTTTATAAAAAAATTTATTCTATTCGATACAATAATTGGATTTGAGTTTTAGTTGAATGAATGATCATGAGATGAAATGTTAACTTTAATTCGGTCTGATAATTATTCCATAATTGACGGAACTTACGAAATTTTTAGCGGAATCCAAAAAATAAGTAAATAAAAATTTATTAGTGAGTTCAATTTTTCTCGATGAGATGCACATGAAAGGTTTAAAAAAATTCCTCATTAAATGGACATGGAAGTAAACATCATCGAGCTGGAAAAGGTAAAAGTTGAGCTAGCTTAAAGTATGGTTTTGGCTGTGAGAGAAACTAGATTTACAAAATTTAACTGATAGTTATTATGTATAACTTTCATTTAACTAAAATTGAACTCTATAATAAATTTTTTTTTGCTTTTTTTTAGATTCCGTTAAAAAATTCCAGCGGAATTAGAAAATCTTCTAAAAGACGGAAATTCCGCTTTTTAGTTAGTGTTATACTGAATTATGCAAGACCAAAATCTAAGCTCTAGCACATTTGGTTCGTCCTTCATTTTGATTTTAAATCAAAAAATCTTTATTCAAATATTCTTTTCTATAATTTTAAAAATAAAAAAAGTAATTTTCAATGTAAATAAAATAGAAAAACACTATTTTTAAATTTTGTCTCTTTTTTATGTTTTTTATTCAAATCTAAAGTGTTTCAATAAATCAGAAGCAAAGTTTGCAGTAAAGTTTTATATAATATTCTAACGAGCCCAAAAAATAATATAAAAATCTCAACAATAAAAAATTTTTCTATATTTTAAAATTTTAAATAAACAATAATTTAATAGAAATTATTAAATCATGCTAATGCAAAAGTTTTATTTTTGATCAAAAATGGGTTCGTTAATATGGACCGATGATTATTCCAATCAGATAATTTTCAAAAAATCGGAATTCGGTGTCAATTGATTTTTCATTTAACTTTTACTCTAAATAAAGACAAAATTTAAAATAAAAGTTAATTTTTAATTTTTAATTTGACTCCAAAATTTTACAAGTTTATTCCAGAAGAAATTCGAAATTATTCTAAGAATAAAAGCAAGCTTTTGCGCTTACTCTTAGTTTAAAGTCAGGTTTCAAGGTTTATTCTAAAAAAAAATGAAATAATTTTATTGCATGGATTCGAAGGTATTATTTGGGTTTATATAGAATTAACCCAAATTTTGACATTGTTCCAAGAGGAGTGGTACCGAGTTTTCGGTAATTATTTTTATTTGTTGAAAAAAAAATAAATCGTTTTTAAATAAATTAGCTAAAACATTAAGCGATTTTTCTTATCGACCGAATATTTATTAATATCCTTCTTCTATATTTCTATGTTTTTTAATACAAAATAATAAAAATTAATTATCAATCTTTTTTGCAATCAATTTTGTAAAAAATCTCAAGTGAAATCAAATGTAAGAAGTGTTTTAGTGACATGCAAAAAAGAAAAAAAAATTTAAATTCATTAATTTTATAATGGAAAAAATTTAAAAAATGAAATAAATAGTTAAATAAACAGAGTCTTAAAAAATAAATTATTTAAATGAAAAATTTAAAAAATAAATTTAATTAATTAAAACTATCTATTTTGATTTCAAGCTTAAATGAAGGGCGAACCTAATGTGCTAGAGCTTAGATTTTGGTCTTGCGTGAAAGCTGGTAAAATTTTGTACTAGAAATAATGATGGGGATTAATGGGGGAGATAAGTATGGGTCCGTGTTTTATTTAAAAACTGGAGGTCCGTGTTTTAGTAATAACCTAGAAAAGTCTTCAAAAAGTTTTTTTTTTCTTTTTCAAAATATTCAAAAAAAATTTTTCGTAAATTATGGTATCGTAGTAGCATGGTTTTTAATTTGATTTAGATTTAAAAAAATATGAACATGAGCAAGGATTTAGATTTTGATATAACAAAAAATTACAGTGAATATCTAAATTCTGATAACTTAAATTCAAACTATCAAGAAATCTTGTATTTGTGTGCATTAGCATCAAATTCAATCTACGAAGATAGTCCATTCGATAAAAAAGGAATTTTTTCGGACTGTGGTCATTCAATAAGTAGATTATGTGTGAGCAAATCAATCGAAAAAAGCGATAATTTAAATCTTATTTTCGGCTTGAACGATGTGAAATACATGATCTTTGAGAGTGTGCAATTTCCTAAAGTTTTGTTCATTGCTTTTCGTGGAACTCAAAACTTGAGTGATTTTCTAACAGACGTCAATTGTATTTCCCAAGTAAATGAAATGCTTAGTGGCAAATTTCATTCAGGAATATACAGCCGTTCAGAGCTTATCAACTTGAAATATTTTGTGCAAAAAATAAACGATGGATACAAAATTGTATTCACCGGACATAGCCTGGGCGCAGCTGTGGCCTCAATGACTGCAGTAAAATTAACTTCGAGAATACATGAGGAAAAGGCGAAAAACGTTTTTTTTATTGGCTTTGGATCACCATTATTCGCCGATAAAACTTTTAGTAAAAATTTTAAGTTTAGTGAGAATTTTCATTTTTACGTCAATGAAGACGATATTGTAAACTCGATCTTGAACGATCTTGCTGACATAATACACAACAAGAAATTATCAACAATGACCCAGGAAACAGATAACAAAATAAATCGGCTCTTAGAAGTTGTGTTACGTAAACAAGGCGAGGCAAATCTATTGCTAGGTTTTTTAACTCACGCCCTACCTCAGATAATAGACCAAATTTTAAAAACGTTTGTTCCACAATATCATCCATTTGGAAAGTTATTTAGAATTCAAAAAAGTGAAGATATTTATCCACAAATATCCATAAGTCCCACTTTTAATATCATTAGTGATAATAATTCAAATTCAACGTTAAAATCAATAAAAGAGAATATAATCAATCAAAAACTTATGAGTCGCGTCGACAATCACAAAATGAATGAATACTTTGCAAAATTGAAAAATATTTTGAAAACAAAATGCCATGATGTAAATGAAATTGTGAGAATTCAAGATTTAGATTTAAAAGCAGAAAATATTGACCAACAGATTATTTTGGTTAAGAATGAGTCGTGGGATGAACTTTTTTTATTTTTGTGCGGAGAAAATCAAGATCAGATACTTTTTGTTACAATTAGAAACTCAAAATATAATCTAGAATCGACTTCGACCGAAGTTTCTCAGTATCCTTTCAAGTATTCGGATAAAAAAGAATCAAAAACTTCTCTTGTTTACAAATTCAACATTTTCAAGTGTCTGTTAACGTCAGATAATAAACTAAGAGATAAAGTTATTGAAATTGATTGTGAAATTTTTGGACATTTTAATTGCATAAGTCTCAAAATTTTAATAAAAGAAAGCGACGTCAAAGATAGTCTTACTCATAAACAACAGTGTATTCATGATATGCCGATGGACAAGCTCTATCTTACTGCTGCATTATTCGTTCATATTATAAATAAGTTGGAAATAAATGATAATATAAAAGATAAAATTAGTTTGCTAGATAACAAAATAGAGTTGTTAGATATCTTTAAAGAATTAGACAAAGCTTGGGCTATTGGCGAAGCAAATTTTAATTTGGACAACGAAATGAAAAATGAGCTTAAGGGTGCATTGTATTCTTGTTTGCACACAGATTCTTCAGATGATGATCTTAAAACCATATTGGAGTCGATTTGTTTTAACACAAAATATGCACCATTAAGAACAACTATCGATTCTTATTCCTCTAGTGAACTGATCGGAAAAATATTTCCAACAGTTTACAAGTTAAAAAACGATTTTTGTTCTACTTTTATCGGAAAAAACCTGTTCAAATGTATTTTTAGATCAATGAGAAATTTTGATCGTAGTGCGCTAAGCTATTTGTGGGGATATTATTTTAAAAGCAAAGATATCGATGATTCTTATAAATTTTTTATAAATCAAATAATGAAATCATATGGACTAGATACTGCCTATAATGATTTGCCCTATTTGGGATACATAGAAACATTTATTAGTAAAAATATCAAAATTGAAAAGCATTCAAATCCAGAAGAGCAAAAGCTTTTGGTAACAATATGGTATAATCGTCGCATTAGAGAAATTCTGTGTGAAAATTATTTTTTGGGTGTTATAGGAACTAAAAAGACGGGTAAATCTACATTTTCCCAATTGTTAACAGATCAAAATGCTTCTATCAGTTCAGTAAACGCTACTGAGACTGCTAAGCCTTACGTTCTTTACAATGATCCAAATTTAATTTTGATAGACTTTGCTCACTTTGACAACATTCGAGCTGAAAACAAACTAGAGTTTTTCTTTTCTGTTTCATTTTTGAACAGAGCTTGCTTGATTTTTGATGCACAACACAAGGCTGAAACAAATTCTATTTCGAATTTGTTTAATTTAATTCGACATGCAAGCATGGATAAATACACAGTGGTTTTTAATAAATGTGACAATCTTTTAAAAGATTTGAGTGGAGATTTTACTGGGTTTAAAAATGAAATTTGTAGAAATTTGAAAATAGAAAATACTGATGATAAGGAAAAAGTTATTTTAGCATCAATAAATCCCGATTTGACTCTTTTAGATAAAGACAGAATTAGCAAAACAAAGATGATAAAAGATCGAGAAAAATTGAGTTTATATTTTAAAAATATAATTCAAGGTGATTTGCAAAAAATTGGTACAGAAATTTGCGAAAATAAAGAAAACTTTGATAAAAAAGAGATAGAGATAAAATTCAAAGCTATGACTTACAAGTTTATTGCAACTAGAAATTCTCAGAAGGTAAATGAACATGAAGAATTTGAATTTTTAGATTCATTAGATCAATTGACTCCAATAATAAATATAAATAAAATTAAAAATCCTCTAATTTACGCTCAAGTGGATCCAAATATTATTGTGGAAAATTTTGATGATTTTTTCAAATATGATTTTCACTGCTATTTTGTTAAAGAAAAATAAGATTTTAGCTGAAGTAATTTTTATATGAAATTTTTAAATAAATTTTCCATCCCTACTATTATTTATTTATTCTTATTAATTCAAAGCCCCATGGGCAGAATTATAATTTTTTAAATAAAAAGCAGAGAAAAAAATAAATTTTAATATACAATATAAGGTTGTTCCTAATTCCTTAAAGCGGAAATTCCGCTTCGGATTTTCCTCTCATTTTTCCGCTTAGTAAAATACTAAAAAGCAGAAAATCCGCACTTTAGGCTTAATAGATATATATAAATCAGAGTTGTTTAAAAGTCTCAAGTCAAGTCCGAGTCTGGACTTTTAAAGAATTTTTTTTTATGAAAATTGTTTTTTTTCACTGAATTTTACAATAATTATCGATAATTTACGATAATTATCGTTATTTTACGAAAAATACCCTTTTTTATATTACCATATTTTACGGTAAATATAGTAAAATATCGTGAATTTACCATAATTTACGTAAAATATGGATAATTCAACCCAATATAAAATGCAAGAAATATAATTATGTAAAACTAATATTAATAACCATTTAAAAAAAAAATCCAAAAAATCATTTGTCAAAACAAAAATTTTCCCTAGCATTGAAAATTTGTCTTCAATTTGGTCTAATTCAAATAACTTTGTGTAATCTCAAAAAAAGAAATCTTCAAAAACACGTCATTTTAATATTTTGTGAAATGTTTTAACACGCTCTTTTTTAAGATGTAGCAGAATTTTTACGATTTGAAGCATTTCCATTTAAAGAAACGAATAAACAAATAAGTAGCTCTAGAATAAGCATTGCCAATGCTTATTCGTAAAAATGCGGCATTTGTACGAATTTTTGTTAAAATTAGATATTGACAAAACAATGCATATAAAGAACGTCTTTGTAAATGAAAATAACCAAAATAAAAATTTATTTAAATTTATTTATTTAATTTGAAAGAGCAACTCTTGTTCTTTCAAATGAAATATAAGATTATATGTTTGCTTTTTAAATTTCTAAATAATTAACTAAATAAAAATGTATGACAAAAAAATGCATATCCGCCATTGCATGTTATTCAAGTTTAACGAAGGAAAAAATGCGACAGAGGCTACAAAATCGATATGTTTGGTTTATGGAGAGAACACTCTGAATGTTCGCAATTGCTAAAACAGCCACACAGAGCTAAAGGAGAGCGAAAAGTGTTTCTTTTAAATGACAACGCTAGGCCACATTTATCAAAAACGACTAGGAACACGAATATAATCTAGGCTGGGAAGTCTTATCTCACCCAGCTTATTCACCAAACTTAGCTCCTTCAGATTACCATTTGTTCCGATCCATGCAGCACTTCCTCAGTGAAAAAAGTAACCCAGACTTGGAGCAAAATAAAAAAAGACATCAGTCAATATTTCACCTCAAAACTAGCCAGCTTCTACGAGCGAGGGATCAAAATGCTGCCAGAAAAATGGGAGATGTGTATTTCTAGCGAAGGAAATTATTTTAGTGACTAATTATATTTTATTTTAGATTTTATAAATAAATAAAGTCTAGAAAAAAACGAAAAAACTTATTAAACAACCTAATAATATCAAAAGGTTCGAAGTAATCCAAAATTCAGCAGTTCGTTCTATACTAATACTATGATATGATACTCCATCCAACATATTACATAATGAGGCATACTATAAACTTAAACTACAAACAGTCTCAAATTGACTTTTTGAGTTGGCTGAGAGATATGTTAGAGCAGTACTGAGCTATTCTGTTCCATTAACTGTTATACTGGTGGAAGAATATAACAAAGGTTTCGAATCAAGATACATCGAGAACCCAACTCCATTTTGTAATTGCTCCCTCACTATTTCTTCTTTTTTTCCTGAATCATCAAATATTTAAAAATATGTATTCTGTTACTCTCTATTAAAATTAATCTAATTTTAATTTTAATTTTTTTCCACCTTTAAAGTTATATTATTCTAACTCTATTTTTTTCTTACTTTTTATTTTTATTTTATTTTATTTAACTTTATTTTAATTTTTTACTTTTTTTTTTTTTTATCTAATCTGAAGGAGCTTTAGCTCGTTACAGATATACAAATAAATAAATAAATAAATAAATAAATAATAAATAAATAAAATACCGCATACATTTTTATAAATAAATAAATAATAAATAGATAATACCTTATACATAACCAGCAGGTTCTACAACCAAAAACCGGGTGTAAGTGAAGGGTGTAGGTGTAGGGTGTTCTTCTACACCCAGATTTTTGGTGTAATGGGTGTAGAAAGACCAGAAATTTAGGTAAAATTAGTGTTTGTATGTCTCGATCGCCCCGCATAAAAACTTCAACTTAGAAATTTATAGAAAATTTTAACTTTAAAAAAAAGGCAAAACATCATTTTTATTTAAATTGTAAATTTTTATTTTCTAAGTATTTTAAAATAAAATTGCTTTTGATTTTCATAATTATCCAAAAATCTAAAATTTGCCTTCAAAAACGACCTACTAATTAAAAGGCTATCAGACTGATTAGCTGATTTTTTATCCATTCTCCCAATTACACTAAAAAAACGCTCAGCCTTAGCACTCGAACAAACTATAGAAAAAAGTCTAAGTGATAAATCATAAAGAAAAGGTAATTGGGTCATGTTTTTTAACCAAAAAGTTTTAGTTGAAGTTATCACTTGTTCAGTTATTAAGCGCTTGAATATTTTTACATCTTTTTCATTTTTTTTTCAATTTCATCATTTTGGCTGTCGGAATTCAAGGTTGATCTTGTGATGGATTTTAATCCTTTAAGTCCATCAAATTCTTCTTCATATCGCCTCGATTTTCTTCAAAAACATCAATTGACATATTTGCAATATCTTGAGAAGGAATCTCTTCTTCTCCGACTTGAAATATTTTTACAACATCTTTTGCATGTTTAATTCCTTTCTCATAATATTGAATTCCAAATGATCGACTTTTCCATGCAGGATGAGTACCAACATTTAAAACAGCTGCCACCAAAAAAAGTTGTGAATTAAGTTCATATTCAAATTTACTAATTATGTGCCGCATTTAACTCTTTTTCAATTGTGTTTTTTGTCAATTGATGTTTGTCTTCACCGCAAATAATTCGATCCAAGTTACCATAGACAATCATTTAAATTGAAGGAACAATTATTGAAATATTTGCAAATTTTGATTAAATACCATTTGTCATAATGAAAACAGGTTTAAAAATTTGAATATAAATATCCAAATCATTTATATCCGCCGTGCATAAATTCTCCTCTCCAAAGAGTCCTGCTTTTGAAACCTTTAAAATACTAAATAACATACAATACGTGGAATTCCACCGTGTAAAATTTTGCCTAGAAAGTGTACATTTTTTGTCCCTGAAGCGGCCGTACATGTGTTTAGATTTTCTAAAATTTGCTACATATTTACCATATTTTATGTTTGGCGAGTTTTTAACTGCTATGCTCAATTTATGAGCCGAGCAGATAAACCGCGGAAATTGATTGGATCCATACAATCCGACACGAAAAATCGACGTGTTCGGGTTCAGATACGTGTACGGTACACGTACACGTATCCCTACCTGGACATGTCGATTTTTCGGGTATTGTACACGTACACGTACACTAATACACGGTATTACACGTGTATTTACACGTACACGTACACGAATACACGGTATTACACGTGTATTTACACGTACACGTACACTAATACACGGTATTACATGTGTATTTACACGTACACGTATACGAATACACGGTATTTCACGTGTATTTGCCAGTCACTTTACTTCAGTAACCATTTAAAAAAAAAATTTTGCAGTTTTTTTATCTTTACAATAATGAATCAAGCATCTGACATCTTGGTCATCTTTTTGAATAAATAAAAAATTAAAAATAAATAATTTTTATTGTAAAATAATTTGAAGTTTTGTAAAAGATAAATCTAAATAAAGTTTTTAATCTTGATTTTTTGTAATTTAAGAACGGAATTCTATCAAATCAATATTCACTCTCATCATGACTTTTTCTATTAGTGTATCCGGATTCATATTCATTGAGCGTTTATCTAAAGCCAAGCCACATATACTAAAGAATCTTTCTATAAATGCGCTAGACGCAGGAATCGAAAACACTTTAATTGCTACTTTCGTTAAATATGGGAATTTATTACTATATTCGCTCCAAAATGACTGAGTTGATTTTTGATTGTTTGTAACATCCTCAATAAATTCTAAATAAGTAAGACACTCCAATCGAATTTCATGAAGTTTACTGGTTTTTACTGAATCTTGAGGCGTCTGATAAGATTTAGACTTAAGTAGATTTCTTAAGGCTGCATTATCACTAGGCTGATAAGGAGCTGGATTAGGCTGACTTCTTGAAGTACGAGGTTGACTCTCGTTTGACTCTTTTGTTTCCTCTAACAAAAAGTAAACAGTCTCAGCAAAACTATCAGTTGCTTTTTTTTTATACTCAACTCCATATACTTCTGAAAACCATAGCTCTAACTTTGAAGTATTTAATAAAGCAGCGGTGAGATAAATTCTAGAATCAAGCTCAAATTCAAATCTTTTTTTTAATTGTTCTCTTAGTTGCTCTACTAGTTTGTTCATCTCACCTTGCTCATTCATGGTTTCAAGTGTTCCATGAATTACAATAATGAGAGCAGGAATTAAATCTCCTATTGTCCAGTCAGTTTTTTGAGTTAAAATCGAAAAAGTATAAAGAGGGTACAAAACTCGTAAGAAAGAAATAATTACTTCTTTAGAAATCGGACAAGGATTATCTATGTTAAATGCGTGTTTTTCATAAGCCTTATAAAAAGATTCTAACATTAAGTACGAAGATGACCATCTGGTACCATTTTCGCATCTCAATTTACATTTTTTGGTTATGAAATCTACAGAATTTATATTAGATTTTCTTATAGAGCTGGCATATTTAGATAGTTTTACAAGAATTTTACTAAAGTTTTTACATTTCACGATAGAAGAGCGTACTGCTAGATTAATTTTATGAGCAGCACAGGAATATCTTGGAACTGAGTTAGTTTCTATTTGAATATTTAGGAAATTGATCGGATCCGATTTTCTCCATAAACATTTTCGTCCGACTCTGTTTGTTCAGCTTCAAACAAATTTGAATTTTCATTTGCTATTTCAGCTTGAATTTCAACAGCATTTCCAACTGCAACTGAATCACCATTTTGAAAACTTTCTTCCGCGTTAACAACTTCCTCAATTTCTCTATCTATTTCATTGAATAAATAGACAACATCATTTTGGCTAGATTCGGTACCAATTTGACTTAATTGAGTGTTTAACGTGTTAGAGCGCCCGATTAGTTCGTCAAACAAACAGTTTTCGTTTTGTTTGAACAATCTAACCAACGCTGAGCCTTGATCACAACTGATACCACACACCTTTCTCTTATCAAAGTTGTATCGGTTTATTATTGTCTCTATACAGTTTTTGATTGCCTCGGCGTTTGAAGTTCCGTTTAACTGTACCATACCGATAACTCGAATATTTTTTTTCATATTGTTAAAAACCATAGAGGCTGCTAGAGCTAAATACTGCTGAGCCGAAATATTTGACCAAAGATCAGTAATTAGACAAATAGACCTAGCTTCTTTTAACATTTCCTGAATAGACTTGTGTAGAATTTCAACCAATTCTGGCAAAATATTAGTTTTGAAAGTGTCTTCACAAGGAATATCAAATTTTAACATTTTCCTTAAGAATGGATTTGCAATTTCTGTAATTGCAGCTGAAGATGTTAAAAAATATTTTGCCAGATTTGTCAAATTATCATCTAAATTCCACTTTTTTTGGTGACGATCAACATGTGATAAATACGAATTAAGCCAGTTTTTAACATTTTTGTGAACCTTTTCTAAATGTTTTTTTAAATTTCCGGACTCCCCTAATTTGGCTTTGTATGACCGTCCACATTGAACACACTTAAACGGAATGGAAACTTTCGGTCGTACATCGAATTCTGTTTGGGAATCAAAGAAATGAAGAATTGGCGAGTATTTTGCTAGCTTTTCTTCGATTTTAAAATTTTTTTTTTCAAAAATACCGTTTAAGCCGTCTTGGATAAGTTTATTCAATCTGGCTTTATCTTAATTTATATAAATTTGAAAGTAAAAGTAAAATATAAACAATATTTACAAAACTATAGAATTTTACTTTATTTTTGAAGAATCTAGAGCATTCAAATAGATTAAAGTAATTTATTAGAATTAATTTAATTTTAAGTGTTAAGATTAGTGAAAAGTGTAAAAGGCTAGTTAATTTCAATAAAAATTACATATAAACAATTCTTATTCAAAATTAAATTAAAAATTAAAAAAATCTTTAATGATTTACTGTCTTTTTCTCTTTACTTTTAAAAAATTAAAATTTTTGAGAGACTAACAGTGAATACATAAAAAGAATATAAATTTATTTTTCAAAAGTATTTTGAGTAAAATTAAAACTTTTTATTCAATCAAATATTCGAAAAAAACTATATAAAATTAGCGATATAATACTAAGTGATTAAATTTAAAAGTTTGACTGGTATCAACTTTTATAAATTGATAGTTTTAAAACAAAAATATAGATCTAAATATTTAATAAATTTTCCTGATCTTGCCATTATTTGAATAAATCAAATACACATCGAACTAAAAAACTAAAAAGAAAAATATAAAAAATCAGCCATTTATATAGATTTTACAATTTTATTATAGAATTAATATTTCCGCAGTTGTGGGCTAATTTCAAATTCTGACGAATAGAATCAATATTACTTATTTTAGTTAGTAATACAAATATATAAATTATATTATTTTGCTAATGGTTGGGAACCTTTAATCTCTTGTAAATGAATTAATTAATTATTTATCATAAATTTCTTGAATGAAAAATTAAATAGCTAACCAGCAATAACACATTATACAAAAAAGTTTACGTTTAAAAAGTTTTTTTTACTCAGATAAAAACTTCAAGTTATTTATTTCAATTTCTTCTAATGTTTTTTTATTAACTAAATTAAAAAATGATCAATCTCACTCAGTGAAAGTTCATTTTCGAGTCCCTTCCTAGCAATATTATAAAAAGGAAAATGTAAATACCTTCATCGGATATTTTATAAGTTGTTTGAGTCGAAACCTGGCTCGATTGAGTTTGATTCAAGTCATTGCTAATTTGAGAACTATTCGGCGGACTTTGAGGTTGAATTTGAGTTTGTGTTAGACCATTTGATCTTCTTGACCTCGAGTTTTGAGAGACTGATGCCGGAAGAGCATTTATAGAAGGAATTGTGTTCCGTTGATTCGATCTTTTGGGTGGCATCGTTTCAATTATTTATATTTTTAAAATTTTGATTTTTTATTCTTTTAGCTTTAGTTTTTAGTTTACTTAAAATATTTTAAAAAAATTCAAAATTTTAGGAAATTTAAAATTTTGATAGAAAATTTCATTTTTAATTTAACATTTTTCTATTTTTTTCATTTTTTGAATGTAAAATTACACGTCAAATACCGTGTTTTCGTGTACGTGTACGTGTAAATACACGTGTAATACCGTGTATTCGTGTACGTGTACGTGTAAATACACGTGTAATACCGTGTATTAGTGTACGTGTACGTGTACAATACCCGAAAAATCGACATGTCCAGGTAGGGATACGTGTACGTGTACCGTACACGTATCTGTACCCGAACACGTCGATTTTTCATGTCGGATTGTATGATTGGATCCAATCACAAAATCGATTCCGGGTTTTCCTAATTTCTGATTTGTAAAGTATGCAGAATCATGTTTTCTAAGACTTAAGCGACATTTGAAATGAACATTTGAAATGAAGTTTTAACTTGATTTTTGATTCGAACCAATTAAAGACTGAAGAATATTTTTTGTTAACAAAAGAGCCTTTCGCGTTTTCGACATTAAAAATTTTGCCTTCAAAAACACCATTTAAAGCTAATTTTGTGAGGTGGTCAATTAAACGTTCTTTGATTAATTTGAAAGAAGAATTAGATTGCGAATCATCAGGCTTTAAAAAATAAAATTAATTATTTTCTTAAATTAAATTTTAAATGTAACTTTTTGTGATTTAGGTTGAGAATTCCGTGGTAATGATAGCGAAGTATCGCTCTCATTATTCTATCAAGAAATATGTTTTTATTAATCAAGTTTATTTTAGACTTTTAGAATAATTTAATGTACAAAAACATTGAATCAAAAAGTCGTACTTTTTTCAAATCAATTTTAATTCCTAATATTAAATTTTTATCCTATAGTAAAATTATTATCTCTAAAACTTAAATCTCATTAAATTATTACAAGAATGAAACTAAAAACTTTTTTTATTTAAATAAAGGAACTAAATATTTTCAAAGGCTTAAATACTCTTTTAAAAAAAAAATTATTTTAAGATAATTAGATAAAGGAAAAAGTATTAATTTTACACGTTTATTTATTAATTTAATTAATATAAAAAATTGAAAAGTCATTATTTATTTTTCCATAGCGTTATTTAAAAAACAACGTAAGAAAAATACTTTTTCAAAACCTTCTTTAATGAAAGTTTGTTAAAGTATGCACTAATTAATTCATTTAAATCTTTATTTAATTTCCAAAAATATAAAATTCTATTTATAGTTTTGTTTATTTTTTAGTTTAAAATTGATTTTATTTTTATAAATTCAAATGAATTTTATGGAGGTTCAGAGGTCTTTAGATCACAAAAGAATTCGTGGAGATCTAATGCAAATCTTGAGTTTTTAATTTATAATTAATATAATTATTTTATGCTAAATTTTATTATCATTTTGTGAATAAAATTTTGTTAAATTAATAATATATTTATGAAAAAATTTATTAAAGATAGCTTGTTATACATGTAAAATCAATTAACATGATACATTAATAAGTAAAATAAGGGTTTTTTAAATTTGATCTTTGTATCTTTTAACTCTTTACCAATTCATCAATTTTTCTACTTAAAAAAAAATAAACATTTTATTTGCATTTTCTAGTGTAAATTATAATTAAATAGTCAATGATTTTAACACTAGAACACCTGAGGGGTCTTTTGAACCCTTTTTTGACAGTTTTGTTGTCATAAAAAATGATGTAATCTCAAATTGACTTGATTTTTCTTACCCCATTTTTTGTTATCCAAATTACACATTTTTAACTTATTAGGTTGTTTAATAAGTTTTTTCGTTTTTTTCTAGACTTTATTTATTTATAAAATCTAAAATAAAATATAATTAGTCACTAAAATAATTTCCTTCGCTAGAAATACACATCTCCCATTTTTCTGGCAGCATTTTGATCCCTCGCTCGTAGAAGCTGGCTAGTTTTGAGGTGAAATATTGACTGATGTCTTTTTTTGTTTTGCTCCAAGTCTGGGTTACTTTTTTCACTGAGGAAGTGCTGCATGGATCGGAACAAATGGTAATCTGAAGGAGCTAAGTTTGGTGAATAAGCTGGGTGAGATAAGACTTCCCAGCCTAGATTATATTCGTGTTCCTAGTCGTTTTTGATAAATGTGGCCTAGCGTTGTCATTTAAAAGAAACACTTTTCGCTCTCCTTTAGCTCTGTGTGGCTGTTTTAGCAATTGCGAACATTCAGAGTGTTCTCTCCATAAACCAAACATATCGATTTTGTAGCCTCTGTCGCATTTTTTCCTTCGTTAAACTTGAATAACATGCAATGGCGGATATGCATTTTTTTGTCATACATTTTTATTTAGTTAATTATTTAGAAATTTAAAAAGCAAGCATATAATCTTATATTTCATTTGAAGAACAAGAGTTGCTCTTTCAAAAACTTGTGATTTTTTTTGACTCGTCTTTTTACTTAAAGGTATATTGTTTTTTGTAGTCAAACGAGTCGAACGACTAAAAATTAAAATTATTATTTTTAATCATTCATATTTATAAAAATAGAAATTTATATATTTCAAATGATTTTTTAATGTCATTTGGAAATTAAAATTTTAAAAAATCTCTTTTGAATAATCAATTATATCAAAATAAATTGAATATTTACTCTCAGAAGAGCTTTAGATATAATTCTGAGAAAAAATATTTTTTTAAAAAAAAATTCTTCAATCACTAACCTTAGGAGGAGGATATATAGTACAATGCCTCTCATTTCTACTATTGTTGCAAATGCCCATCTAATTTTTTGAAATAAGTTTTATTTTATCAGATTAAGTTAATTAAATTTTTCTCCAAGGATAAACATCTAACCAAATAATGGCAAGCTATACAGCAAATTATTTAATTTAAATTAAGATTATTTCATTTAAAAAAAATTCATAACTGATGAACAAATACTGTACTTATTGTTATTTCATTATGAATGGAATTGTCAATGCGCCTGCTGGAAACAATGGTAAGTGATTCTTAAAGGTTCTGCCTCAGCATAGCACAGGGGTAGGGGTCACACAAAGCCAGAAAATTTCAGCTTTAATCCCACCTTTTAAATTTACATATTACAAATGGTATCATTAAAAACAATAAACTTAATTTATTAATGATATTAGAATAATAAACACGATTTATTGCCACTATTTTTGGAGACAATGAAGCCCAAATCTGAATTCTCCAATCATAGTGACAATTAATTACACATAATCAGAATCTCTTAGTAATAAAACTAGTCTACAGTGACAATAAAAAATTTTAGGAATCGAATGATTATTTATTATCAATGAAAACTATCAATGTCGTGCTGTTTTTAAATAAACGGTCAAAACTTTTTGATTATTTTAGTTAAATAATTTTATAGAAAAATTTTTTAATTTTTAATTATTTCTATTGTATTTTATTCGACATTAAGGATTAGGTCACTAATTCCGATACTAGTATTTAAATAAAATATAAATTTCGGGCTTTTTGACATTAGTGACATGTCATTATATCATTTTGAACACCAGTGTTCGATATTTAACGACATTTCACTAAAATTGGGTATCTGAAGATTTTGACATGTCACGAAAATCGAAATTATAAGTTAGATAAGATACCAAGTTATTAGTATCTATTTGTTAGTTCTGTTAAGATAAAATGTTTTTTGAATTGCGTCCCAGAATTACAAAAGGTTGTTGGTTCAGCTTTTTAATTCATAGCGAATCAAAGTTGATGTCTTGGACAAGGTTTTTAGTTGAGGTCTAATGTGATTGCTTTTTGACTTGAAATATTTATTTTTATGTTATTTGGTCATTTGGCTTCAAATAAAATAGATGGACCTACTGATTTTGTGTTCAACACATTAGAGACTATTCGAAACTATTGTTTCAAGTGAAGTTACTGAAGAAAGCCACAGCTGCAATTGCATTACATGATCCATGTTGATTGAATTATGTAGCTTTGTTAATTTTTTCGAATTTGATACTTTACCTACTGATTAGAATGAGTGAAAAAAACTTTATTTAAATCCAACAAAAATTTTTAATACATTTTTCCAATTCTAAATGCATTAAAAAAGGGATTATGAATTCGAACCTAAATGTAAGTTTTGTTTTGATAATCGGAATAAAATTTTTTTAAATATTCTTATAAAAGTAAGTAAATTTTGGTGAAAATTTTACATAATGTTGATCAGTTAAGAAGAGAAAAAAAAAACAATCAGCGACGAAAGAATTTAATACTATACAATCTAAGCGTTTGAGTTAAAATTTTTTATACGTTTTCTTCATAACCGAGTTCTTTTGGATAATGGAAAGTCGCTCATCTCCATTTCAATTACCTTTTGTGCAAAGGCTCTGAACTTACACAGAGGTAAATGAATCGAGATGGTCATCCCCACGGTTATTTTTAACAAATCGAAACCGGTCCCCCTTTTTTTAGGATGAAAGGAATTTAAATATTTATCCCTTCCTGATAAGATATTTTGAAGATTTTTCCTTCCTCGGTTTCACAACCTCGATTCTTGCATGACTTTGCAAGACGGTGACTTATGATAACTAAGAATAAATTATAAATTTTTAATTCTTTATTTCCGAACTTAACTTCTTGAGTTATTTTTGATAAAATATCAGCTGCATTATTCTGTTTCCCTTAAATATAAACCATATATTAATCTAATTCTTGCAGTTTTAACAACTGCTTACATAACCGACCATTCGGCTCTTTTGATTTGACCAAAGTACTAAGCGATTTATGGTCAGTAAAAATTTTCATAAATATACTCTTGTAAATGCCTTGAAGCCCAAACTATTGCTTGCATTACCCTCTTCCTTGTCGAATAGTTTTTTTCATTAACATAAGCTGACGGCTTCTAAATGCAACTAGATGAATTTCGAAATTAACCATTTGCGTTAACACTGCTCCAATGACAACTCCAGAAGCATCTGCATAAATTGAAAAATCCTTCTTGAGATCTGGATAAACCAACTATATTGCCTTGACCAATTGTTCCTTAAGCCTCTCAAAAGCTTCCTGGGTCTCACTTTATCCACTGAAAAATCATTTTAGCTTTTGTAAGCTCAAACAAACATGCCACAGTCGGAGTAAATTCAGGAATGAATTGGCGATAATATAACATCATCCTTAAAAAACGCTTTATATCGTCTTTATTCTTTGGAGCTTCCATTTTTGAAATAAGATTTGATTGATCAGGTTATAACCCATCATTTGTTATAAAGTACCCTAAATAATCCCCTTGACTCATTCCAAAACAACATTTTGACGGTTTTAACTTTAAATTAGCACTTTTAAACCATGATAAGATAAAATCTAGACGACACAAACGTGATATAAAATCCCTTGTATACACCATAACATCGCCTAAATAAACAAGACAGTACTTCCATGTCAGGTTCCTAAGTAGCGTATCCATAAAACTCTGGAATGTAGACGGCGTGTTAAATAAACCAAACGGCATAACGCTGAAATGATACAGCTTATTGATTGCTATGAATGCTGTCTTTTCCTTATCTTCACGAGCTAGTGGCATTTGCTAATATTAACTAGCTAAATCTAGCGTAAAAAAAAAATTTTGACCCACCTAACGGATCTATTGTGTCATTTTTCCGCGGCAACGAGTATGAAACCCTTACTGTATCTTGATTTAGGTTTATAAAATCTATGTAAAATCTAAATTCTTGCATTTACCCATCTTGAACTTTTTTCTTGACCAACATGATTGGACTAGACCACGGACTATGACTTTGCTAGATAACTTTGTTTCTTAACATTTTTCTTATCTGACGAATTATTCTCCTGAGCTGCTTGAGGTAATCTATAAGCTCTTTGCTTTAACGATACTGAATCACCTGTATCTATTATATGCTCTATCACATTCGAAATACCCATCTTGAATTCTGACCATTGGAAAATATCGACGTACTTGATCATTAACTTAACTAACTCGTTTGGATCCTTGACCGACAATTCCTTACTAATTTGAATTTTTGAAAAATCTATTTTAAACACTTGTCCGGATGACTTCTTTACATCTTGAAAATCCTCTGCTTGATCCGTCACGACCTCAAATTCGTTTACTGCTCCGATTACTGTTGGACAGTCTATCACAGTATCGTTATTCGACGCATTTAAAACACTAACAAAAATTGTCCCATCTTCTTGAACTTTACCTTCACTGTTAGCCCACACAACGCCTCTTCATTAATCACTTATTGACGGCGATTTAGATTCAAACATTAACCCTTTTTATTTATCCACACCATCAATCTTAAATTTAACTAAATTTTTCGAATTTGCCTTAACACATACTTTACCATCTAGTTTTTTTACTTTTGAATACGTTTTTTCTTCTTCAACTAGCTTTGAAATATAATTCAACCAAAATTCAATATCGTTTTCTCAAATCGATATTTGGCCCTTCTCAAAGTAAAGATTTATTTTTAATTTCCTGAGAAGTCGATACCCAATAAACAAGTTAATGACACATTTGCGAAAATAAATTCATGATTTCCGACCCATTCGTTTATCCTTAATTTGACTTGTCCAGTTGCACACTTGATTTTCTCTGTCTTACGAGCTGATCTTATTGTTAAGTCGGCCCTCTTGAGATCCCATCCATCAACTTGACCATTATTGTTCAAAAATTGCTGCAATTGATTAGCCATATCTTTTGGTATTCTATCTGGAACTATAAAGGACAATGTTACTCCTGAATCAATTAACATGTTCATCGGTATGTCGTAATGGTTTAATTCTAACGCTGCACTAACTCTTACTAAATTCGATACTTGATTATGAGTACAATTTGAACATAAATTGTATTTGTCGTCTCCTCTAGACTTTCGTATTTCTCTAATTCAGCATCAATGGTATAACTTTTTGCCAATGTTGGACTATTTTTTGATTGAATGCTTCGGTATCTATTATTATTACTATAACCACTACCCTTGTTTTACCTCTCTTGATTAAACTCGGTACGCTTGCTTGATGTTGGATACTCACTTGATTTATAATAACTTTTCTAATTCGATTCGTTTCTTGAAGATTGATTAATTTTTTGATAAACACTCACACTCTTGTGACCAAACTGTTGGAAAAACCCTGTGTACATTTCCTTATAATCGACAGACTTGTTGAACTTACTAACAATATCGGACCAACTTTTATCTTATTGTAACTCAAGGAAACAAAAAACTGCCACAAATTCATCATAACATCCGCTTTCACCATCGTAAGCCAAATTATTTCTCATACCACGCTTCAACTTTTTACTATTTTCTAATTTTGAAAATCACTAAGCTTGACAACTTTTCACAGCACTACTTGATTTTTTTTTTCTTAAAACACAATAATTACAACTATTTATTTTGAATATCTTCTCTGTAAGTTCTATTCCTTGTTCCTAAGCTTTTACTCGCTTTTCTTCAAATGTTTTCTTATCACACTAAGAATCGACACACCAGATTTGAAATTTCTCTCGATGCAACAATGAAAAAATTTTTCTTGATACACATTTTCTTCACACTATAAAAAATTATCAAATGCAATTTTCTCGATGCTTCAACAAATTTAGCTAATATTATCTCCCAATCACAACTTGATTTGAATTCACGCTTTGGATTCCTTAACAACACTTGATTCTACACACTCGAATCTAACTTGATTAGCTTACCAACTTAAAGCTTAATCTCCTTTTCACTTAACGAATTTTCTATTGTTCTCTCTTACCAACACGCTTCTTTACTAAAACTTGATTTTAGCACACGCTTGATTCTTAACTCTTGACTAGCTTACATAATTTAAAGCTTAACAGCTATCACCAATGAAAGACGGGGACTTATAATAACTAAGAATAAATTATTAATTCTTAATTCTTTATTTCCAAACTTAAGACGAATTGAAGTCTTAACTTCACTTCTATTTATATTAGAAGGGGCTATGTATTAGATTAGCACAGGTAAAATTAGCAAGGTTAATTGAACACGATTAATTTGGCAAATTTAAAATAGTAAGAAAAAAAGTTAGCAATTAAGTTAGTAAAATTCAGCAAAAAAATAGCAAAATAAAAACAAAAAATAATAGCAAAAAAATAGCAATTAAGAAAAAAGAATAAAATAAAGTATAGAAAAAAATCACACAACTTAAAAAGCGCGTTTTTGAAAAACTAATTAATAATGGCTGTAAATGAATTGGTTAATGACTTTAATAATTTAAACATTCAAATCGGAACCGTAACAATGTCTCAACAAGACTGTCCTCAATTATTCATTAATGGTTTTTTTTTCCGTGTTTATTCTTCTGATGCTGGTGTAGTAAAGTGGAGATGTATCGAAGCATGTAAAGCTAAGTGTATAGACTTAGTAGTACAATTATCAACTGGTGTTAAATATAAAAGAAAACCAAACTATATAGTATTGGACGAAAGAATAAAAGAAGTTGTAAACCGATATTCATTGGATACTTTTGATAAATTTTACGAAAATTTATCTTTAATTTTAGATTATTAATTTTGGTTCAAAAAAAATGCTAAATTGATTGATTTTTTTTTTTGCTTAATTGATTAAATTTTTTTATTTGCTAAGAAAAAAAAGTGATTTGCTAAAATAAATTTGCTACTTTAATTGTTGCTATTTTATTTTTTTGCTTAATTAATCTAATTTGATTTAATTGTTGCTAATTTAAACCTCTCCCATTAGAAGGGAGGACCGGGTCTTACAACTAACACAAAATCATTCGGCTATACGCGCCATTAGTAATAATTTTAAAGAACACTAAATGTTTAACTTTCGACATTTTCTTGAATTGAGAGTAATTTTTCCAATAAAAATGAAAATTAAAGAGAATAATATTTATCTAGTTTTTATACTGACACTTGCTATTTTACCTACTCCGATAAGAATTTTTTATTTATCGCAGAAATATCTTTTATTTTTTAAGAAATATTTGAGATTTAAACATGGTTTAAAGGTAACGTAACGATCTGCAATTACCGACATTGTCGTTAAATATGGGTATCCAGAATTAATGACAGGGTCTTATAACATTAAAAAGGTTATTTAACGACATGTCTGTATGTACATAACGACAATGTCGGTAATTGCAGATCGTTACGTTATTTGAAATTCAAATACAAAGTCTTTGAACCCACGGAGTTGATAATTTTTTTCTTTAAATTATGAATTATCATATTCTTACAAGATATAACAAATCCATTTCTTTCAAATTGATTTTTTGTAAAAAAAAAACATAAAACTACAATTTTAGTTTATTTAGGAATTTAGAGAAAGCAATCGATCTTGGGTACTAATATTGTTACATGGTGAAAATCTTTTTTAAGTCGGTCCTTGTAAAAAAACTAAATTGTAAATATTTATTAAGAGGAAAATTAATTTCAAAAGATGATAAAAAATAATTAAATTTTAATTATATCCCTTCCAAGCCCATGATACACATAAATCATTTCTTTTCATTGACGAGCTTCTAATAGTTCTACAACTATCGGGCACTCTTGTATCCTTTTTTGCACTCAATCTTTCTGACTAAAATAAAAAAAAAGGTCACATTTAAATTTTCATGTTCGAACAGAAACAAGTATCTTACAACAACTAGTGGATCAGCTGGACGAATTCGTTTGAGAAAATAGCCATTGTAGAAATCGTTCATTGTTATTCGGCCATCTGCAAACAAATTTTGTTAAAATAATTCTATAGCCATTTAAATGATAAAAAATTACGTATTTTTGTACTGTAAAGTCTCAGAGAAACTGCATCTATGTCAATATCTTTAACTCGATCATGTATTGTCCTTACTTTGTATGGTTCTAAGTTTCGGTCCGGCATAGCACTTAACCGATTTATTGTCTTGAATAAATCCTGTTCGCTTATATTTTTAAATTGAAATTTTTGCGGCTGTCTTTCGTAAACTTGATATTTTTTCCTCAATTTTAATTCTGTAGAATCAGATATAATTGAAGATTTTGTCAACTTTTGCGAATTAAGTCCCAATAGTGTGTGATCGGTATTTTCTGGAAAAAAATCTTCTTGTTCAGATTTTTGTTTTACTGAAGACTCTTGTTTGGCAGAATCATCTATCTTAGAAGTAGTGAAAGATTCATTTTTTTCTGAATTTGAAGCTTGCTGAGGAGAAAAAGAAAATGGCCGGTCGACATCATCTGAAGCTCGTTGATTTAAATCTAATATCTCTATGCTTTTCGTTTCGTTTTTTGTTTCTTCAGGTTCATCGTCATCTAAATCAGTTGTAAGCTCATTTATAGCTTTGTTATCATTTTGCTCACTCAATGATGTATTTTTAACTGAGTTTTTGGAATTGTTTGAAATTCCAGTGTCTGACAAATCAAGCTCAGTTTCATTCATTTCAGGCTTTGAATCATTTTCGCTTGAAGATAGCTCTGTTTCATTTTTGATGCTAGAATTATCATCTTGAATAGAATTTTCTTGATTTTCCATTATGATGTCTGTATCATATGATGAAAGTAAATTAATAAAAATATAAAAGTTTTCAAAATACCAAATTGGTAATTAAAATTTGAGAAGAATTTTAATTCGAAGCAAACAAAGAAAATTAAAAATGCTACATAAAATAATTTTAAAATAATTGATTTGATTATTTAAAGCTGTTAGCAAACCGGTTTTCTTGGTAACGATTAGACATCATTAAAAAATTTAATTGCAAACTCAATATTAAGTTTTCACGAATTAATTTTTGTTTAATTAGAAGTGAGTTGATGTAACCTTTTTATTTAGATTTTAGTTTTTTTTTCTAATTTTTGTGAAAATAAAATATTGACAGAAGAATGCATATAATCTTTATTTTAAATTTTTTTTTAAATTTAAATTTGACTTAAAGCTTAACAAAATTGAACACATAAATGAACATACAATTAAAACCTTCTTATTTTATTGTTTAACAGAGGTAAAATGTCTAAAAATGATCAATTGCCTAAAAAGTTGATATAAATTAGACAACTTTTTTTTCTAAATTTTATTAAAACTAAATATAATAATCTTGAGACATAATTCGATCAGATAGTTAAATTTATAATCAACATAATTAATAATTTTCCTAATTACAGAATCTTTACATTTTCTTCACTTACGAATTCCCTGTAATATATCAAAAAGTAAGTTAATTTTAAATTTTTATTCAATTTCTATCTGAATTTTAAAATACCTTTTTTATAAACTGAAAGAGAAGATTTTTGGATAGAACCTTTAATGAATATTGCAAATTAAAGCTCGACTTTTGAACCCAGGGAGTTGAATTTTTTTTTATTAATTTATGAATGCTTGATTGTTTTTAAAATGTGAGCAATTCTACACTCTTTTACAAATTTAAATTTTCAGATCTTGTTTTTTTTACAAAATTTTTTCAGGAATTTCCATCTGTAAATGAAAATCAAGATTTATTAATTCGACTGTTAATTTTTAATTAAAACTAAGTTTTTTAAGATTTGTTATTACATAAATTAAACAAAAGAATTATTCGACAAATGAGTTATTAAGGGAGTTGGAATAAATAAACTTTGTTTTTTATTAATTATGATTTTTTTAATCATTTTTTATTTTTAAATCTTATAGATTAAAAAAAAATAAAATTTTTTTTAATTTTTTTTTTATAAAAATAAAAGATACTAATTCCAAGATTCAAATCGATAAATATTTCAGGATTTTTGGATTTGTGCAAAATATGATTAATTCAAAATTTAAAAGGAAATAAATAATTTCACTTTCAAATAAATCAGAATATAATAATAATAATATTAAGCTACTGCTAGGAGATCGCCTATTTTAGCACATTGCGCTATTAAAGAGAAATTACATAAATAAGAGAACTGATGAGGCATTGAATAAAATAGACATTATTGCTATATTCATCAAATTTTTACTCAAAACACATTAAAATAGGAATTTTTGTCATCAAAAATATTTTTTTTGCATCAATTTTTTTTCTCTGAATCAAATTAAAAAATTTTACACAATAAAAAATATTAATAAAACATTTAATTGAAATTTAATTATTTTTAAATGAATTAACAATACATTAAATAAAATATTTTATAGATTGTTTTCAAATTATACGTAAAAATTATGGTATTTTAAATATGATTTATTACTAATTTTTCCCTTTGTTTTTGCAAGCAAATAATTGTTAATTTTATTTTTCAATTAGCATTTTTCAAATCACGATTCAAATTAAACTAAGACTTAGATAAAAAAAATTGTATGAATATTTTCTACTTAATTTATCTAAATTTTCTTTTATTTTTGATGATGAATTATTTTTTAATTGATATTAATTTTTATAAACTTGGTGATTAAAATTAAAATATTTTGTCGATTAATTTCATTTTTTTGATGTTAAAATTTTGATGCTATTTACTCAAATTTTTGATGATAAATTTTAGATATTTGATGATATAATAAATACCACCCTTATAAGAAATTACTAAAATTGGCATTAAGAATTTAATTTATTATTTTCTTGAAAATTTTGAGTTGCTTAGTTAAGAAATTTTCTTTTGTCTTCTTGAAAAACTTTAGTCTTTCTTTCATAAATTTTCAAAGCTTGTTCGCTCTTCTTTGGACTTTTTCAATAATATTTATGTAAGCTTTTGTTGAAGGGTACCAGACACTTACGGCGTATTCAAGATGTGATCTTATAAGTCATGTGTACAGGAATTTAAATGAAATTTTAATTATCTAAATATACGAACGAGTTTTTAATTAGATCTAATTTTTTTTTGGCTTTGGAAGCCGAAGATGAGCACTGGTTGTTCCATTTTAAGTCTTCTGAGGTCTACAAAAGCTTTTTTTAATAAGTTAAACAATGTGTCACCAGTAGTGTCTTTCGACTCATAAAAACCCAAAAAATGCTCATCAATTGTTAAGTCTTTTGAAACAGTTTATTTGCTCTTTTTTAGTAATATCAGTTGTCCCGTCGACAATAATTGAAAAATATTTATTTTGTTTTATCTCTTGGATTAGACAACTACGAATCTCGTTTGAAATAATTCCAACTATTTCGATTTGAATATCAGGACTAAGATAGTACTCTCATCGTGTCCTCGAAAAGCAACTGATTTAATGAAAAAAAATAACTACTTTAAAAAATAAAAACAAAATAAGAATTCGTTATTTTTTTACCATAAGGTACCAGTAATTTCCTATTTATCCAACTCACAATCTAAGGATCTTAATTTAAAATTTGTATCGAAAACAATCTTCTTGCATTTTTTAAATTCGGTTCTTTTTATTTAACCAATTTAACCAACTTTTTTTTTAAGGTATTGTGAATTTCAAATACAAATTGAGCAAAAATCCTTCATTTTTTTGATAAATTAAAATTAAAGTAAATTAAAAATATTAGAAAAAATACTGCAACACTTTTTTACCTAAGTGGCGTAGCCAGGATTTTTAAAATGGAGTGGCGAGTTTCAGTTTTGTGGTCAAAATGGGGGAAGGGGGTCCCGAGGGGGTCAAATAAAAAAATTAAAAATATTTTATCTACAATTCGGATAGAAAATTTAGAAAGAGATAATACAAAACAAAAATGAATATTTTAAAAAAATTTAAGTCTTCTATTTTTTTCCTTAGCAAAAATATCAATTATTTTGTCGACATCAAGATTTTTAAGCTCTAAGACTCAATATTTCTTTTTTTAGTAAATCAAATCAATAATCTATTTAAATATTATTGATGCTTTATTTTTAAGCTTTTTTTCACGAGCATAATCATTTTAGGTAAAAAAGTGTTGCAGTATTTTTTCTAATATTTTTAATTTATTTTAATTTTAATTTATCAAAAAAATGAAGGATTTTTGCTCAATTTGTATTTGAAATTCACAATACCTTAAAAAAAAAGTTGGTTAAATTGGTTAAATAAAAAGAACCGAATTTAAAGAATGCAAGAAGATTGTTTTCGATACAAATTTTAAATTAAGATCCTTAGATTGTGAGTTGAATAAATAGGAAATTACTGGTACCTTATGGTAAAAAAATAACGAATTCTTATTTTGTTTCTATTTTTTAAAGTCGTTATTTTTTTTCATTAAATTTTTGTTTAATTCATCAATTGAAAAACTGTTACCAAACTAATCCATGTATATCCTTTCCTTCATTTCAAAAATGGAGAGCAATTTAAATGGGATCCTTTTTTAATTTGTTTGTCTTTTAATATGAATAAATTCTCTTTCATTTTCTCCAAATGGATGATTTGTTAACTTACAAAAAGCAATATAATGCTTACATATAGCATATTCTAAAAAATGCATACAACTACAATATTTTGGGAAAATTTGTATGTGATATTTGTATGTATTGTTATATAATCTGTAACCAGTATTTAAATCTTGTAACAAAAACAAAAACGACAATTCAAATCATGATTTGTTTGATAAGCTTTGGATTTTGGTATTGCAATATTAATGTATTCACTTACATCTTCTTCACCAACGTTTTCAATTAGAGTTAACCATTTAGAATTACTTGAGCCACTTGATGAATTGGATGAATCATCAAAATTTTCCATTATTTATTTTTTGAATATAATTTTTTAGAAATCAAATGAAATTGCTTTAACAAAAAATGAATCCTTTTATAATGCTAATAACTTTCGTTAGAAAAAATTAAAACTCTTTAGGATTCTATCCTTCTCTTTATGTTTGTATTTTTTTCTTTAAGTTAGTATTTTTTTTCTATAAATAAATATTAATTCCTTTAAGCTTTATAATCTTTTCTATAGTAAAATATTTTTTGTCAAATATTAATTAGGGAGCCGATTACCTCAACTTCGTCATCACAGTTTTGATTGTTTTTTTGAACAATTTCAATTATATATGAAATATAATTGAAATTGTCCTATGTGGCTTTAAACTAATAAATAATAATAATTATATCTTGATCTGTTAGGGCCTCGCCCTCGCAGATTTAGAATTTTAATTTTTTTTTGTTACGAATGGCAAAATAAACCGAACTAAAATTACGAATAAAAGTGGTGAAATTTGTATTGAAAGTATTGGAAAGGGGGTAGGGACCGGATAAAAACGTCCGAATGCCGAATTTTACGAATAAAGGTGTTTCGGATTAAAGCGAGTCGACTGTACTTGGCAAGTTTTTTTTTCTATTTAACATTTTTGAAATTTTGAAATTACGTTGTTTAATTTAAACTCAATACTTAAACATGTTAAAATTTGAAATATAATTACGCAATTATCTCTAAAAATGTAAAATAGAAAAAAAAACTTGCCACTTACATTTAGAAAAAAAAAAATATATCAAAAATGTAAAAAAATAAAAAACAAAAACGTTTGCGTTCAATTTCGTGTTTTATACATTTGTGAAAAATTTTAGATTACAGAACAGAGAACTTCTATGTCTCCGCGGATACATCTTGTTTTTGATGTAGTTTTCCCGAGAATCTTCCATCGGTCTTTGTTTGCTAGGTTATTACGGCTCATCAATGATTTTTGTGGCTTTGTATCGTACTTTTTCAAACTGCTTAATATCTTTTCGAGTATATGGACTCCAGCAGGAGTTTTCGAATTCCAGATTTTGTCTAAAATAACATGTGTAAAGCTTTATCCAAAGTTTGGCATTTCTTGACATAAAATCGTTCTTTTATATGCTGAATTTTTTTAATTTTAATTGTATGATTTTAATGTATTTTTTTTTATCTAAAGGAATTTAAGCTTGGTACAGATAAACAAATAAATAAAAGCTATATTATTATATTTTATTATATACTCTAAATTCTGACATTAGGAGAGACTTTTGATTCCTAATTTTTTTCGAATGATATTTCAAAAAAACGCTCCGAAATCTAAAATTCTAAAATTCAATTCAATTGTATTTCATTTATTTAAAAAAAAAATTTTTACTTACATTTAGCAAAAAAAAATATATATCAAAAATGTAAAAAAATAAAAAAACGTTTGCGTTCAATTTCGTGTTTTATACATTTGTGAAAAATTTTAGATTACAGAACAGAGAACTTTTTCAAACAAATAAAAAAAAAACAAAAAAAAGAAAACCATTTAACAAATGAATTTCTTGTCGGAAACAATCAAACAAATTTGAACATTTTAACAAAATTCTGAACCAAATCAACGCAAACAACTTGGCCCAAACTATTCGCGCAAATCGAAGTCACCCTTTTCAAGTGCTTTTCGCTAGGACTGCTCTCAATCGAATATTGAAAGCACTTTTTGTCCAAATCAAAAACCTCAACTACTGTTTTGTGTTTGTCAGACCTGGCAGCGAGCAGTTTGTTCGTGTGCTTGTCGTGCCACAGAGCCGTATAGTGGCCGCACGACCTGGCGCCCGCCGCCGCACAGCTAGTGCCACTATTGCTGGTGAATGTGGTCAGTGTTGAATTGGAACTAGTGGTCGAGCTGAGCGACGTGAGCGAACTGGACAGCATTTTAGCATTGACCGGCGACACCAGCTTCCTAAAGCTTACATCACAGCTTTTCCACTTGACCTTGGTTAAATTGTGCGCTTCCAAAATGTCCACCAGTGTGTAATCAGTCAACCAATCGAGATCAATTTCATACACACTCGAATTGGAATTGGACCCATCGGCCACCAGCACCGCCATCTCACTAAAACTGCCACAAAACGAAGTTATATTTTTGAGGCCGCACTCGGCCTTTATTTTTGCCTCTAGCGACTCGAACACAATGTCGCCTCGGATCGTGCACAAACAAAGCTTCTTCCTATTGTCCTGCACAATGAACAGCTCGGGATGAAAGGTCTCCATCAGACTAATGGGCTCGTCCAGCTCAATGGCGAACGTTTGCAGCCGAGACTCGGCGATGCTGAACTCGCTGAGTTGCTTGAGGCGCCAGTTCATGCTGATCAGCTTGGAGTCGGCGATGGCCAGAGCGGTCGAGCTCGATTGGGCGAGGCCGTCGTGTTTCAGGTGGCCGAGCAGCTGACCTTGACCGCTAAGCACTTTGATCCGATTGTTGCCGCTGTCGAGCACATAAATTTTGTCGTCCAAACAACGCACACTAATCGGCATGTTGAAGTCTCGGTCCGAGCTGCCTTTGTTGTTGAACGAGAAGACTTGAGAGGAGGAGCCGGCGCCGCCGAACGTCCACGCCGACTCCACATAGTCCACGATGTTCAGATAGGCCGGCGACTTGTTGATTGGCCGCGAGAATATGTTTATGTCGAGGCGGTACTTGCCGGCCATGGTGGGCACAAATTTGAAGCAATAGGTTCCGTTGTTGAGGTCCTGGAGGTCGTGAGCGTTGAATTGGCGCGAGAGCGGGTCGGTGATGGTCACGGAGACGGGGTCGCCGCCCTCGCTTCTCTTCTGGCCGTAGTAGTCGACTGTTTCGATGTGCACTTGGATGCCCAGGTTGGCCGAGTGGACGCCGCTGCCCGGCCCCATGCGGTAATTGCACAGTGGAGCGTACGTGTTGGACGTTTTGAATGCGCCAAAGCTGGCCAGCACATTGTCGACTTGTTGCACACAATTGTTGAACTTGTACTCGTAGTTTATGAAGCTGTTCTCTCGGGGCTCGCACAGGTGCCGCAGGCAGTCGAGCTTTTCGTTGATGCTCTGAATTTGGTGGCCGAGTTGTTTTGACTCGATGTTCTTCTGGTGGTACTGTTTGCACTCGAGCTCGATGTTTTGCTTTTCGTTTACGATCAACTTTAGCTGGTCGTTGAGCACACTGGTCTTGGTGTGTTTGATGCGCGTCAGCTCTTTGAGCAAGTGCTGCTTGCGTTTGTCGATAACCAGTTTTAGATCGTCGAACGATCGCTCGACCGCCTCGGCCACACTCTCCACTCGCTTGTTCAAGTTGACTATTTCGCCTTGGACATTGGCCAGCGCCATATTGAAGCTGTTTATGCACTGGTTCGACTTGAACAAAAAAATCTCGGTCATTCGCTTGATGGCGATCGAGAACGGAATTATGATGTGGTCGGCATTGGTGGCCATCTTAAAGTGGGACTCGCACAGCGAACAAAACGACTTGTCGCACGTTTCGCAGAACAAAAGCTCCTCGTTCGAGTGGTCGACACAGCGGGGCACAATGTCTCGGCTGCGCTGGTTTTTGACCAGGTCGAGCAGTTGATTGACGATGAAGCTGGGAGGCAGACTGGCCACGCCGCCGTTCCGCGGCAGCACTATTGTCTCGCGACAAATCGGACACCGGATGCACAAGTCGACAAAGTGCGCGCTCGAACTGCCAAGAGTGCGGCTGTTGGAGGTGAGCGAAGTGCTGCTCAAGCGAGAGCTGGTCGGGCTGCTGTTGGACTCGGCGCCGTTCATGGCTGCGGCGGCCGCGTCAGCAGCCGCGATCGACCTCGATATCGAGTTGTTAATGAGCACGGTGGGGCTGGAATTCAACGAGTCTAGGTTGATGCCCGAGCCGTTGTTTATGGGTATTGCGGTGGAGGCTATGCGGTCCAGGCAGCTGCGGCACAGAGTGTGCGAGCATGGCAGCAGTTTTGGTGCGTGTTCGGAGTCGTCGTAGGCAAGCATGCATGTTGGACATGTGAGGAAATTGTCCGTGAAGTCGTCGGCGTTTATGTTTATTGTCTCTATCAATGTGGAGCTCATTTTTGTTTCGGAGGAAAAAAAAAAAAATTTTTTTTTTTTTTAAAACATTTTTAAATTTATTATCTGAAGCAAAGAAAAAATGTGTAAAACGGCATGGATTTGACCTAAAAATGTTATATCAAAGCGTTAGAAATTAAATTAGGTTGCTATCTTGTGTCTTTTCTTTTTTTTTTTTTCTCGTTGCTTGTTGCTGGGTCTAGGAAGTATTAATGAATCATGGACATGATCCCTTGCAAAAGAGGCCATATCACATATAGAAAAATAAAATTAAAAAGGTAATGTTTACTCTAACAAGACATTTAGCAAATATCAAAATTTGAATTTTATTCTTTGAGCAGTCAGTTGTCAAGAGCTATCTTAGTTGAACAGCATTTCAAATGTCCGTTTCTTTTACTTTTCTAATTAAATAAAAATAAAATTAAAAAAAGAGTAAAATTATTATATGAAAAACAAATAGAAAATCTTATTTTTAAATGCTCTAGTTTCAACCTATCTTCATTGTGTCTGTCTGACAAATGCCCGAAAAACTTAAATGACATTCTTGCTTTTTTTTAATTTTAATATCCTAAGTCTTATCAAAAATAAATTTTTTACAAGTCCTCTTTAAGACATTTGACTAACAAAAATCTCGCTAGTTTCACCTGTTGTTGTTCTCCTCTATGATTGATCTGGCTTAATTGGCAATGAGAAAAATGCCCGAGTTATTTGCCCATGTAAATCTATTTATTTACCACTAGAAACTGTCCAAAAAAAATATTCACTCAGAAGATTTCTTAATTGATAACCTGGCGGTCCGCACAAATATGAGCAATTAAAAAAGCATTCGTGTTTATGTCTGTTTAAATGCGCAAAAAGGTTAATAAGATACGAATGAATAATCAAAGAAATTCTATATCGATTTCTTTTCAAAATTCGATTCATTAATCCTATTACAATTTCAAAATAAATCAAAATACAATAATAATATTTTTTCCTTAGATATTCATAAATTTGCATTTGCATTCAAACCATATTATCCACTATAAATTTTTTTGTTCAAGCTTTAATATCTAACAAAAATTTCAAAATCAAGAGAACAAAAATGCATAGTCTTTAGATGAATTTTGTAAATTTACTCAAGCATAAACTTATTTTCTTTTCGTGTTTAAACATAAAGATTTTCTTTTCTACTCATCACATCAATTTGGTCTTTGTTAAGCAAATTGCTTTGTCCACTCTCGAAATAAATGACATTCTGAACAGATCCATGATTTTCACCATGAACATGCTAAATCTCAGATTAATAAAATAATTAATGATATTTGTAATGAATTTTAATTTTGATCATTTTAATGCACATATTTTCGACTATATTTGATTTAAAATCATAAAAAAAAATGCATAATTTTTTAATATATTGTGTCGAAATTTTTGAAAAAATAGCTTTATTAATTGTTTAAAAAATAAATGGTAATTTAATATTTGAACAATTTTTATTTTAACAAAAATTGGGAGTTCTGGGTGCCCAAATTTTAAAACTTTATTAGTAAAATAGATAAGAAAAAAAATTATTTAATAAATAAAAACAAAAAATGATTATTTTTTTTAAATATAAAAGCGAAAAAATGTTTAAAGCTGAGACTGAGAGAAACACTGAAGTCAAACAAATTGTATCACAACTTAATTTTTCTTTAATTTTTTAAATTGTTTTTTAATCCTCATCAATCATTACTTAGAAAAGAAATTATTGATGTTTCATAATGGCCTATCAAGTCTGAAATTAATTCAAAATTTTTAATTTTATTTAAAAAGCAGGACACCAATGCTTTTTTATTTAAAATAAAACGATAACTTATTAGAAGTAAACCTTACCATTTTTTAAATAAACCATTAACTGTAACCATCACTCAAAACTCGATATTGGGTTTTATTTTATTATTATGACCTTAATCCCAATGTTATAATTTTTTAAATTAGACATGAATGCTGTTTTAATGAGTTTCAGAAAGTTAAAAAAAATGCACTTAAATAATTTATTTTTTGAAAAATTTTAAATTTTAAAAAGTAAATCGTATGTTGCATCTTTTTTACCTAAAGCAAAAACTTTAATTTCTTATTTAAATTAATCAAATCAATAATCAGATTAAAATTTTGTTGAAGTTTTATTTTTGTCTTTTTTGACATTTAAAAAATTTATTTTAGGTTAAAAAAAGATTTTTTAGATGACAATTATGAAAATTTTTTTACTTCAATTTTCCGAAAAATTAAATATGTTAGTTCAATTTGTAATGAATTCAAAAATTCCAGGTTTAATATAAGAATACGAATAAAATTTCATGTTTCCTCTAAAAAAATTAGAAATAATAAAAAAAAATTTAATCTTTAAAAGTTGTGTTATAAATCATAAAATATTAAATAAATCTTTATTAACCAAAAATTTTTTTAAAAAATTTTGTTAGAGCTAAGGCAGGAATTTTTTATAGAGAGAATAAGAAATTTCAACTTTATTTATCCAAATTAAATCCAGAGTTTAAGTAAAAATATTTAAAAAATTACTCCAAAAGATCGATGAGATTAAAGTCTTTTAGAATAAACCTTAATTTTAGTTAGTTCTAAGAAAACTAGTGAAGATTTTACGGTATTTTACGGTAAAAGTTTTTTTTAGATTTAATGATTAAATTATAAATTGTGCGATCAAATTAAAATAAAATTATTTAATAAACCTTTGTAATTTTTTAAATAAAGTCTGATTTATTATCATTAAGCATGAGGAAGAAAGTTGAAAATAAATTAAATGATCAATTTTTATTAAAAGTAAGTTAAATATTTTTTTAGTTTACTTTAAAAAAAATTGTCATTTGCTATTCTTTTGACTGAGTAAAAACCTGTTTGTTGTTTCAATTTTTGTTTCATGGGAATTATTGAATTTTCAAGATAATATTTTATCAAATGTTATCAATTTTTAAAGTAATCATATTCAAAAAATTTTGAGAGAACCATGAAGTATAAAGATATTTATCAATACACAACTATATGAAATAAATAATTTTTTTTAGATATGGACTGATCTAATAAGTTTTTAAGCCATTTAAAAATTTTTTAAATAACATTTATTTTAAGTTTTTTTTGCTGTTTTTTATTGCAAAAAAAAAAGCGACGCCAGCGTTATTTAAAAATTATGATTAGAAAAATACTAATTTAATGCAATGTATACACAAATTAAAATCTTTTTCTCGACTTAATTTCAGTTAATAATGCTTTGGGATCGAAGTATCTAACAAAATAATTTTCTACTGCGATTTCTAATTTATAGACCAAATTTTGGTATTTTAATCTAGAATTTATTTGGTTAAGAGTTCACAATGGCAAATGTGTGCAAAAATCTTCAATTTGGCCTGAATGCTTTTAAAAAATCCACTCTAGCTTCAAAACAGGTGATTTTAAAATTTAAATTTATTCTTTTTTTTTTGTACCTCAAAATTTACCATCAAGCTCCTCAATTTTAACAAACTAAATAGGAACAGCGTTCTCCTAAACAAGTCTCAAATAAGAAACTACCTTTTGTTGCATGAATATGTTTCCATGGGCTTACTCCAACAGTTCGGAATCAAAATTCCCAATTTTAGAGTAGCAACATCTCCAAGTGAAGTCAAAGAAATAACTGCAGCTGGAGGTTTGTGGCTAAGAATTAAAAAATTCAACATTCATTCGCTTTCTTACATTTGATTGTAGAATTAGGAAAAGATGTTGTGATCAAAGCTCAAATTTTGGCAGGTGGTAGAGGAAAAGGTACATTTGATAGTGGAATGAGAGGAGGTGTAAAGCTGGTCTATAGTGTTGAAGAGGCTGAAACTGTATCCAAAAATATGTTGGGTCATCGATTGTATACCAAGCAAACTGGCCGCGAAGGCAAGCCATGTAATAAAGTAATGGTTTGCGAAAGATTGTTCACTAGGCGAGAGTTTTACTTTGCCATAACTCTTGAGCGTGCTTTTCAAGGACCAGTTATCATCACAAGTACTCAAGGAGGTGGCAATATTGAACAAATTGCGGCAGAAAATCCAGAGGCTATCATCAAGGAACCAGTTAATTTGGACACAGGTCTAACTGAGGAACAATCGCTCAAATTAGCCGGTAGACTAGGGTTTACTGGAGATGCCTTGTTACAGGCTTCTGATATAATGCAAAAATTATACAAACTCTTCAGAGAAAAAGATTGTATTTTACTCGAAATTAATCCATTATCAGAAACAACTGAGGGCCAAATCATTTGCATGGACTGCAAAATAAATATCGATGAAAATGCGGAATTTAGGCGCAAAGATATTTTTGCCCTAAAAGACGAGTCCCAAGACGACTGGAGAGATGTAAAAGCTGCCAAAGCAAATCTTAATTACATCGGTCTAGATGGTGAAATTGGATGTTTGGTTAATGGAGCTGGTCTTGCGATGGCAACTATGGATATTATTAAGTTACATGGAGGCAATGCTGCTAACTTTTTGGATGTAGGTGGAGGAGCCACAGCCGAACAAGTCAGAGAGGCGTTTGAGCTTATCACAGCAGATCCGAGAGTAGATTTTTTAACTTTTTTTTAAAAATTTTTTTATTGTTTTTTTCAAAAAGGTGCAAGCTATTTTAGTAAATATATTTGGAGGAATTATGAGATGCGACACTATAGCTGAGGGTATCATTGAAGCCGCTAAAAGTTTGAAATTAAACGTACCAATTGTTGTTCGCTTGCAAGGAACTAGAGTTGATGATGCCAAGGCTTTGATTGCCAGCAGTAAATTAAGAATTATTGCTTGTGATAACTTGGATGAAGCAGCTAGAATTGTATTTTTTTGTTTGTTTAAAATTTTAAATGTTTTACCAATTTTTTAATTTAGGTCGTCAAATTATCCGAAATTGTTGGCCTGGCCAAAGCAGCGTCTGTTGGTGTTCAATTTGAGCTACCAATTTAAATTTATTTTTTAGCTTAGAACAAAATTCGGAACAAAAATAATTTTTAATTTTATTTAAAAAAAAAACACAATAAAAAAATTTATAATTGGATTTTTGAAAAGGATTAAAAATTTCCTTTTTGAAGCTCAATTTTTCTAGATTAAATTTTTTGTTTTTTGATCACAAAATCTATCTACTTATCTCTAACCATATCGAAGAAAATTTTTTTAATTTTTAAATTACAAATTTTGATAATTTAAAATAAAATTTGACATATAATAAAACACTAAATCCTAATGGAATCATTTAAAGAAAAAGGAATACTGTCTTTAAAAATTTTATTTAGCAAAATATTTTTTTTCTTTTTTAAAAACCTAATAAAAAAAATTTATAATTTGAATTTTGAAAATGAATGAAAAATTTTCTTTTTGTAGTTCAATTTTTCTAAATAACATTTTTTGTTTTTTGATCACTTTTCATACTGGCTTTATCGAACAGAATTTTTCTACTCAATATTTTAATAAGCTAGAATAAAATTTGACATATCGGAAACACTGAATCCTAATGGAATGATTTAAAAAAAGAATACTATCATTTAAAATTTTATTTTAAAAACATAATAAAAAAAAATATAATTTGAATAATGAAAAGGAAAAAAAAATTTTCTTTTTGATGCTTAATTTTTCTAAATTTTAACTTTTGTATTTTTGATCACAAAATCTATCCACTCATCTCTAACCATATCGAAGATAATTTTTTCAATATTTAAATTACAAATTTTAATAATTTAAAATAAAATTTGACATATCGAAAACCCTTAATCCTAATGGAATCATTTGAAAAAAAAGAAATACAGTCTTTTAAAATTTTATTTAGCAAAATATTTATAAACTGTTTGCTATGATGTTGAAGTTTATTTTTTCTAATTTTACTCAAACAATTTCTAAGCATTGTCGATTTTTAATTTAGTGATGGGCATGCTTTTCCAAATGTAGGCCGTAGTCGCTTAAATCTGGCAGTTCTCTTTCAACACATTTGAACCAGTGACCACATTCGCATCGTTTAGTTTCTCCTTTAGATATCCACATAAAGTTAATGTGGTGAGTGTCAGCTTCGCAAATGCATCCGACAACGCGTTGATCGGCCAAAGTTTGTACAACATTGGGATCTTCTTTGCTGCTCACAGCTTTTCTCTTCAATGGTTCCATGTCGTATGGATCATCGTATCCCTTGCTTTTCATGGCGATTTCAAATCTTTCGGCACCATACAACAAGTCCCATGGATTGGCCATGTCTGTGTAACAATTATTCAGCAACTTTTTTAAAATTTTTTAATAATAAACATTTAAATTACATGTTTCTTTGGGATCAGCGTTGGGGTCAGCAGCTTCTTTTTGAATTGGGGTATCCATTTTGCCAGCCGATGGCTTATCGGTAGAGCTGAATCGAACTCCAACCATTGCCATATTGGCTTGTCTAAACATGCCTAAGCATCGATTGATCGGTTTAATCAAACTTGCCATCTCTAAATAATTCTAAATTTTAAATTTATTTTAATTGAACATAATAAAAGTATGCTGGTGAAAATTTTAAGTTTCATTATTAGCGTTACCGATATACGATGCTTTGAATTTAACAAAGAACGCATAGTCTTTGCAAATTTGTGTGGAAATGTTGTGTATGCAATTTTTACTATATTTATAATAAAACCCTGAGATTTTGTTAAGGTTTTTATATTTTTGTGCTGCCAGACGATCCTCAACAGCCCAAACTTAACTTTTTCTAAATGTACTCGGCATCACCCATTTTCTAGCTTCCAAATTTCTTTTCCAAAAAAAAAAATAATGCCCAATTGAGCAACAAATTAAAGAGGAATTTAATTTTTATAAATTTTTTTTTTAAAATATACCCAAAGACAAACTTTGGGTCTTTACTAAATTGCTTTCATAGTAGACCATTGAATGGTCATTAAGGGTGGCCACTTGCATCCTTTTTGGGAATTTAATAATTTCCAACTTTTAATAAATGGAATTGAGCAAGGATTTAAAAAAGAGCAATATTTCAATAAAATGTAATATTTCACTTAATTTTATTTAATTTATTAAGATTTTAAATAAAAAATAAAAAAAAATGTTTGTAAAATTGATAAATCAAATCACAGTTAAACCGAGTTTGGTTCGCTCCATTTGCGAGTCCAAATCGTTGCTTCAAGAAGCCAAAGGTTCTAGTTCAAATTTGTTCAAACTAAGAAAATCAACTGGCTATGCATTGAATAAATGCAAGGAGGCATTAGAAAAAAATGAGGGTGATATCGAGGCTGCCACTAAATGGCTGAACGAACAAGCTCAAAAGGAAGGATGGAGCAAAGCTGAGAAGCTAAAAAACAGGCAGACCAAACAAGGAACCTTGGTGCTGTATGCTGAAAAGGAAAAAAATCTGGCAACATTAGTCGAACTTAATTGTGAAACTGATTTTGTTGCTAGAAACGAAAAATTTTTAGATCTATCTTCCCATTTGGCCAAATCAATTTTATGGAATGCACCAGTTAAAGGAAATAAAGTAAAAGTGACTATTTTTCTACCAAACTAAGTTCGTCAATCGAATTATGCAAAAAAGTTGGCGACCTTAGTTTGAAATAAATAAAATATGCACTTTTTTTCTATAAATTAAATGATTTTTCTAGGAGCTAATTGAAAAAGAAGAGTTAAATAAAATAAAGTTTTTGGATCAAAACAAGACTCTAGGAGATCAAATTGCTTTGGCAATCGGAACTTTGGGAGAAAACATGTCAATTAGACGAGCTGTTGTGTTAAGCTTGAGAGAAGATGAAAAAATGGGATGGTATATGCATGGTTCTATTACTGATCCGATGAACAATTGTCACTTTGGAAAATATGGTGCTCTGGTCAATTTTAGCCTTACTCAGAAAAATGAAAATTATAAAACTTTTGATATTGGACGTCAAATAGCTCAGCATGTGGTTGGCATGAAGCCTTTAACTCTTGGTGAAATGCCCGTAGAAGAAGTTAATTTGGATGAACCTGTTAAAATTGATGATAACGAGACAAGACTTCTTTATCAAGAATTTTTAATGAAGCCAAATACAAGAGTTTTAGATTTTATTAATGAAAATCATGCAAAAATTAACGATTTTGTTCGATTAGAATGCGGAGAAATTTTAGAAAATGATGAAAATAAATAATATTTTTATTATATCTATAAACAATAAAATATTTTTAAAATAAGTTTTTTTCTATCCAAATATTGGTATCTTATCAAATTTAGTGGACTAAGATTGACAAATGAACTTAAAACTTTGAGAAAATATTTTTTTCCATGTAAAATATACAAATAAATTAATTTAAGTATTTTGGATTAATAGTTTTGATTTTGTTAGGCTATGAATGATCTATGACAATAAAAATAAAAGTTTTTTATCATCTGCAAATATATAAAAAAAAATGATTAATTTGTCCAAATCTAAAACTTAAAAATTTTAAATAAGTTTGAAAAACTAACTTTTTTAATTTTTCTAATTAATTCCTATGAAATAAAAAAAATTTCAAAAATTAACCATATAAGATCTTAAAATGCTCTTAAAATATTTGATGTTTAAACTTGCGATTTCTCAAAATTTCTTAATAGAATTTTCTCATGGAATGGCTTTTAAAATAAAAAATAAGTTCTAAAAAATTATTTTATTTACAAACTAATAATTTTAAATTTGATCTTTATTTGAAAACATTTAAAGCTTTCATGAAAATTTAAAAAAATGAAATATTCGTCAATAAAAATTATACAACACGTTAGTTCGAACTCTTGAGTAATTAATAAAAATTTTAATATTAATAATAATATTAATATTAAAATTATTATTGATATTTTACAAAGTCAACAAAACTAAGACGTGTTGTTTTCAAATTTTAAAATTGCCATTGAGCCCGGATATTGAGATTTTAAAATGGTATTTTTAAACCTTTCGTTCAAATTCGATTAAGGTAGATATTTTTTATTTTAATTCTTTAAAAAGCCTAATATTTTTTAAAAAATCTTTTTTTAAAATTTTGTCAAATTTCAAATTTATTTGTTGACAGAAGGCTCACCATTCAAAAAGTGTCGGTCAATTTTTAAAACTGAAGCTGATATGAGCGGAAATTAAAAAAAATAAAGATATACTATTCAAATATGATTTTTTTAGAATTATTTAGTTCAGATCTCAAGACTCATTAGAGATTATTTAAACAGAATATCTTTTTGTTATCTGATAAAATTTTGTTATATTTTTATCTAAGAAAAATAGATAAAGCACAAACATCATTCCATAATAAATGTAAAAGTGCTCTCTAATTATAGATAAAAATATTGTTTTAATTTTTTGATTATTTTTTTCTAAAAAATACTAAAAATGACTTAAAGTAAATGATTTTGTGAAGTTCAAAGCATCATTTAATTAGAATGAAGTGTCCTTAAGCCTCCAAGATTGAAGAAAAAGAAGAAAGACCTTTCTTTTGTCTTTTTAATTGTTTGTTTTCTTCGAACGAAGGATTTTACTAGGTACTACAATGATTATCGGACATGGTAAGATTTATCTTCGTTAATCTAAATAAACGGTTTGATAGCCATGCAGTTAACTAGATTCTAATTGACAATTCAGAAAATCGAAAAAATAATGATCCATCAGATTTTTATTTTTTTTATTTTAGGGTTTTTTAAATTGTTAGAAAAAAGGCCATAATTTATTTATTATAAATTTAACTTAATCAATTTAAATTAAATTTAATACATTCTAAAATACAAACAAGATTTAATTATCTAAATTATTTTTTTAAATATTAAAAGCTTTTTTTGGAAGTTTGAAACTTTTCACCAAACACCATTAGCTCGACTTCCACTTTTTTCTCATACCCACAAATTCGAAACCATCGTTGGTACTCCTAAACAAAATGCAGCACCTTCATATATTCTTAATTTTCAATCTCCAATTCGCCATCCAAATCATACATTTAAAATTATTTTCAAAATACGAAAAACCTTTTAATTCAAATAGAGCTATTTATTCAAGAAGATTTTGCATGAAAGTAGAGTTTTATTATTAAAAAATTATTTTTTTTAACAGAAAATAATTTTTAATAATTAATAATAGGAATATTTTTCATTTATTAACTTGAAAATTTTTTTGTTAATCTCTCAAAGTAAATAAAGTTAACTGCAATTTTTAAATTTATTTATAGATTATTATTTATAGATATTTAAGAGGAAGAATGCATGGTCAATTGATAGGATCACCTTTTCCATACTTTTAATCCTAATGTAATCGGCTGATCCTTTTTTAAGTTTTGATTTAAGCTAAGTAAAGTGAAAAATTAAATTTTTATCGGCGTATTAATTTTTTATTAACTCTAATTTCTGATTTTATTACATATTTTACTTAATGATTTTATTTTTGATTATATTTGGCCCACGTTGAAAGCAAAGATTTTTAATTTAATGCATCATTAACAAAAGAGTTTCTGTCAAAAAAATAAAAATTATTTTTTTGAATTTTACATTTGACCCAGCGCTGTAAATTGAATACAAAGAAAAATTAGAAAAATGATTATTTTATTTTTTATTTTTTGGAAAAATCTCAAGCTTAAATACCGAACTAAATTTAAAAATCTTTACTTTCAACGTGGGCCAATACTCGAAACACAACTTTGACGCATACGGTGTAAGTTAAGAATGTTTTAACATGGGCGAGATGGTGTTTATTGCCTGCGTCAAAGTTGTGTTTCGGGTTCTGAGGCTGCAATATCGAACGAGGGAATACGGTAAAATGTAAAAAGTTCTTATTCTATTTAATATTATTAATTAACATCAAAATTTAAGATTTAGCTCAATTCTCTTTATTAGAAATATGTTTAAAAAAGATAAAAATGACTAATTGTGCTGCATTCCAAGCGATGGTCTTTTTTTCATATTTGGTTTCGGCTTTTGATCAAAATAAATTATTTAACGAAATTAAAAAATAATGAAATTTTAATTTAATTTTACAGATAATTTTAAAATTTAAATGTATAGAAAAAATACCTTTATTTTAGTAAAATATATTTACTGAGCTTCTTTGTCTAAATTTTTATAGAATTCGCTAAATAATTCTTGTTCAGGATCATTTAATTCAATATTTTGATTTGTAGAAAAGAAATTTTTGATATAAAAAATTTTTTATTCAAACTCAAGAAAAATAAATAAAGAGTTGACAATTCATCACATAATAGAAAATAAATCACAAATAAAATTTGTAAGGAAAATTTTTTGGTTCAGTATTTTTAGTGATTCAATTTCGATACAAGATAAAGAATAAATCGGCAATTTTATCACCCTATTTGACCCAAAGTTTTGACTCATTTAGAAGGATTTGTTAATGAGGTGAGACCTAAAGTATAATTGTATATTGCTAACCCAGGTCTCGTTCTCAGTAAGATCTCATTTTAGATCTAACTTAGATATAATGTGGATTACATTTAGAAAAATTTTAGATTCATGTGAGATCTCATTAGAAAAAATGTATGAAGATTCGCGTGAGAATCTCAAGAGCTTCTGGTCTATTTTCTCATTGTCTAATTTGGATCTCAAAAAGAAAAAAATCTTCAAATATTGAATTATTGCCAGGTTATGTAATGAGTAAGATCTTAATTTGATATTTTATGATTGAATTTTATTGGTAATTTTAATTTTTTTTATAAATTTTATGAAATTTTTTAATTAATTTAGGTTTATTTTACAATAATGGATCAATTGAAATTATGATAAAAAAATTAACATTTAAGTCTTACAATTATAGATTTCTAATATCAAAACACAAATAAAATAAAGGGAATTTATTAGCCTATTTTTAAATAATTTCTGGTATGGTATTAAGATCCTAAACTACCATAAAAAGCTTTGGTTTTTAATCCTTGGTGATCAAAATCAAGATCTTACAAAACTCAATCTTCAAAAGTAGTGGGTTAGGTAGAAAAAAAACATAAATAGAGAGAAAAACATATGGCAAGTTTTTTTTTCTATTTTAACTACATTTTTAGAAATAATGCGTAATTAAATTTCAAATTTTAACATGCTTAAGTATTGAGTTTAAATTAAACAACGTAATTACAAAATTTCAAAAAAGTTAAATAGAAAAAAAACTTGCCATAAAGAAAAAAGAAAAAATCATATAGTCAATTTTACTAATTTTTGCTTATATAAATAGAGAAAAAAAACATAACTATATAAAATAAAACTTAAATTACATAAAAAATAACTTAAATAGTTAAAATAGGACAAAATTTAGACTGAATCTAATTCAAGAATGGTTTAAAGAAATAGTAAAAACCTTCCAATTTGAAAAATTCATAAGTTTTTTAGAAAAATTAATTTTAATTGTAATTTTTCAACTTTTACGTTAAATTACTGTAAATTTACGTGAAAAAGTTAATTCGTCTTTTTGAGCAAAGGATTTTAATTTTTCTTTTTATCTTTAATTTTAAATTGATCATGTTTTTTTAAACTAAAAATATTAAAAAAAATTTGATATTGAATTTATGTTTTTTAACGTTTTATGAAATTGGTCATATGTTTTTTTCTCATTAATTAAATAAATAATTTTATATATGTTTTATTTTATTCATTTATGATTTTTTATCTTTTTATATGTTTCGTTCTACCTGTCCCAAAAATTGTCACCCTTTAAACACATTTAAACTTAAGCTTATCTTAAAACGGTACAATTTAAAACTAACTTGCTCTGACTCTAGAATTAAAATAGTTCTTTGCTTGAATCCTTCTCAAGAAGAACTGACTAACACTTGTGTAAGTTTTTGAGTCCAAAAAATTAATTAAATAAAAATTTATTTTTAAAAGAATGTTCTGAAATTTGCTAATATTAAATTTGATTTCGAGTCTAATTTCAACTCAACTTCAACCCCTAAAATAGCGCCGAGTTCGACCTTTTTCAAAAATTTTGCAGAATATGAAAGAATTTAGATTATTTTGGTTAATGAGTTAATTATCTATTGCTTCCTCTCGAAGATCATCAATTAAACAGTACAAATTAAAACTAACTTGTACGCATTTTGTTCTCCGACTCTTCCTCAACTCTTCCTTGACTTTTCCTTTCCTTTTCTAAGAGTTGAAGAAAGGAATAGCCGAGGAAGAGTCGGAGAACAAAATGCGTACAAGTTAGTTTTAATTTGTACTGTTTAATTGATGATCTTCGAGAGGAAGCAATAGATAACTTAACTCATTAACCAAAATAATCTAATGTTTGCAAGAGTGGACTCAGCTAAGGGTTGAGCCAGACATGTGAAATTAAAGTTTTTTTATCAAAAAAATTAGTTATTTAGTTAATTTTGTGGAAAGAAAAAAAAAGTATATAATTAGATTAGATTAAGCCAAATCAAAAATAAACTTAGTTACTTTATCTTTAAGTATTTGTCGATTTAAACACAAGCGTAATTTGGAATAAAAATATTTAATTCTATTAATAAAATTTTTCAATTAAAATTAAAATTTTATTTTATAAATTAAATTAAAGTATAATCGTATATTGATTGAATTAATTTGAAACAGAAACAAATGTAAGTATTAAAAAAAAAAAGGAAAAATTTTGGTTCTATTTAATAGAAAAACATCAGGGTTCGAAAACCTGGAAAAATTTTCAATTTACAAAATAAAGATTAAAAAAAATTATCTAAATGTTAGATTTCTGCCTATCTTTGGATGACCTTCAATACCAATTGAACACTTTTAAAAACAAAAAATTCAATTTTTTTTTATTTAAAACAAAAAAAGTTCAAATTACTTTATCTTCAATTATAAATGGATTTTTTTCAAGCACACCAGATGATTTACGGTGCCTTGGCCTAGCCAACTGAGGCGATTTTAAATGCAAGCGTTCAATGTCTGTAAATATAACACTGCTTCCTCCTGAAGGAGATTTTATTATATCTCCCTTTATTAAATTAGTAACCACCTCTCCATATTCATCCTGCTGCTGATGTGTTAACACGTATTTAGAAGATCTTTTAGTATCTTTAAATTCGAGTTTTGTGACAGAATTTTTCTTTGTCATAGTTGGTTGCATTAATGTGTCTAATTTGGCCATATTTTGAGGTTTATGGTCCAGCCAAACCTCGACTGATTTAGACCTTTTTTGGCCTCTTCTATTAGCAACTGGAACTCCATCTATGAATTCAAAGTTTCCATTTCTACTCATTCTAAGAGTGCTTTTAATGTTATTAGATAATTTTCTTATCTTAGGTGCAAGCTCTTTTTTTTGGCCACTTTTTTTCTCATTTCGACTCAATTGAGCTTTATTGGCGGGCTCGTTGAGTGTCTTCAAAGTGCTAACTTTTGTAAGCGATTCGGTCTCGTTACCAAGGGTAGTAACAGAGCTTTTGCGTCGCGTTAAATTTGCTTCCTTTCCCAAATACATCTCTATTTCATTTTTAAAATCATTAATTTTTCCATCAAATGAATTGTTAAATTTTATTTGGCTTATTTTCTGCTGCAGCTCAGTCAAGCGTTTGATCAATATTGTCACATCATGATGTCGATTGAAAACAGTCGATATCTCATCATCATTGGTGACACTAATTTCGTCATTTGCCAGTCTTTCCTCTTTGAATTCTTCATATATTTCCTGGTTTGATTCATCATCATCTTCTATTCTTTCATATTCTGCAAAATTTTTGAAAAAGGTCGAACTTGGCGCTATTTTAGGGGTTGAAGTTGAGTTGAAATTAGACTCGAAATCAAATTTAATATTAGCAAATTTCAGAACATTCTTTTAAAAATAAATTTTTATTTAATTAATTTTTTGGACTCAAAAACTTACACAAGTGTTAGTCAGTTCTTCTTGAGAAGGATTCAAGCAAAGAACTATTTTAATTCTAGAGTCAGAGCAAAGAAAATTTTTAAGAGCCCAAGTTAATTTGGACTCTCTATAAGGTATTTTGGCTCTCGGGTATTGTTTTTCCTTTAAAGCCTCAAAACAATTTCTCAATGCCATTATCGAAGATTTGATGCATTCGTTCTCTTTCAAATTATTGCTCTGAAAAGCCAAATCAACAATGGAAAGCTTTGCATAGCGATTGTTGCCCAGTCCAAGTTTTATGCTCAAAATTCTATGGCTAATGGATTCATTTCTTGATGCCAAACCAATAAATAAAAGATCCATGGCCTTTTTTATGCATCCAACTTCAATTTCACTTATTTTATCTCTTTTTTTTGAATCTTCCGAGACTAATAAGTCAACAAATTCATTGTGAACCAAGCCGGTGTAACTAATAAAAAGAGAGTATTTTGGAAGTCGATGCGCTGCTGCATTTTGTTCGTAAGGAACTCTTTGGTGCCATTTATGATTTGGAATTTTTTTATACAAACTATCACTTTCGTCTGAATCGGAATAATATTGAGGAACTTGCTAGAAAAATTTCTCACAATTTTTATTTGAATTTATTTTTAGAGTATAAAATACCTCCTGAAAGTTTGACTTATGCCTTTCAATTAGACTAAATAAAAGAAAAAAACTCTCTTGAATGATTCCATTATCTCTTTCATTACCATAAATGGTATACTCTGTTCCTGACTTGCTAGCACCATGAAAAACTAGGAGCGAGTTGACTCCGCTGAATAAGTCTTCAATTGTTGGCCTGCAGACCTGATTGAACAATTCGCTCTGAGTTGAATTTGTATCGAAAATTTTATTTAAGAAAAAAGTTTGCTTAAATTAAAATTAAATTTTTACACATTTGGAAAATTAGTTTTCAATTTACTGTTTTTTTTGCGCCATACTTATGATTTTCCTATAAATTATAAAATATTAAGGTGAAATTGTAAGAGTACATTTTAAATTTTACTGGCAGAGAGAGAACCAATTCTTTGTCGTTTTTAGTAAGACAATTTTTGAATCTGTAATTTAGTGGTTTGATTCTGGCATAAATTTCTGGCTCCATGTTTAATTTCTGAAGACGTTTTAATATGAATAATTTTGATAAAACTAGATGTAAAAATTTGCTACTTAAAATCGTGTACAGCTATTTTATGCAGCTTTATTTTCTTAAAAAGCAAAATTTCTAATTTGAAGGTTTGTAAAATTTTAATCTTGGATAAACAAGATTTATTTAAAAATTATTTATCTTCTTTTAAAATTAAGTGTTAAAGGATGAGTAAAAATCCATGTCTTGCTTGTTATTAAAAAAATTTCATTTTAGATGGAAATAATTAAAAAATTTGTTAATTTTATTCATTGGATTTATATGCAGTACAGTTTTGTGACAGCATTGAACATTTTGGACACCAACGAGAAATATTTATTCAATACAATTATGGTCATAATCGTTTCATTGTTAATTTATTCTGGATTTATATTTTTACCACCACAAATATTAAATGTATACAATTTAGTATCCAAAATAAATTTGTTTTAAAATTAAAAAAATTGACATTTACAAATTTTAATTAAATAAAATCTTAAAAATTCACATTTTTATTATCTGATTTAAATTTTAAAATGTTCATTGAATTTTAAGCAAAAGACAAATTTTGAAGGCTCCTTAAAATAAAAATTGTTTCTATGGTTTCAAAAAATTCAAAAAATGTTTCATATCTCAAATTGAATTAGATATTCAAAATTTTAGCTCGAATTTTGAAAAAAAAATACCAAAATTGTTTAAAATGAAAAATTTACCATTAGATCAAACCGGAGCATATGTATCAGTTGCTATTTCCAATGATGAGAACCATCCGGCATCAAATGTTATTGATGGGTATTTTTTTTCAATTCAAAAAGATTTTTTCTAATCAACCAAATTTTCCAGTAATCTGAAAACTTTTTGGATGACAACTGGCCTTTTTCCACAATCCCTAACAATTTCATTCCCTCAAGTAGTTGAAATCAAAGACATTAGCTTAGATTGTTTCAAAAGTAAAATTCTAAAAAAACAAATTAAAAAAATAATTTTTAAATATTTTCAAATATTTTAGTAAGAAATCTCGTAGTAGAAAAGAGCATCAAGTCAAATCCAATTGATTATGAATTAGTCCATGAAAAATGTATGTTTTTTAATCTTTTTTAGTAAAAGTTTATTTATATGTTTAATTAGCATTTAAAAATCAAAATACCGAGTTGCAACATGGTGAACTTGATTTTGGAAGAGGAATAGAAGTTCGACATTTAAAATTTACAATATCTGAGGCGTATGATTCTTTCATTGCAATTCAAAATATATGGGCCAATTTTGGTCGAGGAAGTCGATAATTTTATTTGTTTCTAACTTTGATGTATTTAAATAAAAACTTAATATTTTTAAATTTTAACTATCATAAAAAAGAAAAGGATTATAAAAAATATATTATATTTATTATTTACTATGAAAAAAAGTTCTTTATTGCTGACCAAAACTTTTATTACATAAGTTAAGTCTGAACATTTTTTTTTCGTATCTTTTTATTAGTTTTCATCTAAAAAAAATAAAATAGTGAATTTTGAAGCAGCTAAAAGTTCCAATGATTGCAATTTTGTAAAACGAAACAAAAAATTTTTTATTAAAAGTATTTTAGTGGTAAAACTCTTTTAAAAGAATTATAATCTCTTAAGAGAAACTAATAGAAAATTGTCAATTTAGGATTTTGTAATTAAAGTTTAAATTAGTGAATTTTTATAACTTGAATTATTTATAATAAAATTTTTTAAAAAATTGAATATGTATTTTACCATAACATTTATTATTCATTTTAATTTTTCTTAAAAAATGACGAAAATTTTTTTTTCTTTTAAATTTATCCTTTATTTGTTAGACGTACTTTTTAAACATTTTAGTTTGAAGAGCCCTTCAATGTACACCTCAATGGCAACGTAAGGTAACATGGAAGTCAACAATTACGAAAGAGCCCATCGAAATGGAGATGACTTGGGGAGAAGCAAGGGTAAAGGCAAAAGATCGACTTAAGTGGAAATCAAAAGCGATAACCCTCTGCTCCACAAGGAGTTTATAAAAAAAAATCCAAATTTAGTCGTTAAAAAAATCTGGTTGGTGAAAATTTGGTTAACCAAAAATTCGGTTTAAAGATTTAATTTTTAGATATTCAATTTTAATTTTTGTAAATTTTTAAGTTATTTAAATTAATATTTTTTTTATAAAAGTTTAAAAGTTTAAAATTCTGTGGATACAGAATGGTGCAACATTCAAAGTTGCATCAAATAATCAAGGTCTGCTAAATTTGCACAGTTTTTTACTAGATTTTATTGAGTTGTACCATTTCGTTGATTTTCAAAAAAAATGGATAAAAAAAAGTAACTGAGACGCAAAGGTGGCAAATAATTGGATTTTTGAAGGGTTGAGGACAAAGTCTCAGCAAGAAATGGCTGATTTAGTAGGAGTTTTGAGAAAATGCGAGTTTACAACAAAGTGTAATTTTGAGAAGACTTAGGTGGCCAAAGATTTACCAGAGTCTGTAGACCTCGAAAGCTTACCAGTCGAGATGAATCATAGTTTTTTAGAAAAGGTCAGAATCAATCCTACAAAAAGCTATAGACAACTAGCATCTGACTTTAGTTCTAAGTTTACAATTGTTAGTGTTAATAAAGACACTGTTAGAAAAATACTTTTAAGGAAAAATATACAATCATATACTGCTATAAAAAAGCCTCTTTTGATTGTGGACCGGTTGAAAAGGCTCAAATGGTGCAAAGAACGAAAAATCATGGTCATATATAGACAACAAAATGGTCAATACAAAGATTACCTCAGTAGAACTTCTAAAAAGCATTCCTTTTGATGAATGGTTGAAAGTTCCAAGTGAAATAGTCAAGAACATGATTGAATCTATTCCAGAACGTGTCGCTGAGTGAATTAAAGCTAAGGGTGGCTATTTTAAATGTTAAAAAATATTATGTTCTAAATTTTATAGACATTTTTTTTTTGATAAAAAAATAAATCTCTCTTTTTTTTGCGATTTTTTCATTTCGATTTTTTTTCTAACCTAGTTTTTGTACTTTTCCGATTAAAATTTTTTTCTAAATAAAATTTAAACAAAAAAAATTGTTTTTGTTTTTTTATTTAGCTAAACAGCTTCGCAGAAACAAGCCCTGCATAAAAAAAAATTAATTTTCAAAATTTTCTAGATATACTGTATATAATTTTAAAAAAGATTTTAATTTTATCTTTAAGTAATTGATTTATTATAAAATGAGTATTAATATAATTTTTTTTTACAATAATTAATATATTTTGTTAAAATTTAAAATATTCAAAAATTTCTTATTAATAAAAATAATTAAAAAAATGGTTTTTTTGATAATAAATTAAGAGAAATTTTGACCGAGAGCTCTAAAATAAATTTCTATTTCTTAGGTTCAATGTAGAGATTTTAATTATCTACAAAATGGTATGCAATAAGTATCAATTCTTAGAAATTGAAGAATTCTCCCAAAACAAAAAATTTGAAGAAATATTTTTACATTCTCATTCTCAACGACGGGTCCGTGTTTGTGTTTGGGAACGAGGACGGTCCAGGAAGAAAATTTATTGACCTGCTAAACGGCGAATCACTCTACCAGCACGTAAACAAACCTATATTTCGCAAAGCCATCGGAAGTCTGTCTAACACTCTCGACTACATTATCACTGACTCACCCTATCGAATACACTACGTAAACGACTCTGCTCCGCTCGGAGCGCGAGAACAAGCACACATTACGCTAACATGGGAGTACCAACTTGCTACTTGCACATCAGAAGTATCTACAAGCTGTAGGTACAAGAATAACCAGGGCGAGTATGCCAAATTGAACAAAGCCTTTGAAACTGCCAACTGGGACAAACTTTTCACTGAACAGGACGTTAACAGCTGCTACAATTCTTTCATCAGGATATATAACTCAGCATGCGACACTTTTATTCCGAAAATAAAACACCACAAAGTCATTAGAAAAAAAGTTCCGTGGATGAACCAAGAGCTAAAACAACTGATAATGAAAAAAAAAACTAGCTGGTACAAAGTTCGAGCCTCAGGTGGAAAAAATCGTCAGCTACAACTTGAATACACTAAGGCAAAACTTGAAGTAGAAAAAAAAACTCGCGAGGCTACTAGAAACTACGAATACAAGCTAGCATCAGACAAAAGCAACCCGAAACGACTGTATGCATACGTTAACAGCAAGCAAGAGGTTAAACCTAATATCAATTTAATGAAAAATGAACAAGGAATAGCTCAACAAGACAAAACCACGATCGCGAACATTTTAAACCAACACTTTGACTCTGTATTCGTTCAAGAGGACACAATTGATGGAATGCCAGTCTTCGCCTCGAGAACGCCCAACTCTATCTCCACAATAAAAGTAACAGCCTCTGACGTTATACTGCTTCTTAGCCAACTAAACCCCCATAAATCAATCGGCACGGACGGTATCCATCCTCACGTACTCAAAGAATGCGCTAACACGCTCACCCTTCCCTTAACACGCATTTTTCAGTTCTCGATAAATGGAAAGAAGCCTTACTAACTCCAATCCTTAAAAAAGGCAACAATACCGACCCATCGAACTACAGGGTTATTTCAATGACATCAGTTGTATGCAAAGTACTTGAAAAAATTGTTAAAAGAGAAATCATGTCGTTCTTGTCACAAAATAAACTTATATCCGAAAATCAACATGGCTTCGTCAATAAAAAACCATGCGTAACTAATCTTTTAGAAACAACAAAAGTATCAGCCTCGAATCACCCGCTGGACATTCTGTTACTCGATTTCACCAAAGTTTTCGACACCGTACCACACGCTCGCCTCATATACAAGCTTGAACAATATGGTATCAAATCGAAACTCCTATGCTGGATACGCTCATTCTTACAAAACAGGAAGCAAAAAGTAATTCTAGGCGAACACGAATCAGATTGGCTACCGGTACTAAGCGGTGTCCCACAAGGATCTGTACTCGGCCCTACACTCTTCGTCATCTACATCAACGACATTAGTGATGGAATTACCAATCAGGCGAAAATGTACGCCAACGACACGAAAATTCAAGCCAAAATAGACCCGAGCCACCCTGAAAACAGCACCACCAGTTAACAAAACGACATAAACACAATCAACGACTGGTCAAACAAGTGGCTGATGAGATTAAACATATCGAAATGTAAAGTAATGCATATCGGCAAAAACAACCCAAAAGCAACCTACACAATGTCAAATCACATCTCAAATACAAACATTAAAATAACTGAAACCACAACCGAAAGAGACCTCGGCATTTTTTTCTCTAATGATCTTAAGCCATCACACCTAATGATCTTATTTGTCTAATGATCTGATCTCTAATCATCTTAAGCGTTAGCAGCGGCTTTACTTAAGTCTGTAAAGCCGCTGCTAACGCAAACTATATACTCAGCTCATTAAAGAACGCCTTTACGCTAAGAGACGCAAAACTCTGGAAAAAGCTCTACACATGTTATATTAGACCGCCCTTGGAATTTGCAAGCTCGGCCTGGAGTCCATACACCCAGAAAGACATAAAATTGCTAGAAAAAGTACAACACAAAGCCACGAAAACCATACATGAGTTCAAAAGCCTAAACTACGAAGATCGATGCAGCAAATTAGGGCTAACTACACTAACAATAAGGCGAATCCGCGGAGACATAATACAGAAATTTAAGCTTTAATCAAATTTAGAGCACATATACTGGTACGCAAAACCGCTATGCTCGGAGCCGCGAGGGGGTCTTAGAGGACTTTTCAGGTGTGAAATAGTAAGATGTTGTAATTCAAGGCACAATTTTTTCAATAATAGAATTGTTAACTTTTGGAATGGCCTACCAGACGAATTAATTTCATGCCGCGGTTTTTTTACTACTACTACTACATTAAAAAATATTAGCAAATATTCAATATTAAAATTAAATTAATATTAAATTAAGTAGTATTTTTTTT
>QEOQ01000688.1:994411-1024020 GCA_010279815.1 Brachionus plicatilis | reverse complement strand
AAATTATTTAAAAGAATTGCAATAAAAACAACAACAAAAAAATTATTCGTTTCACATTGATTCTTCCATCGATTATATTAATAGTCCATTTTAAATCGAGCATGCGCGTCAACTAAATCGTTTAATTTGTATAAAAATAGTTCGGATATTTACGGCAAAACAATCATTCAATCAATCAATCATAAGATTTGTACAAATCGCATATGTAGTTAAAAAAAGGCGCCAAATACTGCACTTGCATGGTCCAAATGTAGTGAAACAGCAAATACTGATTGTGCTGCCTTATCTGCGGCAAATATTTGTGCACACACTCGGCATAGAACTCAAACTTGGACAACAAGGCGGCCGATATGTCCACATGAGCTTGCCGATCGGCCAGCCACGAGCTCAAGTTCTCATTGCGTCTCAAAACTTGATCGTGAATGTCCACGAGCACCTGCTCATTCATCTTGAAATGGTCGCGCTTCGCCTTGAACTGATCGAACAAAATTTGGAAAAAATCACTCAAATATTCATTGAAAATTTTGCTAGGACTTTTGGGCGACACCAACTCAAAGTGGGCGCCTAAATCAACGGGCTTCCTAAAATACGGCTCGCTCCTCGCCAGCAAGTCAACAAATTCACTCAGCTTGCCATCCACTCCAGCTTCGTCCACAATCTCTTGCTCCAGATCAAAAAAATTAGGCCGGTTTAGCGAGCCCCACGTCTCAATGCTCTGTGTGAGGAACGAGCCAAAGGCGAGAAAGACCCGGTGCGGTTCGAGCTCCACCGATTGCCGGTGCGAGTCAATGAACCTGAAAAAATGGTGCAACAAAAGCCTGGCGCCCACAAAACGCTCATTTCTTTGCTTGGCGGCCATTCCACCGTCAATGATGCCTTTCAGACTGTTCAGCACATTGAACAAATAAAAGAAGAGGAAGACGTGACGGCTGCTCAGCGATTTGAAGAGCACAGTTTCGACCAGCCGGGTGTCCACGGTCCATCTTTGAGCGCCAGTGTCCTCACAGCTGGCGTCCAAGTCATCTGCGCTCGATTTGCTGGTGATCAGACAAGTGCTTGTGGTGACGTAGTGGAGCAGGCGCTCGCACTTGATGAAGCTGAGGCGACGCGCAAAATCGTAGCCGCTGGGCCACTCGCTCAGCTTGAGACACAATTTAAAGTTGGCTGATTTAAAGTCACTCTCGTTGGTCACGTAGGAGAACGAGTGGTCGCTATTGTGCTTTCGGATGAAGCCAGCGCTGCTCAAGTTCAGCTGCGATTGGTTCAAATTGTTGGTGGTGTGAAGAAAATTTTCCACTAATTTACAAGAAAAGTTGCTGAGGAAGCAGAGAAAAAGTTTGTCGTTTAGATGCGAGAAGTGGACGGCAACGGGACCGGTCTCGGCGCCGCTGGTGTTCATTAGGGGCGTGCTGGAAGAGGACGAGCACGACGAATTGGACATGGCTCTGGAACAGTGCGACTTTTTGCATATGTCGAGCAGTGATTGAACGGCCCGGAAATTGCTAGTGTCCGTGTACTTTTGCCTAAAGCTTTGCAGAACGCCCTGATTGCTCAAATTGGTCGCCTGGCTCAGCTCCTTTTCCTTCTTCAGCATGTACTTTACTTTTTGCTGGTCGAGCAGCAAAATTTGCTTGTCGTTAACATACTTGATGTAAATTTGGTCGTCCATGTCGGTGTCCGACTCGACGCTGCTCTCTGTCAAGCTCACGTTTATGTTCTGGCACTGGAGGATGAAAGTGGAGGTGTGCGGGTCGAGGACGGGCTGCTGGCCGAACAGACAAAAGTTGTTGTCGCCCAGTACGTGCTTCAAGCAGTTTATGTCGTCGGCGTTGGCCAGCGATTTGGGAAAGACAAACTTTTTGATAAAATTGAACATTTGGTTTTCTTGTGCGCGGATTGAGTGTGTGGCGTTGAGCTCGATTTGAGCATGGATGCACTGGAGCAAGTGTTTGCCCACCGAGTCGGTCACTTTGTCGCTGAGATGTTGGCCGGGTGGCAGCAGGGAGTAGAGCTGGTCGTTTGGCGTTGACTGGCATCTGGAAATTGTGGCTGGCGGCGATTCGAGTTCGGCTATTTTGTCGAAGTCGTTGAGCCATTTTTCTATTGACCTGGAGTTTTTGATCGTCTGCTCGATGCTTTTAATTGAGCGCTTGGACTTTTGCAGCGATCTGTAGTTGACGTAGTTTTTTTTCAGTTTGTTTGTGTGCATGTCGTCACTGTTGTAGTCGTCGTCCTGGTGGCACGACTTGTTGAGCGGGTCGTCTGTGAGGTCTATTTTGCGCTGCTTGAGCTTTCTTTTTTTGCCAACGCGACCATTTATGATGAGGTCGCTCTCGTTCAGACTGTGGTTGAGATTGGAGTGTCGCTTCTGGAAGAGCAGGGGTCGCCTGTTCGGCTCGTATTCGTCCAGGTTCGAGTTGGATGTCAGGTCTTCGATGGACGATTTGATTGAGTGGCAAGATTGGATTAGTTTTGGTGTTGCGTCAGCATAGCTGCTTTTGCTTGTTGTTATCACTGTCGATGATATTGAGTTGACGATCAATTGATCGCTCGACGAGTTGTTGTCTGTCAGGCCATCTGTAAAAAATAATTTTTTAAAAATTTTTTTTTTTTTTTTTTATTGTAAATTCTAAAGTCTAGTGATCTAAGTTAATTTTGTTTTAGCGTGAAATGGAATTTGAGTGAGCGAGTTTTTATTTTAGCGATTTTGATTAATTTATATTTTGATTAGTGGCGGGTTAGTTAGTTGGATTCAACGTGATTAAATTAGTTAATTTGCTATTGAATTGTTCTAAATCTTGTTGACAAATTTGAATTTATTTATGGCCCATTACAATCGGTTACACAATTTTTTAATAGAATACCACAATTTTTTAAAATGATACCACAATTATTTAATAAATGTACACAATTTTTAAAATAATCCATAAAAATAAAGATTTACACTTAATTAAATAAAAAAACACTTATTATATAAAATTGACACTTATTTGATTAAGAAGACCATTAATTAATTAAAAAACTCATTCTTTTAAATTTTTGACCCTATTTACAAGTGTTGAAATTACTCAAAATAAAAAGTGGAAGTAAAATAGAAATAATTATATTACATGTAAATTAAAAAAAATTTAAAATGTCCAGTGCAAGCATTTTAGAAAATAACTTTAACGACACAGTCGAAGATGCTGAACCTTTAACAAAAAACAAAAGAAGCACAGGTAGGACTTTTGATTTTTTGCATGATTGCGAATCGTTAGATGAATTCGTACAATCAAGCGTTAAATGGCAAAAAGTGGTCGAATTTCGACGAGAAAGGGAATTGAATCTGACGAAGATTCAGAAGATGAAGTATTGTCAAAAAGACCAAGAATCGAATCAGATCAGAACGAAGCGTTTGACAGCGAGTCAAAATCATGCGAAAACTGTGGCAGTAAAATGACGAAAAGAAGATACTGGGCTGGTTCGAATAAATGTGGTAAAAAATGATTTTTTTTTTTTTTTTAAATAAATTTTTTTTGAATTTTTTGTGTGGTTAAAAAAATTTTTTGTGAAATAAAAAAAAATAATATATTTTTTTTTTAATATTTGTGTTTTTTTTAATAAATATGTGTTGAAATATAAAAAAAAAAGGTTTTTCTTAATTTTAATGGATATTTTTATTAATTGTGGTTTTTTTAATAAAATTGTGGTATGTAACTTAAAAATTGTGGTATTTTATTAAAAAATTGTGGTATCAAAAATGATTTCGCGTTTATTTATTCTTCTCTTTTCAACATATATATGGCAAGATTTTTATTGCATGAATACATTTTTTACCTTAGATTTACAAAGTATTTTTTAAAGTAAATTTTATATTTTTTTTTTGGCATATCAATAATACTTTTAATATTTTAATTCACTTAATTTTTTTTTTTCAATTTTTTAATCATTATCCATTTATTGATAATCTTTTAATAATCAAAATACATAGTTTGAATATAATTTTAAATATTTAGATTTATTTTGTTCAATGAAAAATTAATAATGAAAATAGTTTTTAGTAGAAAAAAAAATTAAGTGAATGAAAATATTAAAAGTATTATTTATATGTCAAAAAAAAATATAATTTTTACTTTAAAAAATACTATAATACCGAATCTTGACCTTAACACACATAAAAGTATTCAACTTTGATGAACTTTATCTATTTTCAAAACTAACTTTTATTGATACAATTAAATATAATTATCCATCATCACAATTCTTAAAATCTATGCTAAGTGAATTTTGGTCCCAATTATCTTGCTTTCTAACTTTCATGCCTTTTTCTATCTTTGAACTAATGTTCCTTTTTTATTTTTATAATTTTATTTTTAGGTAATAATTTTTCATTAAAAAAAAAAAACACAAAAAATTTTATTTTTATTTTTTTACTTCTCCTTAAAGGAGGTTAATTCAATTCAATAAATAAATAAAAAATTTATGATTCTTTTACTTTTTTAGCTTATTTTACTTTATTTTTATTTTTTTTACTATTTATTTTGAAGGAGCTTAAGAACTGTTAGAAATACTTAAGCATTTTGCACCTGTCATTACTTTTACAATTTGTCTATTTTAATTGCCTGTTATCTTATGTTTTAAGTTATTTTAATTTTATCTTTAAAAAATAAATAATAAACAATAAAATTTTTGAATTTTTAGCAGACTTGTTTATACGTCACAAGTCTTAAGTCAAGTCAAGTCAATGATTTAATAAATCTATATTTGATACCAATAAAGTAGTTGCTTCCAAATTCCTGGCTGTTAATCTTGACTTATGTGGTCTGTTAATGTAACCAGATTTAGATAAAAAAATCTTTCAACTAGTCCTGATGAAGCAGATATTGATAAAAAATTTAGTTTTGACTTAAATTTTTGTGACTTAGATTTAAAACTGTGACTTATAAACAAGTCTAATTTTTAGTTTTTAATTTTCTTTTTATTGCTTAGACTTATTTATCCTTTTTTCTTATATTTTATTGAATACAAAAAAAAAATTATATAAAAAATTAAATATATTTATTTATTATTTATTTATTTAAAATTTAGAGCCGTTGCTCGGCCAAAAAAAATTCAAAAAAAAATTTTTTATTATTACAAAAGAAGATCGACGCGTTTCGACCAAAAGTGGCCTTCTTCAGGATTTTAGACTTTTAACTTTGTTGTTTTACTCAAAGTAATTGTTTAATTTTTGGCTTGAAAGAAAAGTTCAACAAAACTTTGTAGAAGAAGAAGATAGACTTTTATGTAAAAAAAGTCTTTTATATAACTAAATTATTCCTTATAGGAAAAAAGTTATCAAAATTTTTTTTAATTTAAATTATCTTCACAACCCCCTTTTATAAAATTTTATTCATTTAATTCTTATTTTTTTTACTTTTTAACTTATCATATTATTTATTATACTTAATCTATTTAATTTTTTTAATTTAATTTTGTTTAACTTTATTTTTATCTTCAATTTTTTATCAAGGAGCTTTAGCTCGGGATAAATAAACAAACAAACAAATAAATATAATAATAAAATTCAATCTAAAATATTTAAATATCTATAACTTGTAATTATTTTTTTTGAATTTATCCTTTTTAATCTTCCTCAATTTTTTAGCTTATTTTATTCCTATTTTATTTTTGTAAAACTTTTTTAATAAATAAATAATAAAATTTGAATTTTTAATTTTTTTAGATAATAAACTTAGATAACTACCATTCTTTTATATAATAATGAAGTGTCAATCAAAACTTTAAAATAAAGCTTCAAAATAAACACATTATAAATTTTTTTGTCTTATTAAATTTTTTTTTTTTTTAATCTTATAACTCTACATCGCCTTCAAGGCGTTCATTGAAATAAATAAATAAATAAAAAATAAATAAGTCATTTCAAAGAAATTGGCGTTAAATGGATCAACTTTTCACCTTTTTAGTTACAAACAAAAAAATAAATAAAATCTGAAGCATTTGAACATAGCTTGCTTGTTAGGAGCTTCTAGTTAAACTAGAATCATCAATTTAAGAGTATTTTTTTTAAAGAAAAGCAATAATTGATTTTTAGATATGACAGCATTTTACATCCTCTAAATAAAGAAAATTTTACAATTTAAGATATGAAGTTTTTAAATAGCTGAAAAAATAACGCTGCAAAAAAAATTCAAAAAAGAAAAAAACTTGTCATTTTTTGTCAAAGATTAATGATTTAAATTTAAAAATATTCGTTCAAACTGTTTAATTTTTAATAGATTTAAAAAAAAAATTTCAAAATTGCGCCTCACTTCTAACATTGTTTATGATTACCTTTGGTCAATATTGTTTTTGATTATAATAGCTTTTCTTATATTGAAACAATTCAATACACATTTTGTCAATTCTTTTTTAAATCTAAGTCCAACTTCTTCAGAAGCTGTGCATTTTTCGTGAAATTAACACAAGATAAATATGTTTAAAATGTGCAATAACTATTGAGAGGCTAATGTTAGATTTAAAAAATTAATTTTCGATTTTATAATGAATTTTTTAATTCTTAAGAAAATTTGACTTTATAATTAGACTCTCATTTAATGAGACTATTTAAAGTTGAATTTTTACAACCAAAGAATTTTTTTAATTTTTAAAAGAAAATATCAAAATTCTTGGCGTTCAATAATTAAGCACTTACTGTGAATTAATGTCAAAGTATTTTATTTTAACAAAAAAATTTAAATTTTCTTAATTTAAATTTAATTAAACTCTTTCTCTTTAATTTTAAAAATGGGCGGTGTGTCAAGTCAAATAAAAAAAATAATTTAAAAAATTTCATAAAATTAAAAAATTCCCAGAATAATGAAAACCATGGAAATAATTCCAAAAAAAATATTGATCAAACTGAAGTTAGCTATATTGTAAAACAACTATGTATTATGAACAATTGAGATATATTTTCTTGCCGAGAATATTAAAGGCATATTTGTTAAAAAAATGTTATATTAAAAAGATGAAGAGTAATTAGTTATTAAATTAAATAATATTTAAATTAATTATCGCATTTGTCTAATCTATTAATTAGATTTCTATTGATAATAAATATCCATGATTTAAATTTTTTATTTTTTTTTCAATAAGTTGACTCATCCAAAAAAAAGGCTTGAAAATTTTGAACTCACACATCCATTTAAAAAGGTTTTTAAAATTACTTTAATTTTTTTTAAATTTTAATATAAACATCCTCAAAAAGTGCTATATTTTTATCTTTCTTTTTTACATTGACTCTATATGCATATGCTTTAATTGTTAGAAAAAAGGTGAAAAATATTTTTAAAAGATAATTTGCTGTTCAGTTGCTACTGGAAAAAACAACATAAAGTATTTTAAAATGATAGATAAAAAAATCTAATTTTTTAGCCCTTTTTCAATTTAAGTTACGAATTTTTTTAATAAATGTACCAAGTTTTCACGTTGCCTTAAAAAAGAAAGACAAAAGAGACTCATGAAATGAGGTAAACACACTTATCAAGTAAAATTTCAAATTTTGACATTAATTTACAGCCTTTAAAAATTAAGCTAATAAATATAATATTTTTAATTAGATGAAATATTGGCATAGATTAATAAAAGCTGACCGGGGTGAAGTTTCACGTGAGTTAAAAAAAATTGAATAAGTTAAAAAAGATATACAATGAAAAATATTTTTTATTCAATTTTTTTTTGTATTGAAAATATTGAAAAAAAATTAGTAAATAAAAATAAATGCAAAAATAAAAAAAAATGAATGTAATCAGATTCTTTATTTTTTTCTTTTCTGTTTAAACCTTGATAAACCTTAATTCATCTTCTAACGAATGTGTTAAAATTTTTCTTTATATTTTTCTAAATCAGACTTACGCAAAAAGTCAAAATAAAAATCATTTTTAAGTCTTTTAAAGTTAAGTCTTTTGACTTGAATAAATTCATGTGGCTGCCTTTTTAACTACATGGAACGGCAAAAAATTCATGTGGCCGCCTTTATAACTGGGGCTGTGAAGTTCATTTCAATTCGATCGTTTCAATTCAGAAAAATTTGAATAACTTTTTTACTATAAGGAATAATTTAGTTCTGTAAAATGCTTAATGTTTAAGCAACTTGGCTTAATCCGAAAATATATGTCTGCAAAAACTCTGCAAAGTAGGTGCACAATTGATTTAAATACTTTTTAATGGTGTGCAAAATGCATAAAATTGCAGAGTATATTGCAGACTTATTTTACTGAATTAAGCAAATTTGCTTATAATTGAGCATTTTATAGAACTAAATTGTCTCTTTTAGTAAAAAAGTTATTCAAGTTTTTCTGAATTGAAATGATCGAATTGAAACCAACTTCACAACCTCTTTATAACTACATGGAACGGCAAAAAATTCATGTGGCCGCCTTTATAACTACATGGAACGGCAAAAAATTCATGTGGCCGCCTTTATAACTACATGGAACGGCAAAAAATTCATGTGGCCGCCTTTATTACTACATAGAACGGCTAAAAATTCATGTGGCCGCCTTTATAACTACATGGAACGGCAAAAAATTCATGTGGCCTTATTCAAAAAAAAAATTTTCAATTCACTTTTTTTTTACAATCATTCAGTCTTATTCATTAAATAATTCAATACAATTAAATATTTTTTTATTAAAATTGAATATTATTCTAACTAATTCACTTAATTAATTAATTCACGTGAAAACTCTACCCCAGTTAAAAGCATTAATGAAATTAGCAACAAAAAATTAGTATTCTCTAATAGTGCTAGGTGCTTTTAAGATACCTTTAATGCTATCTGGATTATTAGAATCGGAAACATTATCCAAAGCGTCGTCGCCCATGTCGACACCGTCATCCACATCGCTCAGCTCACTTAGCAAAGGTTTAGCATTGTCTTCATTAACCCTACCGCTTAGACTATCAACCAAATCGCTGCTAATTATGGACCATCTTTTACTCCTACTCCCCAGCGAACTTACAGACTTAATTTTTTTCAAGGCTAGATTATAGCTGTCCGAGTGGTTTAGAAGGACAGTCTGCGATTTTTGTTTCAAATCGCACATTTTAGAGACCAGATCAGAATTAAATTTTTTTTCCAAATTACTTGGCTGAACTAGATGGCTTTGCTTGAGTAGGAGAATTGTTGACGAGGACGACGAGGTTAGCTGCGGGTTGTTCAGCTGATGTTGATTCATGACTGCTTTGTCGAGCAGACGGTTGGCTCTGGGACGCTTCTGCTCGTACTTTGGCCGCACTTGCGACGACAAGTCCGACTTGGTCGTCTGACGATCGTAGTCCAGGGTCTCTTGGTCATAGTCGTCGTTGTCGTACTCGTCATCGCCGTATTTGTAGAAGGCGCGTTTGTGGCCAGGCTTCTGGGACGACTTGAATTTTTTGTCACCGTTTCTGAGCACACAGCAACAGTTGCCCATTTTTGTCTAGGTTAAATTTTTTCGTGCCGGTCTGCAGCTGCTTTGCTCAAAGTTTCATTCTATGAGCCCAATTTATCGATTTATTCTAAATGCAAATAGAAAATCATGTGTTTTGGAAATCATCAGGTTATTATAATGAGCAAATATGAAGAATTCATAATAGTAAAAATAATAATAATAAAGTTGAAATTTTTGAAATTTAGCTCTAGTCGATGAAAATCCAAAACTCGATAATCTCTAGACACCAAACGAATTGTAATTTGATAGATTAGCATTTCTTTAAGTTACATGATTAGATGTCTAAGCTTGGGCGCATATCGAAAACAATGCGCTGATAAATCTAGTTGGTATTAGCTATGGCCCTAAATGATGCAAAGTTCACATGTGTCGCTTTGAAAGCGTTAACACAAGGAAATCGATGAGTGACAAGTGTTTTGCAATTTAAATTAGAAATGAAATTTCGATCAGACACTTCCAAGCGCATGACAGAAACTCTGCATTTAATTAAAAAACGATCTCAGCACTTGGCCTTGTCAAATTTAGTACAAATGAGATGACACATTTATTGCGTAGTTGAGAAAATAAAGTGTATGACAAAAAAAAATTAGATAAATTGAGATAATTCCATTATTGTTTTTTTATTACTTTGTGTCAATAAAAAATTTTTTTTTTATTATTTTTTTGTCAATAAAAAAATTTTTTTTTTTCTTTGGTTTTCGATTTTGTGAAATTATTTGTTGACTGTAGAAAAACTTTACATCTGTTAACTAGAAGATAATTTTTTAATATATCTATTTTCAATTCCAGGTTATTTAACTCTTACAAATTTTATTCATATTTTTATTTTATTTCTTGATTTTATTTTACTTAACTTTTTAATTTTTAATCTTACTTTACTTAATTTTTATTCTGAAGGAGCTTAAGCTCGGTACAGTTAACAAATAAATAATAAAAATTTTTTTTTTCATTATTTTTTTGTCAATAAAAAAATTTTTATTTCTTTGGTTTTCGATTTTGTGAAATTATTTGTTGACTGTAGAAAAACTTTACATCTGTTAACTAGAAGGTAATTTTTTTAAAAAAAAAGCGTAATTTTATTTTTTAGTTAATCTGGATAAAATTTAAAAAGAAAACTTAAAATATTTTTTTTGAATAAAAGAAAAATAAAAAAAAATTGTGGTAAATTTTCTCTAAATTCCGAATCTATCCTTATTTTCTCTTTATCATCATCTTCCGTTCAAAACCTACAGCATAAAATTTTTTTTTGAAGACTTTGCTTAAAACATACTACATGCACATATTTATTTTGTAATAAATTTAACCACAGCAAATTAATTGATTGAAATTTCTCATGTATAGGCGTGTTTAGTTAACAATATCATCTAACAAACAAAATTTAAAGTCGGTAATGAATATGTTTTTTCAAATGCCTGTTAAAATTAGAATTTTTAAATTTTATTTAGCCCTTACAGTTTCGCTAATTAAATTTTATAAAATTTTTTTTTTAAATAATAAAAGTTTATTTGATTAGCTTTATTGTTTTTGTATTTTGCCTTTTAATAGGCTTTTTTGGAATTATTGGCTTTGTACTTAAATTGGTGAAAAACCAATCAAAATTTTTATAAAGTAAAAATTTAATTTATATACAAAAATAATTTTTTTTCTAATAAGTCTTGTATGATTTTGAATCCCGGTCAAATTTTTTTCAGATAAAAGAAAAAATAAAAGAAAACTTTTTCTCATTCAGAGAAAAAAAATATTTTGTATAAATATAAGTGCAACAACAAACATTATGACATCATCATAAAGATTGAATGACGTGAGAAAATTCTGCAAATTTTTTTGCAGACAATGCCTAAACATACAAAACTTAAATTAATTTTTTTTTTTTTAATTTTATTTTTTTTATTATTGATAAATTTTTAATACAAATATTAACTAATTTTTTATTTAAAACTCTTTAAATCGTTAGATAAATAAATTATTACTTCTAGTTGAGAGAATATTTTTTGAATAATTTTAAATTTTAAGTTCCAGAATTTTTAAAACTCTTGTTTTATCTATAACTCATGTTGGAAAGATTTTACTGAAAAAAACTTAGCTCCCTTAGTTTGAAACATAAATTGAAATTTAATCGTATGTTCAAAATTTAAAAAAATTAAAATGATAAAAATCGAAAATAAGAGTTGTTTAGACTAATTAATTGCTCAATATAATCAAAAATACAAGTAAGTTAACTTTATTGAAAAATGTTGCATTTTTAATGTTTCTAAATGAAAAAATAAAAAAAATTAATTGAAACTAATTTTCCTAAAATTTAAAACTTTTTTTTTTTTATAAGTAAAAGATATTTGATATCTGTAAATTTTCATAAAAAAAAATATTGCTAAAAATATATACAAGATTTTTCAACTCCTACCGAACTTAAACGTTATAAAAAAAATTTAAATTTTCCATTGTTAATATAATGTGTAGTTAATGTTTTGTTCTTTTTGAAAAAAAGATTTTTAAACTTTAAGTATTTTATTTTTCTCAAAAAATAATGAAATTCTTTTGACTGGTGTTTAAATAAAAGAGTGTGAATAATGTAAAAAAAATAAGCTTTTAAATAAAATAAATTTATTTAAATTTTATTTTTACAATATTATTTATTTTTTGAATCGTATTGTAGCGTGTAAAATAAAAGAGCGTGAGCTAATTCATTAACTAAAATTACTGATTTTTGACCAATTTTACTAGATGAATATCAAAATATCTTTATATTCAAAGAATTACTTAATTAATATAAAAATGTGAATTTATTTTAAAAATCAAGTTTGATTCATGTTTTTCCAATTTTAAATTAAATTAAAAAAAAATAATTTTTTGCCTTGCAGAGCTTTCTTCTTGGTTTTGCTTTGCCACCAATAACTTTTCTTGCTATAAACTTTATAAACAGAATTGTAATGAACAAAGAATTATTGGAATCTGAATTAGAAGCCAGATTACAGAACTCAGATTTTTCTTCAACATTCATGCCATAATAATTATCTAAATTAGTATTGTGTTAATTCAAAAAGCTATTCTCTATTTGTACAACTAAAACAACCTTTTTTGGCTCAAAAAATTGTTTAAAAATAAAAAACCTAAACATCAATCAGCTGATTTTTATTTTTTTTTTTCTAAATTTAAATTTTGTTTAATTTATAATTTTGATACGATTTAGAAAAATTTAAAATGCAAAATTAGCAAAATAATCTTTTTAGTAATTTTAGTTAAAAACAATAAATTGCCAAAAAAAAAGAAACTCTGTTATTGTAGACCATTTGTTGTTCACTATTTAAAAAAATACTTTGTGATAGAAAATGACTGAATGACTAATTGTATTTAAAAATTAAAACTCCCAAGACTAAAACTGCTTTAAAAAAGCTTATTCAAAAAAATATTTTTTGTTCTTCATATAATGTCTGGAAAAAAAAGTCATGAAAATTTTTTTATCTATTTTAGCCACTTCATTTTCACACTTGTTTACTTTAAATAGTAGGATTACCGTAGACGCTAAAGAAATTAAACATACAAAATGGTTTTTTTATTGACCAATTTGAGAGCCTAGAGTAGTTATGGCTGGATAAGTTTTGCTTTTTGTCAAAAAAATATTGTCACGAAATTAACAGTAACTCATAATCACCCTGTCCAATATTTTTTTAAAATTAATTTAAATTATAAATTGTGAACAATGTGCATGGCAAGTCTAAATTAGCAATGAAAACGTCTGAAAAAATTTGGTTAACGAGCCATAACTATTTAGACTAATATCATTTAAATTTAAATCTAATATGACTCTGATGGGTTTTTCATTAAAACCTTTGGTCGTGTTTGTGAAATATTTATTTTAAAGATAAAATTTAATTGAATTTTGTTTAGCTTACACAAATAACGAGTGTTGGATGTAAAATGCAAAATTTTGCATTGATGACCCACGCGGCCAAATTTCCACTAGAGTCCAAATTTTTCCGAATGGATTTGAGAATTTTTTTAAAATTATGCAAGTAATGGTTTTATATACTTTGGCTCGACAATAGGTAATTTAAATTTAAAATTTTTCTTTTGTCTTCTAAAAAAAAAAAACAAATATTTTAAAACTTCATTAAACATCATTGATCTCGAATAATCAATCATCTGTAAACTTTATTAATTAAAAGCAATTTAATAAAATGCGACTTCTTTCAAATCAAACTTCAAATTCTAAAAATAATATTGTTTTAAATGAAATATTTTTATTAAGAATACAAGTTGAAATTATATAACTACAAACCAAACAAAAATATTGCTATATTATTTCCAACTTAGCTTGCTCTTTTATTTTCGCTGGCTTTTGAGCGATGAAAAATTTAGAAATAAAAAAAAACAAATAAATTTTTTTCATTATGAGTTTGCCTATTTTGTGACGGAAAAGAACACCTAAATCCGAAATGACTCGGGCAACAAAAAATATCTCTAAACCATTTTTAGCAATGCCCAATTTACATTCAAATAGCCACGAGTCGGGGCAAAATATACTTAGAATAAAAAGTAAAAAGCCCAACTTAGTACTTTAGGTCAAGAGTATCGTTGTTTGTGTTTAATTTTAATAGAATTAATTTATACCTGAATTTAAGCCCTAAAATAGTTCTTATCACGATTTAAATTATTCTATAATTCGCATAACTAGAAGCCTATTCGACTCTTATCTTGATTTAAATAAGTTTAATTTTTGTTATGTTATGGCCTAATTTTGTATCATTCGTCAGACTATTTTTCATTCAAATAAAAATCTGTTTTAAAAGCAATCAAACTGTGCTTTTTTTCTAATTAAACATGTCTAAAATTTTTCCAACTGCTTTTCTAATGATACTTTGGCATAATGTTTGATATTAATTTGTTTAAACTCTTTTAAATGCATAAAAAGCTTTGTCTAAAATTGCCTCATCAATATCTTAAATCTTCTAATATTACATTTTTTGATGAAAGTATTCCAATAAATAAAAGTCAAAAAATTTCCAATTAATCATTTAAAATTTGAGTTTTTTTTAAATTTAAAAAATAACATTTTTAGTGATGAAATCTTTTACCTGAAATAAATTGAGCATATTTAATTTTTATCTTGGCAATTAAATGAGATTTGAAGCAAGCCATGCTCTATATCAATTTAATGATCATTATAAGAAAAAATACGCAAATGGTCAAGTTAACATGTATGCCAGATAAAAGCCAGATATCGAAAAATAAAGTGGATTTTAAGAGCCTGCTTATTAGAGGCCACACGAAAAAAATAATTAGAATAAAAAATTTAGAGTCCGATTGATTAAATTAAAGATTTTTCTTTTGGTCAAAAAATTTGAAAAGCTCGACAAGAAAAATAAAAAATAAAATTTAAAATTTTAGAGAGTGTTTTTAAAGAAATTGCTTCGAAATTTAATTTTTAAAACCATTAAACGTCATTAGGCCAAAACGAGTTGTTCCTCGTTGTTGAAGTAAGATTTTTTCAATTTTGTACTTGATTTATTTGAATTTAAAAAGCGACTTATTTAAAAAATTAAATTAAATTTCAATCCAAACAAATTAGTGATTGCTAAATTTAGATTCAATGGGACTCGTTCCGAATTCCTTGAGAGCTATTTTCGCCCATATTTTTTGGATGTTTTGCCAAAATAGAAATTCCACTTAGCTTTCTACATCAAAAATTCTGGATATTGCTTATTGAGTTACGTATTTCTGAAAATAAAAATGAAAAAATAACAAGATTTAAAAATTATTCAATTGACAAATTTTGTATAAAAAAAAATAACTTAAAAACCAAAACTCCTTAAGGAATAGACTATTGATGAAACTTTCTGCGGGCAGTCATCGTCTTTCGAGCAGATTTCTTTTTTATCGAATACCGAAAAAAATATTGAAAGATTAACCTTATTTAATTATTTCTAAAATTTTGCTCCTTTTCAACAAATAAACTTGATTAAATTTTTTGTCATAATTAATTTAAAATTTGCCCGAAATTAAATTAAATATTTGAAAATTGAAACAATGGAAAATATTTAAAAAAAAAAAATTATTAAAATTATTTCAACTAGTGGTTCTAGACTAAATTTATTTTTAATAATTTAAAAAAACACTTTTGACTTCCTTTAAAAACATAATCTGAAGCCAATTTTTGCAGATTAACGCTAAAAAAATTTTGCCGAATTTAATCTGATTTTTGCTGGATACACAGATCATTTTGCTTGTATCTTTAAACTAGAATAAGAATAAAAATAATAATTTTATTTTATGTATTGAAGGGATTTCGGGCGTTTTTTTGGCAAAAAGAACCATTCTATTCGACCTGGACACAATGTTTGAACAAATTTCACTTATTTGTCACTCTTTTGAAGATAAGTGTTTAATTTAAAAAAATATTTAGAGGAAATCTAGACATTTAGGTCAGCTAGATGAAAAATAATCAAACCTTTGAATTTAAGGTTAAAAATGGTTTTGTTTCACGAAAGCCTTCAAAGTCTAGATAATTTTTTTTCACAGTAAAAAACAAGAAATTAATAAATCGATCATACTGTATCCAAACATAAATTTTTAAACATGTTTGAATTCGCTCAACAAAAGCAATCTCGAGCTCTCTAGCTAGCTCAAAGCTTAAGCAAAAATAATTAATTTTACAAAGCTCAAAAAAGAAAAAGTCAATTTCAAATGTATTGATTCACTAGGGCTCACTAAATAATTAAAACGATATATTCTATGACTATTAGATTTGAATCCCAAGTTAAATGGCTTAGCATTCAATTTTCATTAATTCATTCTTGGAAAAATGTCTCGATCTTTATACTCTTTGGCTAATTGGCAAAATTTCCTAAATGTGAAATCTTTGCTTAAAATGTTTTCAAAGTCAAATATTAAAAAAATAAAGAAAATATTTTTCTGCTCAATGTTGAAGCCCTTGAAAAAATCCTCTAATTAATTCTAAATGCATTTTTTCTTTTAAAAAAAAATGCTTATTATTTTATTTCTTTAATTTGTCAAATTTGAAAACAATTCGAATGGTTGGTGTCTTCAAAGCATTTGTCCATTTACAGAGTATACATTTATCTTTTAAAGCCATAAAATTGACAAAGTGCTCTCAATACAGAAGGTAGTAAAAATTTACGACATTGATAAAAATAATTTAGTCTAAAATTAAAGCATTTCTTGATACTATTGATTTAATTATTTGCTATAAATTATCAAAAAAAATAATAATAATAAAAGGCTTCCATTAATTTAGTCTAAAAATAAATCTGTTTAGACAGAAGTTTGAAGTAGCCAAATTTGTTGCAAATGAAAATTTATCTAGAACGAGAATGAGTGAGCCGAAATCAAAGCCGAGAGGATCTGTGTAATTAAAACGCAAAATACATATTTTGACCGAAAGGATTTCAGGTTTGAGAGCAACAAAAAAAGCGATCACAAAATTAGTAGTATCTATTAATTTTTGCTTGTCCAAAAGGTATATGTTTTGAGACATATTCGATAAAAGTATTTGAAATATTTGCTTTGAAAAAAATGTCAAACGTCATATTTATTTGGGTTTTCATTTCAACAAACTTAAACTTTTAGTCGAAATTTCAAATCTAAATATTTTTATCTAAAAATAATTCTAGGTATATTCTCATTATTTTGCGTTCTTTTATTGATAAATCGATTTGGATTAATCAAATGTTTAGCTCACTGAAATCTAGCTTTAATAAAATGAATAAATTTTAACAAAATTATTAACCATCCGGCCATTCAAATGATTTATCCTTTCAATTTTATTGTTTTTTTATCTAGATATTAGACACAATCCAGTACAAAAGTAGAAAAAAATTTAAATTGAGAAAAAAACATAAAAAGATAACTTCAAATAAACAAAAATTTTTTTTAAAAAATAAATAATAAAACAAAAACTCAATTTTAACTTAAATTTTTTAACAACATTAATCTCTCTCAAACAATTTGAATTTTTATTTTTCTATTTTTTGAAATTTTTATTACTTTCTGTACAAAATATTTTTAATTCTAATTTAAAAAAATTTATTTTTTAAAATCAGTTAAATTTTTGATTCTTTATTTTTCTTATTTTAAATATTTCATTCAGAGTTGTTCAAAAGTCACAAATCCAAGTCAGGACTTTAAATCAAGTGAATTTGACTTAAACTAGACCGCCACAATAGATACCTGGAACGGTAAGCAATTCATGTGGTCGTGATCATGTCTAATTAATGATCTTTTTGCCGTTCCAGGTAGATTAATATAAATTCACTAAATTTAATTTAAAATCCGAATTTGGGCTTGACTCAAGACTTGTGACTTTTAAACAGCTCTGGTTTCATTACAACTCATCCAAAATCCCCTTGGAGACATTTTTAATAAAAAGAATTACACACCTTTAATCAAAAACTTAAATTATTAATTAATCAAAAATTTAAAATTCTAAAATTGGCAAAGTTAGCGCCCAAAAAAAGTTTTATAGACTACTTTATGCCTAAAATCACTCAAAAAAATTAGTTTATTGCTCCCTGATAAATATTTGAAAAAAAAATTAAAAAATGTATTTTTGACTTAAAACATTCTATTTTATTTTTTATTTATTTTATATAGAAAAATAAAAAAAATAAAAAATTTTTTTAATTAAAAAAAATTTTTAAAAAATAATACAAGTTTAAAAAATTTTTTTTTTTAACTTGTATCGGAATTAAACCGTAAAAAAATCTGACTTTCTAGAACATTTTTTCAATAGTTTTGACAAAATGTTGAAATAAAATGATCAGATAAATAATTTTTTTATTTAATTTAAAATTATATTGTGCCTTTTTTTGTTTGCCTATCATGCTTAATTAAAATAAATAGCAAAGAAGTTCAAAGATTTCACCATTAAAATACACCATTAATCGATCCCAATAACCTAAAAAAGATCGCTTCATCAAAAATTTAATAATTAAAAGATAAATATTTGAATATTTTAATTTATGCTTAAGGTTCTAGGCCTTGAGTGTTCAGAATAGGCTGCATTAAATGGGCAAAATTAGGACAATTAAAGCCAAAATGCTCTTTTTTATATTTAGCCTAAACTTATCAGACCGAAAAATATAAAAGTTAGCAAATACTTAGCACAAGACTTTGAGAAAATTTTTCAAAAACTTTCAACATGCGTCACTTGAGTCAAAAATTCATTAAGCATCTGCTATTGAATCAATTTAAATAAAAACTCTAAAAGCTTTAAAATGCACAAAAGGCAGCCGTGAAACCTAAATTTAAATTTTTAGCTGGGCTTTAAAAGGCATTAATTGATTAAAAACAAATTTAAATTTTAATATATTGAACCCATTCAAGAGTCACGAGCCATTGGATTTTGCCTAGAATATTGATGTCTCAAGTGAGATTGCTTAAAATTGTACTAGAGCCATCAGCTCGCACTGAGCAAAGCATCAATAAAACTTTTCTTATATAATCTAGTTTAATATTTGAATAAGACTCGATCAAAAAAAAAAAGATTCTTATCCTAAACGGTTTGGTATAAGTCAAACAAAATTAATATTTTAGAATTCAAATATTAGTTTTGTTTTATATACATACACATATATATTTTGAAAATAATTTATACATATTTGTACCTGATTCTTAGTGAATAAAGGTAACTTAATATCCAAGATTTGATTTATTAATTTTGAAGAAAAAAATGAAGGTTCAAGAGGAAATTTAATAACCAACAATTGAATGTTTTGTCTTCTAATAAATCATTTTCAAAAAAAAATATGCAGTTAATTATACCGATAAATGTTGCGACTGGCAAAATTGAGCCAAAAGACTTTTCTTCGGCAGGCCAAAATATTCCATTTTGTATCCAACTGAACTGCAATAAAAAATATAATAACTATTTTAGCACTATATATTTGTGTAACCTTAAATTTTGTGGTATTTAAATCAATGATAAGCTTGTTATTTTAAAAAGGCTTAAGAAATTAGGAAAAAATTTTCAATGAGATAAAATAACAATAAAATAATTAGTTTATATTGCTTTAAATGAATAAAAATAAATTTAAACTATAGAGCCTGATTTAAAACAAATTTTAAACTTAAATATTTGAAAACAATTTAAATGCCGTAAATTAAAATTTATTTAAAAAAGAAAAATTTTCGACAAATATTCGGTAATAGTTTGGAAAAATTTAACCGAAAATTAGAGTAAAAATTGTAGCCCTTATAAAAGTGTAAAATATATCTATCGAATGAATTTTTTAATCCTCTTTACCTCAAAAATATCCTTTGTCACGGCAAATAGACCCTAAAAATTTAAATCTTTAACTTGAAAATTTTTGCATCCTAAAACTTGCTTCTAATATTTGCTCAAATATTTAACCTATTTCTATTAGAAACAGCACAAACCAAAACCCTATTTATTCTAAATATTAATAATCACAATCTGTTTAAGAAAGATATTGTTTGATATTTGCGAAAACATGTGCGCCAAACGATTAATACTGATAGTAATCAATAAATTATCATTTTGATAAATTTTAAAGTTTATTTTTTAAAATAAATGATAAAACATAAACTCAATTTTAGCTAAAATTTTTTTAACAACATTAATCTCTCTCTAACTATTTCTAAATATACTATTTTTTTCTTGACTATTATTTATAATTTTTATTAGCTTTTTTGAACTAAATTTTTTAAATCCTTATTAAAATTTTTTTTGCCCAAATCGGCTTTAGGTGTTGTTCCTTATTTTCATATTTTAAATTCTTTATTGCACCTCATCCAAAATCCAGTTGGAAACAATTTAAAAATTAATTAATTGCGTAAATTAGAAATTAGTGTAAAGCTTTAAATTTTAAAATTTCTCAAGTTAGCGTCCAAAAAAATTAAAAATATAAGCCTGAGGATTTTTAGACTACTCTTTTGCCTAAAATCACTCAAAAATTATTAGATTTCAGCTAAATTAACAAAAAAATATTTTTAAAAAAAATTTTAACTGAATATTTATACTTAAAACGGTAAAAAAAATTACGCTTTCTATTATTAATAAATATTTTCCAATAGTTTTTGACAAAATTTTTAAATTAATTGATCAAATAAATAATTTTTTATTTAATTTAAAATAAAATTGTGTCTTTTTTAGCTTGGCTTTCAGGTCTAAATAAAATAAAAAGCAAAGAAGTTCAAATATTTCACCATTTAAGTACACCATTAATCGATCCCAATAACTTACAAAAATAATAAAATAATTAAAAGATACAAATTTGAAAATTTAGCCATTCAAAGCCAAAGCAACTGCTTTGTACTTCACCAAACTATTTTTTATTTTTTTGATTTAGGGTCATTCTAAAGTTTCTATTTTCAAATATCCAGTTATTCAAGCTTATTTAATATTTCTAGAAAGTAACTCAAAAGGTTACTTTTCTAAACCCAAAGAGCACTATTTAATTGGACTTAATCTTAATTTCCAAGACGCTGGATAAATCGCTTTAATAAGCTCATCAATTGTTATCTATAAATATATCAATCAATGTTTATGAGTGATTGAACTAAAAATAAACTGATTAAAGCCGATTCCTGGCAATACTTTTAAAATACAAACTATGCTTCAATCTAGTCCTAGTTTTACTTTTTAATCCTAATTCACCTTCGGACCCCCTTTCGAATCTCATTTGAGGTGAAGCCAATTGATTTGCAATGAACTAATGAAAAAACCCTAGCAAAAATAGCTTTTTCTTTAATTTAAAATAAACACGTATTGTTTATTATAAATTTAGCCAGTACCAATATAACAAAGAAATTCCCTCGTTCATATTTTTGATTGATGTTTGTTTTAAACAAACTTTTTTTAGTGATTTTGGCTTCAGTTAATACCAAATAAAATTTGGACAGGTAAAATTTTAAAATATTTAAACTAAGGTCATACAATTAATAGCTTAAACTATTAATAAAACATTATTTCCGTACCGTTGCTTCTCTTGCAAGTTTAGCCTCATTTCAATTACTCTGTTTGATATTTTTGAAAAGTACAGGTCTAATTTGCAAAATAAAGCCCACATAAGAAGAAACAAATTAGAGGTATTAGTAGACATTAGTAAATGAGGTTATGCACCTCTGAGTTAAACTATGTCTAACTTTTATTATTTTAACACTCAGATTAACAGGTCTAAATAAGCATAAAAATCTTTTATCAAGAATCTTTGGATTTTTTTGTTCAAAAGATCTAGTTTGTAGACAAAGATATTCTATTACTATCGGTGACTGAATCGAGCTTGTTTTTTTTTTGTAATATTTTCGAATTACTTTTAATCAATTGAATTCATTAAATAAAAAATAAACGTTGCATAATAGAGATTTATTTAAATTTTTTTTTACAATTTTTAAATAAACTTTTTAAAGTTTGTAAAAGACTTAAAAATAAAAATATTGAAAACAGTAAAAAAAAGTAATAACAAAACAAAAACAAATAGCAAAAAACACTTTTATGGTTTTATTCAAAAATAAACTTTGATTTCATTTAGATAATGCTACTATCCAAAATAAATTACTAATTTAACATTTAAATAAAAATATGACAACTTGTTAACCTAGAAGAAAAAGACATTAATTAACTGGATTAGACATAATCTCATAATATTTATTACGAAAAATAAAGTTTCTTTTTTAAGCACTTAAATTAATTTTTAAAAATAAAAATAAATTGACTTTAAAAATAACTTGCATTATTTTTTTTCTTTAGAAATTCCTGGAATAAAATAAGATAATTCCAGTTAGATGTTTTTAAAATGCAGTTATTTATTTTTAAATGAATTATTCGTGTAAATTATGTAACTGAGAAATATGTTTCTTATTTTTTTATTGATCTAAAATAATAAGAATATAAAAGCTTTTCATTCGCATCTAAATATTTCTTCTAAAAATCAATTATTTTTCAATTATCATAATATTTAGTTGCTTTAAGCTTTCTGCAGTCAGATAACAAATAAACTACTCTACTTTAGAGGTAAATATAATTTGAAAATTTTTTTAAATTTTTGATTTAAAAAAAAAACTCAAAATCTAAAAAGTTTTTATTTACTTTATTTCATCAAATAATATTATTAATAATTGATGTATAATCTAATAAATTTTGAATAAATGAATAAACTAAAAAAGTTAAGGAGATAACATTTTTTTGAACAAACATTTTTGAAGTAATTTTTTTAACTAATCACTTAAATCGTCAATGAAATTCAATTCATTGTTTTCCAAATCCATTCGATAAAAGTAAAAAGACTAGTTACGATAAAATATCTGTTTATTATTTAATTAAATATTTTCCTAGTTTAGGGGTTGACCATCCATCATTCCAACCATCTAAAAATTTTAAGTTTTGACAACTTTGTCTACAGCTGAAATAGAAGAATTACGCGAAATCATTTTTGATACCACAATTTTTTAATAAAATACCACAATTTTATTAAAAATACCACAATTAATAAAAATATCCATTAATATTAAGAAAAACCTTTTTTTTTTATATTTCAACACATATTTATTAAAAAAACACAAATATTAAAAAAAAACTATATTATTATTTTTTATTTCACAAAAAATTTTTTTTACCACACAAAAAATTCAAAAAAAATTTATTTAAAAAACGAAAACAAAAAAATTATTTTTTACCAGTATCTTCCTTTCGTCATTTTACTGCCACAGTTTTCGCATGATTTTGACTCACTGTCAAACGCTTCGTTCTGATCTGATTGGATTCTTGGTCTTTCGTTCTGACAATACTTCATCTTCTGAATCTTAAATCAATAAATCATTAATAGCAAATATTTAATTTTCTCTTTGACTGCAATCGGAATAGTTACAAAATCTTCTTCTTCGGGATGATTCGAATGCTCGTTGTCGGATACGTGCACGGTACCACGCGTTGGACCAGCTTGGGCCGAAGAATTACTTGTCCCTTCTAATAAAAATCATGGATAGACAATGAGATTTTGAAATTAACAAAAGGTCACTTTTTTTACTTAATTATAATTTTATTTTATTTGACCTTCCTCTTTTTTGTACTTTTTGGTTATTTTAACCATTAAAAATATTAATAATTAAACGGGGTCCAGGACAGAGCCCTAGTTTAGTGGTTCGGGTATGTTGAAAATAGAGAACTTTAAATAAAATAAAATTCTGAAATAAATAGTGGAAAAGATTTTTATTTTTTAATATTCTTATTGTCTATACCTCAATAAATATTGAAAATTCATGTTTTAACAATTATTTTACTAAATTTTTTTTAAATGGAAGCAAATAATTAAGTTTTCTTTCATTTAAAGTGGTTTTATTTATTTTAAACCACAAGATACAAAACATAAGATCTTTTTAATTTTAAACCCGCTGATTTCAAGATTTTTCAATAATTAAATTAATATTACTCTCGAGCATTGAAATTTATTTTAATATTTAAGAAATTAAATCTAAAAATTCCAAAATAGATTACAAATTAGAATAGATTGAACAAAGACATCTCAAAAAATTGTTTTTTTATTCTGTAATTAATATTTTCTAAATAAGGAATTAAATTTTTTTTTGTTTTTTGAATTTATTTAAAGAAATTGGGACAATTTTGTTTCAATCATTGAAACAAAATGTTAAATTTTGTCAAATTCAATCAATATTTTGTAATTTTTTGAAATTTTGTAAAATTAGTTTCAATTTAAGAGTTTAACTTAATTTTTTATTTATATCTGTAAAATAATGATAATTCATTTAAGCTAATTTAAAAAATATTTTCCCGTGCCGGGAATTGAACCCGGGCCTTGACGGTGAGAGCGTCAAATCCTAACCACTAGACCACGCGGGATCTGTGTTTAATAATTCAACAATGATGATGCAAAGTTCTTTTTCTATTCAGCTTTTTCCTAGTAATTTTTTGCTAACTTAAATATTATCAATATCTGAAATATGAAAAAATAAATTACCTTTATTCTGCCTTTATTGATGACTTGAATTGATTTTTAAATTAGAAAATAATCAAATATTGATAGGAAAATAGTTTTTGTCTGTGACAATCAATACTTCCACTTAAGAATACTTCGAATACAAAAAAGCAATTTTTTATGTATTTTTTGTAACGAAACTTTTCTTATTTTTTTTAAAAGGACATCAGAAAAATTAGATTTATAAATTTTAAAAAAATCAATTTTAAAAAAATTAAATTTTAAATTATTTTTATTTTTATCTTTTGAGTTCTTTAACTACTTACGGAACTTTTATTATTATAAGAGTTATGTAAGGGAGCTGATTTTATGAACAACTAAAAAGACTTTGAATTTTTTGATAGATTTTTTGTTGAACAATTTATTGTTTAAGTCAAATTTAAAATTAAATAAAGGAAATTTGTATTTAAAATGGGTAAAATTTTAGAATTAAAAAATCTATAAAAATATTTAAATTATTTTATTCTTTAGTTCTATTTTTTTAATATTTTTATCTCATCTTTACTAAATTTTTTAGTATCAACTCAATTTTTGAAATAAAACAAATCATTAATTAAACAACGGGTCAATCTTAGTTTTTGGAGCTTCTGAGACAATTTTCATTTCAAATTTATTTAAGAATTTTTTTCTAAAAATTTTAATATTTTTTTATAAATATATTTAAGAATGGCTTTTTCTAGTTATCTTTGTTCATTTTTTTTTCAGCTTTGAGTGAAGCCACAAACTCTTCGTAATCAATCCGACCATCGCCATCAATATCAACTTCCTGTTAAGCTAATTTAGAAAGTAAAAGAAGAAATATTCAAAATTACTTCAATCATATCTTCAACTTAAAAATCACAAAATAAATTCTACCAATTTTAATTTAATTTATTTTACTTTCATCTTCTGTTAGCTGTTCACCTAAGCATTGCAAAACCGATCTCAAATCACTACTTGTAATAAATCCATTTCCTTTTCTGTCAAAAACTTTAAATGCTTCTCTCAGCTCCTTGTCTTCTTGTTCTTCGGAAATTTCTGAAATATTTCCCATATTGTACATCAATTGAACAAATTCTTGAATTTATATTTTTGGTCAAAATTGGTGTCTTAAATATTTTTGGTATACCTTCAAATGAAAATGTTCCATCGCCTAAGCAAAATCGAAATTTAAAAAAAAAATTTTTTTTTTTTTAAATTACCATCAATGTCAATATCTTTCAACATTTGCTGAAGTTCTTGTTCGGTAGGATAGAGGCCAAGATTTCGTAAAACAGATCCAATTTCTTGGGTTGTTACAACTCCATTTCCTTCTTTATCAAAAAGTCGAAATGCTTGTTTCAGCTCTAGGGGAAGTTTTAACACAACAAAAATAAGCCTTCATTTTATTAAAAACTACCTGATATTTGTATCTCAGAGAATTTAGTTACATCAAAAACATTTGGGGATTTGGACATTTTTTCTTGGTTACAAATCAATTATTTTTAATATAGAAAAATCAATTTGTATTAATAGAAGGAAGAAAAGGAAAAATCAAGTAAATTGTCGTGATGTATTTTTAGGAAATGGGGTTGAACACTAAATTCTATTAGTATAATTCAGAAATGAAAAATAAAATATAAATTTTTTCCTTTTCAAAGAACCTAATTATCTAATTTGCATTTAGCACTTCGTGTCAACAAAAAGAAATATTTTTAATGCATTCTATAATTGAACATTCGATAAGTGAAAAAAATTATAAAATGAAAGCGTCAGTTGAGTGGTATTATTGTTGCCTTCCAAGCACCCGATTCGCATTTGAATCTAATTTGATTCTGATGACGCTGTTTGTTTTTCTCATTGAATATATTATGTCAATAATCAAGTTATCTCAATCGAACGAAAAAAATTTTAAATAAAAATCAATTAAACAATCAGTAGATTTTCCGAGAGCTTTAATATTTTTTTCCCAATTTTATATTAATAGAAAATTTCAATTAAAATATATTATGACAAGTCCGGGATTGAATTTTAGTGACTTTGATTTAACGAAGCCGCCACAATCAGGAGCTGAGGGGTATTCAAGTCCCCTAGCCAAAAATTAAAAGGAACTCAGTCCTCCTTTAAAAAGTTCTATTTTTCAAAAATTGTTATAATTTTTCAGTTAAATTTCAAATTTTCAAAATAAAATAGAAAATTAAGATTTTTTACAATTATTTGTTTTTAAATTTTATAACTCATAAATTTAATATTTTTTTTTAAATTACAGTAAAATTAATTGTCTAAAAAAAATTTTTCCACTTCGAGCCCCCATGTGAAAATGTCTGGCTATGCCCCTTGACACAATAAATGGCAAAAAATTCACGTGGTCGTGATAATGAATGCATGGAACGGGAAAAATTCAAATATTAATTTTGAAACAAAAATTACTTTAATTTTCTAAGTCCAGACTTAAAAAAAATTTAAATTCCGGACTTATAAGAAGCTTTGATTTTATTATTTGAGTAAGTGTTTAAATTAAATTGAAAGATTGAATAAATATACTTATGTAGCAAATAAAGTGTTGTATTAGAGCCAAAAAGAATAACAGCGTTAGTGGTGTAGCGGTTATCATTGTTGCCTTCCAAGCAGCAGATCCGGGTTCGACTCCCGGCTGACGCAATTTTTTTATAATCTATTCAATACTTTTTCAAGTTTCATCACCGATTTTATTTATTTTGGTCGAATTAAACACTCAAAATACCTCAAAATACATTATTTATGAAATATTTTCAATTTTTCATATAATTTATACAGAAGAATATACTGAAATAATAAAAGGCAATGTGAAATTTTGGTTCAAAAATTACAATACAAAAAATAAAAATGTTATAATTTTTATTCTAATTGTTTTTATTCTTACGAATTCTTAGCTCTGCAATTTTCTGTAAAATGCACACCATCAAAAAAGAATTGATTAAAAAATGCAATAAATTGCAGAATTTTTGGAGAGCTTAGAATTCGTTTGTATCAATATTGTACAATTAGAAAAAAACCTTAACATTTTTATTTTTTGTATTGTAATTTTTGTACTAAATTTTCACATTGCCATCAAAAAATGTAATCATCGGAAAAAATTAAGTGACCATTAAGTTTTTTTAATTTTAAAAATAAAATAAACATTCAATTTTAAATAATTTTATATCAATTATTTTTAATAAAAATACCGAAACAAGAAAATTTGTACCAAATCATCCGTATTGTTATATCTGAAATGGTTCTTTACTATGGTATGGTATCTTAATGCCCCCAATTATTAGCACAGACTTGACCGAGTGGTAAAAATTCTCTTTTCAACCTTCATACGTTTAATGAAAAAAAAAATTAAAATATATGCAAAGGAATAATTTAAAAATTACATAAAAATTGATTGAGTAAATTCTCTCATAAAAATAATTGCAAAAAAATTAATTATTTTCATCATAGTTGCCACAAAAATTATGAATTATAAATTCTTAAAATAGAATGAAAAACTACCAACAATAGTAATAAGATATACAAAATTAAATTGTAAGCACAGTTTAATTCTATTCAAAACTTATTTAATCTTTTTTTTATAAAAGATTCGACTATTTCAATGAAATCATTTTTTTTGTTATAAACAGTATTTGATGAAAATCTCATACATTTTTTCTTCCAACTGAGAAATTAAAATAAAGCAAAGAGTAGGTGATAAAAAGATTAAATTATTTAAATATGAACGTTCTGATGTTAGACCGATCATATTTTATCTTCTAAAAGAGTACTGAAATTATTTTGCTCGAAATATTTTAGCAGGAAAAAATTTATTTTAAATTTGATGGTATTGTTAGCGGCTGGCGCTTTTAATTGTTGATAAAAATAATAAAAGTCCTAGAATAGCTTAGAACTTAAGTTGCCAGTCTAATTTATAATATAAAACTGATTCTATGGTTAGATCCTTAAAGTCATAGAAAATGGCTCCAAATTTGTTATGTTATTTTCTATTTAAATATATTTGATTTTGTTGTTTTTCTGAGCTTGTCTTTCTTTGTAAATTAAAGAATAAAATATTTATAAGAATTCAAATTAGTCTTTAAATCATGGCACCTGGAAAACAAAAACGGTTTAGTGACCAACCTCGAACTAGCCGCCATCATAATGGTGACAGCAGTAAAAGCTCAATTTTAATTGAGCCGATTAGTAATGGAAAAGTCGGATTTTCAAAACTAATCCCTAGTCAAGCGCCTCAACAAAAGATTATGGCGGTCCAGGATGAGGTTTTGAATGATGTTTTAGTTGAGCTGAAAGATAAAAGAAATGGGAAGCCAGTCTCGTTGAATTCGAGAAGGAGAAGAGGGAGGCCGACGGGATCTGCCAATAAAACCAAGGAAAGTGCGCAAAAGAATAGAGTTAATAGTGATTTAATGTCATTTAACTTCCAAAGTTTTAATATGAGGTTCTTTTCTGGATCCGAAAATGAAGATTTTGAACAATGGATTGCAGAGTTGCTCTCAAATGTGACCTGGAACGAGTGGAATTATTTAGAACTTACATGTTCGCACAGGCTCGTAGCTGTGTTGATGGGCTTTTGGGAAATAACGTCACGGAGTTTGGTGTGTTAGTGAACGAGATGCAAAAGTTGTTTTCAAAAGTGAACCCAGAAACATATAAGCTTGAACTAAATAAGATTAAAAGAAAGAACAATGAGAGTTTGAGTATTTTTTCATTAAGAGTAACCCAACTTGTTAGATTAGCCTATCCCGTATTGGAACAAAATGACTCAAGCAAGCAATTACTAGAAGATTTAAAAAAAGATTCGTTTATTAAAGGCTTAAGTAGTGAATTGATTAGTAGTCTAATGGCACGTAAGCCGATAAATTTAGGAGATGCTTTGAAATACGCCGAAATTTTAGAGGCTGACTTTGGGGCGAGGAAGAAAGAAAATCTCCTTTCAATTGAGGAATCTGAATCAAATACAAAGAAAGCTAAAATTGCAAGTGACGCTAAATTTGATGCGGAAAAGCCGGAAGACGATGGTAAAGGATTTAATTTTCCACAACTTGATGCGAAAATTAGATAATCATGCGAACAAGTTTGAGCAAAAATTTGATAAGCTGAATGATGAAATTAAAGAGCTAAAGACATCGATTTTACAAGCAAGTCTCGTTAATTAATTTTAATTTTTAATTTTATGTTTTTTTTTTACGAACCAAGTAGATCTTCTACTTTG